>CP125979.1:3445131-3954249 GCA_030063025.1 Avena longiglumis
ACATTGGGAATGATGTAGACCTTCTTATTAGGTGTGTCACCTAATATTTGAATAATAGTTTTCAATGAAAGATTCTTGGCAGCAAGTTTCAGCTATATATTGTACAAAGATTTATAGAGAGCGATCAAGATTTTCATTATCATTGGCTACAAGCACAGGCTTGGACAAAGTCTCTAAAGAGGATTTGGAATGGAAATAGCAAGAAAGGGTTCTTGTGCCCATGTTTCCCAATACGACGTTGGAGTAAAACTCAAAGCTCAAAGAACGCGTATGATAGAGAAAGGATGAGGTAAAACTCCCCATGCCCTCACCCATAGGATCTCTAATGTATGCCATGCTATGTACTAGACCTTACATTGTATATGTCGTTAGTCTGATTAGCAGTGATATGAAAGTGATCACGGTGAGTGGATCATTGGACAACGGTCATTAAAAACATCCTTAAGCACCTGAGAAGAACTAAGGATATGGTTCTTTCTTAAGCGGAGGTGATGAACAAAACATCATTGTTAATGGTTACACCGGCGTTAGCTGGAACACCGATCCTGATGATTCTAAATCTCAATCCTGATATGTATTTCATTTCTTGAATGGTGCAATGGTTAAATGAGGAGTGCAAAAGGAAAGCGTTGTACAGGCGATCTTCTAATTTAACCTGGAATACATAGTCAGCTTTCCTGAGGCTTCCACAAGAAGCTGGGATATGGATGAAGGAGTTCAATATGCAGCTCATGTGGTTCCATGCTGCAACCCGAATGTTCATCTCCATCATGGATAACATGGCGCTTAAGAAATAATGCGCAAGCAGAACCAAGGTCACACAAGAAGTCACATATTACAAAGTCGTGTTGTTTTCATCGCTATTCGAGAACATGTAAGGGCAGATGGTGAAAATAAAGATTCGTAAAAGCTACACACATATCTAAATTTCATGGATCAATATCACTAACCCTTCTCCGAGGGCAAAACATGACCAACACCAAACCCGCTTATGGGTGTTCGAGTATATTACCATGTAATTCCTAGATTAGCTGACCTCAGTGCAAGTGGGAGATCGTTGAGTATATGCCCTAGAGTTAATAAATGTAGTTATTATTATATTCAGGCTTATGATAAATGTTTATATTCATGCCATAATAGTGTATCAGATTAGAAACATTAATGTTTCGTAAGTGATTTGTAAACCAAATTAGAGTCCTTAAGAAAGCCTCTTTATAATACTAGCTTGTTGATTATCAGATGATCATGGTTTTCGATCATGAACATTTGAGATGTTGTTAATAATAAGGCTGCGTCATTGGGGAGAATGATATGATGGACATACCCTGCATGTATAAGCTTTTAGCAAGTAAGCAAAGATCAAGTCATTTTATTAGGTTCTAATTGATATAAGCTTTCGATACATAGTAAGTTAATCTCTTCGACCAGCTTAGATCATGATTATCACCATCACCTAAGGATGCTTTGATGACATCAAACACCACACCGTGAATCAAAGCGGCTATAAAGGTGGTACTGAGTGTTCCTGAAAGTATGGGTTGAGCTCACATGGATCAAGAGGGATTTGTTCATCCATATGACTGATAGATATACTGGGCCCTCTTGGTGGAATGTCATCCAATTAGCTTGCAAGCATGTGACCTGGATCACAAGGGATCACATACTACTGAACGATACAAAAGAGTACTTATCTTGAATTCAGGTTGAACTAGGTATGTGCAGATACCGATGATCAAAACTTCGGATAAGTAAACTATCGTGAGACAAAGGGAAATTGGTATCGTATGTAAGTGGTTCATTCGATCACAAAGTAATCAGAGAAATATGTGGGAGACATATGAATTTCCAGATTCCTCTATTGGTTATCGATCGAGAAGTGTCTTTATCATGTCCGTGACAATTCACTTAAACCGTAGGGAAGACACACTTAAGGATTCGGCGTTGTTGAGTAGTTATGGAATGATGAGTAAGAGATCGAATGTTGTTCGAGTCTCTTGAGTAGGATCCTGGATATCACGAGGAGATCCTAATGGTCCTAGAATAGGATTCATATAAGGAAAGTCCTGCTTTGAAGTTGGGGAATGATTCCGTGTTTTACCTGGAATGTTCTAGAAGGTTCCGTATGTCCAGACCTGGAGGTAAAGGGTACATGAATGTGCCGACAATGTGGAATGGTTACATCATGTACTAGGTATCATGGTCGGGCAAAATAAAGGGAGAAATCAAATCCTAGTTTGAAAAGTCAAACGCCTAATTTGAAAAGTCAAACGGCAAGTTTGCTTGGTGGAGGTGTTGAGATATGCCCAAGAGGCAATAATAAAGTGGTTATTATCGTATTTCACACTTATGATAAATGTTTACATACTATGCTATAAATTGTATTAACCGGAAACATTAATACTTGTGTGATTTGTAAATCCAAAATAAGAGTCCCTAGTAAAGCCTCTTGTTAAACTAGTTTGTTGGTTAATATATGATCATGGTTTCGATCATGAACATAGATGTTATTAACAGGATCATATCATTAGAGAATGATGTGATGGACATACTCCTATAGATAAGCGTAGTATAAAGATCAAGTCATTTCAATAGTTCAATTGCTATATGCTTTCTCGATACATAGTAACCTAATTCCTTCCGACCATGAGATCATGCATATCACCTTTACTGATGGATGCTTTGATGAAATCAAACACCACACCGTGAATCGGTGTCTATAAAGGTGGCATTGAGTGTTCGGAAAGTATTAAGGGTTGAAACACATGGATCAAGAGTGGGATTTGTCCATCCATATGACTTGATAGATATACTCGGCCCCTCTCCTATGAATGTCATCCAATTAGCTTGCAAGCATGTGACTGGCTCACAAGGAACACATATCACTTGAACGAGAAAAGAGTACTTTATCAAGAATTTAGGGCTGAACTAGGGTATGCAGAGATACCCACGATCATAACCTCGGATAAGTAAACTATCGTGAGACAAAGGGAAATTGGTATCGTATGTAAGTGTTTCATTCATCGCAAAGCAATCAGAGAAATATGTGGAGCCATATGAATTTCCGCATTCCTCTATTGGTTATTGTCGGAGAAGTGTCTGATCATGTCCGCATAATTCACTTAACCGTAGGGAGACACACTTAAGGATTCGACGTTGTTCGAGTAGTTATGGTATTATGAGAAAGAGACCGAATGTTGTTCGGAGTCTGATGGGATCCGGATATCACGAGGTGATCCGGAATGGTCCGAGAATAAGATTCATATAAGGAAAGTCCTGCTTCGGAGTTCGGGAATGATTCCTGCAGTTTTCATCGAATGTTCTAGAAGGTTCCGTGGAATGTCCCAGACCGGGGAAGGGTACATGAATGTGTCAATACATATTGAATGATTGTATCATGTACTAAGTGTTCTCGCTGTTCCAAATAAAGGATTAAATTGAATCTAAAACTGAAAGTCAAATGGCCATTGATAACAAACCGCTAAACAGGAACCGAGGGAAACAAGCAAGAGGAGGTTGAAACTCACTTGGGGGAGGAGTCCTCCTCTCCAAGCCTAAAGGCCACACCCATACGAACTTGGGGAGGGAATCCTCCCTCACGCCCTCCCACCTATAAAAGGAGGGCAGGCCCTCCTCCTCTAGACACAAGTTCCTATCCTCTAATCTAAATCCAGCCCTAGACTCCTGCTTAGAGCCGCTGGTTTAGAGCTTCTAATTGCCCTAGTTCGGATTAGAGCCTTCTAATTGGTGTGTCTAAACTCCTAGACCACTAATATCTCTCTCATACTCCACCATACTCGGCCCGCCTTAATGGCGCCCTCATGATCTCCCTCTACTTCCTTGCATCACTGCCACAGTCACGGAATCGCGAGGGAGAGTGCTACAACCTCCACGCCGGGCCGGAACAAGGGAGAGGAAGGTCTTCGCCGAGTACCGAACGTAGACCGATCATGGAAGCGCCGCCGAACGCAGCGTTTTAAGGATCGCTTCACGCCGATCTTGAGAGATCGAAGGTATATCACATCACCCACGAGAATCGCCTCTCGTTAACCGCTGAATCTTCGAGGGTGTTATTCCATCGACTCAAGCATACAATCTAGTAGATAGATCTTGGCTTGTTTGTTTGTATGCGATAGAAATTTTTTGTTTTCCATGCTACGAACCCCTACAAAGGGTATCGCAGCCGCGGTCTATATGTAGATCTGCTTTGCAGTAATCACAATGGTCATCAGGGCGCTGATGCTTTTATTGTCGATTGCTTCTTGTGTACTTTTGCATCTTGCGTATGTTGGGATGAAGTGCCCTGCTAACCTTACATGACATCGCTCATGTAGACTTCTCCACGCCGACATGCAACTTGTATCAGTATAAGTGGCTTTATGGGTGCCTCGCTTTCTCCTAGCATAGTTAAGATCCAATTCTACAATCTGGTAATTAACAATACTAGTATCAATGTCAGGGTTCATGTTCGTAAGTTAGAACGACACTTATTAACAGCCCCAAACCACGTGAAAACATGCAAAGAAAGTAGAGGCGCCTAACTTTGTTTTGGCAGGGTGTGCAGTGATGTGATATGGCCATGATTGTGATTATATATGATGTATGCAATGTTCCTTATTGTAAGCCTGCAACCCAAGCAGGAGCCATATGGTTGTCTTTAATTTCGCTAGACCCGCTGTCTATTCAAAGTAGTTGTAATAGTTGAAGCCGGGGATCTATAACTATGGAGCAAACGCCATTGACCTTTGATGCAATCGCTTAATGATGTTGATCTGCGTGTTCGTTTGAAGATGGAGATCTAAGCACAAAGAAGAAAGGCCATATCATATCACATATTATGAATTGCATGTGATGTTAATCCTTTATGCATCTTGTATTGCTTAGCAGATCTACGGTAGCATTATAAGATGATCCTCAAGAACACAATTTCAAGTTCTAAGTGTTCACCCTTAGTTAGCACCGCTAAAGCTTGTTGTTTCAAGCACCAATGTGATGATCTGGTCAGATTCTGACAAGTGTATACAACGTAGCAAGCCAGATTTGCTTATGCTAAGCTAAGGTTTGATCTGATTTGAGCCTAGCATGTATGCATATGGCCTCGTGAACACTTGGACACTTAAAAGTAGAGCATGAGTCATATAGTAGATATGATGAACATGTTGATTGCTCGCCATTGAAGCTATATCAACTCTCGTGGATGATCGGTTTTGATGTGGTGGATTTGGTTCAGTGGGTGATCACTAAAACAATGTGAGGGATATTGTTTTGAGTGGAGTTCACCAGATTAATTTAATTATTAATTAGAACTCAATTTATCATAAACTAAATCAAAGTGAATTTGCATAGTTGTTGTAGTCATTGGCATCCGCTTACCACCTTGGGCGCTTTAGTTATAATTGAGATGATAGAACTATAGAATTCTCGTTAGTTACTTTTACTTAATCGTATCGTATTGTTTTGAAGTGTTAATCTAAAGTTTAAAAAGTCCTATTGCAAACTTTCAAGAAGTTCCTAAGTTACTCCATGAAGTTTAATAATTAGTATTAAATCAAGAGTAACAATTCCAAGTGTTAGGGTATGAGTATCATGTTTGTCTCATGATTCTTGATATTCAAAGAATTGTCTAAATATCAAGTTTATCTAGGATCTCAAAAGTTGTTTCGTAAGCCATGATGTGTGGAAGATATTGTGGATATCTCAAACGGGTTTTGGTTGCAAACAGATAGAGTATATTATGGCAAAAGTCATGTTCTCATATTTGATGAGAATTTGCAAAGATTTGGAGGCACTAGTCATCCTAATCCACCGTATGCTCTTTGGATAGCAACATATTATACTACGATTCATCTTTATACTAAAAGTAGTTTCGATCATGAATAATTCCATGATAAGGGTGAATAATTGATGTAGGTAAAATGTTTA
This sequence comes from Avena longiglumis, assembly GCA_030063025.1. Lineage (NCBI taxonomy): Eukaryota > Viridiplantae > Streptophyta > Magnoliopsida > Poales > Poaceae > Avena > Avena longiglumis. The sequence goes on from CP125979.1 coordinate 3,451,051, forward strand.
CTATACCAAGAGATTACTGAAGAAAGGAATTTGAAAGAACACCAAACATTTGATGATGGTGATCTACTTCAGAAGTGCAAGTCCAAAGACATTGGTATTTAACTATACACGCTTTGGACTATATGTCATATGTATGACTCCACTATTGATGTTGATAGATTCTTTCAAATGTAAAAGGAAATATTGAAAGAAAATCTCATAAGTATATGGGCGTAAAGGAAAGACTTGAATTGTTCAAATTAAGTATATAGATGATATACATGTTATTTATGGTTATATTCTTTGCTTATTAAACAATGTGGTTATTTATATTTGATACTGAATTTGTTGGTGGAATCGTCATACGAAACAACACAATTCATGAACTACAATGGCCTAAGTAACTAGCAAAAGAATATGTGATGATGTTCATCGAGAACAAATAAAGGGTTATTGTGTTGCCTGCTAAACATCAAAGCTTGCCTTCAAGATTTGTTTTATCAGTATTATGAGAACAAAAGGGTTGTTCAAATAATTGCCAGAATCCATAAAAAGATGGATGATTCATGTATCTCGCTGGAGAAATCACATCCATAAAACTAGTGCTAAAATGTCTAAAGACAAATTGATTGAAAGATCACTTAGAAGTGACATCGCCGCTTAAATTATATTGAAAGAAAACATGAAGAAAATCCATATGGATGGAATTTTGGAGTCTATTTGATTTTGATCAAATGACGCTTGAAACTTCTTCCTAGAGATAATTAAAACTTGTTCATAGGCCAAAAGAGAACGTAATGACTAGCTTATTGGAACTTGTACATATTGTTGTACTAAGTCCATTATGTGTAGTCAAGAGCTTATGGATTTCAACTCATATGCTTTCTCCCAAAATTTGAGTGAATATATGAATATTTACTTAATAAGGATGAAGTGAAATATTTGAAAAGTTCAAAGACTTTCAAGATGAAGTGCAAAATCATTGTAACAAGAATATAAATAGTTTATGGTAAGATCATAAAGGAAGATATTTGAGTTACAAGTTTAGCATAATACCTAAGATTTAAGGAATCGCTCGTGGATTTGCATATCCCAAACACCATAAGAGTATGGAGGCTTGAGATATGTAATTAAACCTTGTTTGACATGGTAAGATCAAAGGTATAATTCATAAACTGCCATTATATTTTAAAGATTAAAAGCTTTAGAGATTACCGCTTTTCCAACGAAAAGAGCTCCATCATAATCCGCTGAAATGACACCATATAAAGTTATGGTTTGGGATAAAACCCAAGTAGTCCTTTTCTTTAAAACATTGGTATGCTATGCATAAGAAAGATGTGTGCAACCAAAGTCGGATGAACCTGCCTTTGTATAATCAAGTTATATTCCTCCATAAACACCGAGACAAAGTGTTTGTTTGAACGCCAAGTTTCTTTTGAGAAGGAATTTTTCGTGAAAAGTTATGGGAGGACAATAGAACTTTGATAAGGTTAAAAGAACCTTAGCTATATGCAAAGTTGCAGTCAATCAAAAGTGTTCCCGGAGGTAGCAAAATAATGCTCATGGCTCACGTATCTCAAAGGTTGTGGTCACGGAGATCTAAGTTCCTATTGAAACAAGTAGGTTTGGGTGAACAATCAAATACCAAGATTTGAGAGTTAAATCATTATTCGACAATACTGATTCACTACGGCAAAGAAGCGATGATGAGCCCTGATTCGCCAAATGGCTTGAAGCCATAAAATCCGTGATAGTTCCATACTAGAAATCAAGTTTTGAACTCCTGAAGGACCCTCGAGAAAGGTGTAAGACCTTACAGCCAGGTTCCGGATCTATAAAGAAATAGACATGGATGCTTTGCATCTATGAAATAGTCGACATGTCTGGGAAAGAGTTCACAAATGTTCAAAGGTCGACTATGACAAGATTTGATCTTTCATAGTGATATTTAGCCTAAACGATTAATGTAGCAACCACTACATATAATTTTTATATGGCAGTTGAATAAACAAAACAAGTTCTTCTAATAGAAACGCTAGGACATGTGCATAACACGGTCATAGGGTTTGTTAATTCATAGATGCTAAAAGCATATGCAAACTCCTAAAGCAATTAGAAGTTCTAACCAAACGGCTTGAATCCGAGATTAGAGGATAGGAACTGTTCAGAGGAGGAGGCCCCGCCTCCTTTTATAGGTGGAGGTCGAAGGCTAGAGGGAGGGAGTCCTCTCAATCCGGCCTAGTCTGGCCTGTTGAGGAGAGGACCTCCGTTGAGCTTCCACAGCTTGCTCCCCACATCCCTCGCTTTCCCCAAATTGCTTCCCACACTGACTTACATCCAGTTCAATCTTCCATCGATAAGTACCTTTCCTCGCCCGTGATATGATCCCTTGCACGGAACCAGAAGAGTACTTATCAAGAACGAGGCTGAACTAGGTGCAGTAGATACCGACGATCATAACCCCTGATAAGTAAACCATCGTGAGACAAAGGGGAAATTGCATCGTATGTAAGTGGTTCATTCGATCGCAGCAATCGTGAGAAATATGTGGGAGTCATATGAATTTCCACATTCTCTATTGGTTATTGTTCTGAGAAGTGTCTCGATCATGTCCGTGATAATTCACGAACCGTAGGAGACACACTTAAGGATTCTGACGTTGTTTGGAGTAGTTATGGTATTATGAGAAAGAGACCTAATGTTGTTCGAGTCTCGGATGGGATCCGGATATCACGAGGTGATCCGAATGGTCCGGAGTATAAGATTCATATAAGGAAAGTCCTGCTTTGAGTTCGGGAATGATTCCTGTTTTCACGGAATGTTCTAGAAGGTTCTTAATGTCCCAAGACTGAGGGGAAGGGTACATGAATGTGTCATTGCATATTGGAATGATTGCATCATGTACTAAGTGTTCTCGGCTCCAAATAAAGGATTAAATTGAATCCTAAAACTGAAAGTCAAATGGCCGCTTTGAAAGTCAAACGGCTAAACAGAAACCGAGGGAAACAAGCAAGAGGAGGTTGAAATCGACTTGGGGAGGAGTCCTCCTCTCCAAGCCGGCGCCACCCAAAGGATTTCACAAGGGACTCCTCTCCCGCCCTCCCACCTATAAAGGAAGGTGGCCTCCTCTAGAGACACAAGTTCCTATCCTCTAATCTAAATCCTAGCCCTAGACTCCTGCTTAGAGCCGCTTTGGTTTAGAGCTTCTAATTGCCTTAGCCTTCGGATTAGAGCCTTCTAATTGGTGTGTCTAAACCCTAGACCACTAATAGCTCTCTCATACTCCACCATACTCGCCCGCTTTACATGGCCTCGCGATCTCCTCTACTCCTGCACCAAGTCAAGGCCGGGAATCGCGAGGAGAGTGCTACAACCTCCGCGGCCTGGAACAAGGGAGAGGAAGGTTCGCCGAGTCGAACGCAGGACTGATTACGCGCCACGAACGCAATTCAGCGGAAGGATCGCTCACGCGATCTTGAGATCTAAGTGTACGACTACATCACCCACGAGAATCTGCTCGTTAATCGCTTTGGAATCTTCGAGGGTAAGTTATTCCATCGACTCGTTGCTACAATCTAGTAGATAGATCTTGGCTTGTTTGTTTGTATGCGATAGAAAATTTTTGTTTTCCATGCTACGAACCCCTACAGGAGGGAGAGTAGGAAACCTACTTGGGGAGGAAGTCCTCCTCCCTCCACCACGCCAAGGAGGGGAGCAGTTGGGGGAGACCTCCTCCCAACCGGCGCCCTCCCACCTATAAAAGAAGGGGCAGGGGTGCCCCTCTTCCCTACACCCAACACCACCCAAACCCTAACCCTAGCCGCCTCCCTGCCACGGCCGCCTCGTGGTTTCTCCTAGCCACCGACTTGGGCTGCCCAAGCCCTAGTCACGCCAAGCTCCGCCTTGGTGCCCTCTAAACCCTAGATCGCCAAGGCCTCGTGATAGTCCACCATACTGCCCGGCCATACATAAGCTCATGAGATCTCCCTCTACTTCCGGGTACTATCACTGTCAGGCCGAATCGCGAGGAGAGTGCTACAACCTCCGTCATTGAACAAGGGAGAGGAAGGTCTTCATCGAAAGTAACGTAGTGACCGATCATGGGCGTGCCGATTTAACGCAGCGCCGAAGGATCGTCTACGATCTTGAGATAGGCAAGAGAGTGACTACATCACCCACGAATCGCTCGTTAACCGCTTTGGAATCTTCGAGGGTGAGTTTCTATCGACTCTCGTTGCTAAAATCTAGTAGATAGGTCTTGGCTTGTTTGTTTGCATGCGTGGAATTTTTTGTTTTCCATGCTACGAACCCCTTACATTAGCATGTCACCACCAGCGGGAAAACAAATATATTCTTATTTTCTTCTTGGGTGATGGTTTTGGCTGCGGTGGCAATTTAGATCTGCGCCACCGTCTACTGGTGTGTACGCACATATTCGATACCTTGTGCTTCATTTAGTCTTCTCCGGCATCGGCTTCTACGGCCTCGCATATTTGCGGCACCAGCTTGTCCTCTTCATCACCATCTTCTCCGCCTAACAAAGTCATCGCCGTATTCAACCATGGATGTAAGCACCGCCTCCATGGCCCCTCCCCCTAATGTTAGCTCCCTAGCTAGTATGTTGGACATTAGGACCATGTTGTTAGGTTCTGTGGCATCCGGCAAAACCACTACTAGAAAATCGCGTTGAATTTGTGCATTGCATCGTCATCATCATGTGTTGTTTGTCTACAACTATTTTCGCAAAGCCCGTTTTGTTTTCTAAAACGCCCCATCTTTATTCAAACACCAAAACCGGGTCTCCGGATTATTTTGTTTGTCTACTAACGGTTTGCAAAAGGTGCATTTAAAATAAATAAAAGTTTAATTAGTTTGGGGCAACAACGTAACGACCACCCGAAACGACCACCCCTGCACTAAATCGGTCCAACCAACCGGCCCCACCCCATTAATCCTACAGCCTACCCACTAACCTACCCACACCCAGCCCTCCACCTCACCCTCGGCCAATCGCCACACGCCCACCTCACCTCCTCCTCTCCCTCACCCACCACACACGCCGCCACGCCACCCCTCACCCCACTTCCTCTCCCTTCCTCTCTCTCCCTCTGTGCACACGCCACCCCACACCCACGCACTGGCCCCCACCTGTAACCGCCTTCCGCCACTGGGCCCCACCGGACCCGCCCACCCCACCAGCCACCATCCTCAAGGCCCTCTCCTGTGACCGCCCCACCCCGCCTCCCGCCTCGCCTCTCTCTCTCTCTCCCTCTTCCACCGGTGAACCCCCCAGAGCACCCACCTCACCGCCCTCCGCTAACCCTCGCCTCCACGCCAAGACCCGACGCTTCCTCCGGCCAAGACTGCCAGGCTCCTCACAATGGCTCTCCATTGGCCGCCCACTAGCTGGCCACACTCCTCCGCTTTAAGAATCACGTCTGGCCGCCCGCCGTCTAGACTTCCACTGTTGCTGCTTATCGCGGCCTGCCCGCTGCCTCCGCTACAAGACTCCCGACTGAAGCCAAGGCCCTGCCTCAAGGCTTAACCCCGCCCCAGCCTCTAAATTGGGTCCGCTGGGCACGAGCGCCTCCCTCTCCCGCCCGCCACGGTCTCATCATTCCAGGTCTCCTCCTCTCCTCTCGCCTTCTTCCTCGACGCCCTCCCGACCCTGGGAGCTGCCACACACCAGATCCTCTCGGCGACCTTCCCAGCCCGCGCCTCACGTGTAGAAAAGGCCCGCAGGCGCTGGGCGCGCCTCCTCCGCGACTTCACCTGCCGCAGCGCAAGGCCGCTGATGGTTGTCGGTGTGTGTTCTTTGAGACACGCAGCATAGTACCGATTTGAGGATGATATGAGGATGTATGCAATCGGTATGGATATTGTTGCGTGTGGTGACGACGGTTATTCTACAACGCCGACAAGATCTTCTCGGCTGGGAACCACAAGACCTTCACTTGAACTCAACCGCCGACGCCATGATCTACCTCGTGGAGGCCGAATTGACCTCGAAGACCGATCCTGGCGCCCGAGACCGGGATGACCCGGTGTTGAGACCAACCGGACGCCAAGATCGACTCGATGGCGCTGGTCTGACAAGACTCGCAGAACGGCAAGATCGACTGGGACCCAACAAGATCTACCACATGAAGACCATACCGAACCGTGGCTCGAACCGTCCTCCGGCAAGAACTTCGACATGGCCAAGATCTACCGCAACCGAGTCCGGCACCGACAAGTGAAGTCAGAACCACCAAGCCCTTCCTCCGGAACGCCAAGAGCTATCCCCGATATCCGAGAACGTTTCCGTCGAACCCTGGACCCTGAGACCGAACCCCGAACCCCCGGATCCTGTGGCATCCCGCAAAACCACTACTAGAAAATCGCGTTGAATTTGTGCATTGCATCGTCATCATCATGCATTGTTTGCCAAAACTATTTTCGATAAGCCCGTTTTGTTTTCCAAACGCCCCATCTTTATTCAAACGCAAAACCCCGGATCTTACTATTATTTGTTGCTATCGGGTTTCAAACGCCCAATTCAATTAAATAAAATATTTAATTATTTTTTTAAGGGCGATTGACCCGATTAATTCAACGACCGTAAATATAATCGGTCCAACTTGCTAGCCCCATCTAATCCTAAACCCACCTAAAACTCTACCCATCCTCCCAGCCCACCTCACCCAACCAACCCCTCTTGACACCTCACCTCTCCCCAAACCCCTACCTATCACACGATTGCACACGTGGGCCAACCTCTCCTCTCTCACCCAACCCCCATCCAACCCACACACCCCACCCAAAGACACATTAACACGATTCCTGTGCTCCAAAGACACACGCTTTACATATCACGACGCACTGCAGACGCCTGCCCACCCTGCCCCACCACCTACCCCCTTGACACGCCCGCTCTTCCCTGTTCTTCTCCTCCTCTAGCCTCGCCAGAACCCCTCCTTCCCAGCGCCTCCCAGCTGCCCTGCACCTCCTGTCGCTCCCTCTCCAACGTCTCCGCCCGCCTCTCCTTCATCCCTCCCAAGCTCTCCGCCGCTAGTCTGCAGCCTCCACTGCCAGATCTGCCCTCCTCAGACGCGCTTCCTCCTCAGATCGCTGGCTTCCACCACCTCACCTGGGCCTCAAGGCCCGCCTCACACTGCAGCGGCTTAACTGCTGAAGCGCACACGAGCACCGCCTCTTCCTCCTCTTCATTGCCACGCTTCTGCCGCGCCGGCGCGAGTCACACACCGCCCTTGCTTCCTCACGCCCGTGGCCAGATCCCCGCCATTGCTCCCAGACCACCTCTTCAGGCGCCTCGCGCCCCTGTGGAACCGCCAGAGCCCTCCTCCTCCTCCCAGGTTCACCGCCGTGGCTGCCCACAAGCGTCACGCCCTGAAGGCCCCGGCTCCCTCCGCCGCCGCAGGTCCCCCTGCGACCCACCGGCCCTGCATCACGCCTTCGCTCACGCAGCATCGAGCCTGCTGGACCTGGCTCTTCCCCACCGGCGACCTCAAGACGACCGCCCTGGTGACGCCTCCCTGCCATCCGCAAGCCCGGCCGTCGCCTGGATGCCTCTTCCTTGCCCGACCGAGGCGCAGAAGGCAAAAGTGCGCGCGTCTCCATGGTGTCCATGTGCGTGCTCCAACGGTTGTTAAGTTTGGCTACCACATCGCCTACTTTTGGCAAGGTGGACAAGGCAATCCTAAGTACAAGATCGACGAGTTAACATGGAGTCAAGCTCTCCCTCTCGAATTGAAGACCCTCTGCACGAAGGCCGACATTCAAACCACAAGGCCTCCTTCACGAAACGACAAGATCGCCCACACGGACTCGAGTACCACGATGCCTCGATCCAAGACCGAACCGAACTCCGGATACGCTAAACACTTTGCGGCGCCAAGTTCTCCTCCCGGATACCAAGACCGCCGATGGCGCTGGACTCAAGACCTCGCAACGGCAAGACCGCCCCCGTGGACCCCACAAGACCCACGCGACGACAAGAACGGCACCGACCCGGAAGATCCGATGAACCCCGACACCGCACCAAGTCCGGTTCCCGGAACGCCAAGAACTACCCCCGTACCGAGAACGAGAGAAAGATCCCCACCAAAACGCCGCCATGAACCTCGAGACCGACCAACTCGAACCCAAGATCGCCGAACCCCTCTAATGTGTGAACCTCTCCCAAAACCCTATTTTATAATTGAGATACAACTTGTCGATAATAATTGTTCATGCATGCATCTTATCTTGTGGTTTGGGGGCCTTATGCCGATTCACCTAATAATTACATATGGGGCCCATATGCGGGCAAATCTAGCCTTATATTGGCCTCATTTAAACTTGTGTAGCGAACCGTTATCATATCTTGCCTTGTTGAAACAACATTTAAATTGCGGGGTAACTAAACAACTTGAACCATCCGACACTGTCGGACCCCGCCCGCTTTAACACCTAATTGCATCGCACCTGCCTTGCCATCCATCATACATGCATCATGCCGATCTTCCGCTGTTGTATTAAATGTTGCATTCGTGTTTCTTCTAGTGTTTTGGTTCTTCGCGGATAAGGCCGTTGAGTTGATGTGAGTCGCCCGATCTTCTGTTGAACCTTCGATGTTTTCAGCGAGCATCTCCCTCTTTCTACCTATCTTACTTTTATAGCATTTACTTCCCTCCCATGATCTTTGTTATCGTGGTCGCGATGCTCTAGTTCTCGCTCCCGTGATATCCCTACCATATATAGCCTTGGACACATCCTATTACCTGTTGTTTGGTAGATAGTTGGACCCGCGTGTCGTAGTCGCTTGCTCAAGTGTTTTGTGTGAAGTCAAGTACCACCTTTGTTGGAGGATTGCCGCATGTTGACGTTGGAGATGATCACGGCTATAATTATTGTTTCACTTTAATTCCTGTTTAACAACTAAAATTGAATTAAGCAGAGGCATCGGTGGGTGATAGGTAAGATTTGGTCGATCACCACTTGTGTCCTAGGACCCGAGTTCTTGACACTGCCCGAGATCGAGGCCTTAACCAAAGTGGGGAGATATGGGCCCCCATTGATAATTACGATTCCAAAGTATTGTCTGGGGCCACAAACTAGTTTGGGGTTTTATTTACTATCCTGTACTTATGCCATGCTTTACTTTATTTACGACAAAGCGAGGTAATCTATTGCAGCACTGTTTAGACTTGTGACCCGCTTACGTGGTATCGGCAGCCCCGCTTGGGGGCATACATGCGTCACATCACCCACAAAACCCTAAGTCCGTCTCGAGACCGGCCGACTTTCGCTATGGTGTACTTAGTGGGGTGGCCCCAGCTTGCTTTAGGTGCGGGAACGCCGTGACTTAGGCCCCACATACCGATGGGTGTATGTTAACCGATCCGCAAAAGGGTCAAGTGCTGTGGATACTGGTGCACCCTGCAGGTTTAATCTTTTCGAGCCGTGTCATCATGTTATGGACGCACTTGGAGCATGTTGTCTCGATCATAGACAACTATAACTAAAGTTTATTGTTACAAAATTTGACTTATAATGACTAGTAATCGCCTTCACTATAATGGAATGGCTAATTAATATCGCCCACAATTGTTTGTTTGGTTGTCGCTTGCGACAAATGTATCTGACTAGTAAGTATTGCAACTACAACGGAATGGCTAAATAAAAGTACCAACAACTGCTGGGTTTTGGGTTTATCTCATGCTAAATGTATCTGACTAGTAAGTGTTGCCACTATAACGGAATGACTAACTAAAAGTGCCCACTGCCTACTTTATCAGGACGATTATCTAAACCTGACTAGTAATTGCTGCAACGATAACTGAATAAGTAAATCGCCAACTGTATGCGTGCTCGGTGACTTCGCTTGGTCTCGAGGGAAACGCCAGATGGGTTTGTTTGATGATAGTCTCAGTTGATCCGAATAGGTCTTTCACCCTCCGATAACCGCCGGTTGTATCGAGTCTCTATAGGTTGTTTAGTGCATCACGCCGCCCACCATACCTATGTAGGCGGACCGCCGATCTAGCCTCGCTGCACTGCCTCAAGATCGACGCTCCTTTTCCTTTGCCTTGTCGGCACCCCTTTGTTTAAGCAGGTTTTTTTGAGATCGACGCCAAGAAGGTGGTTACCCTTCCGGCTTGGCCCGGGCAGGTTACGGACGCCATTGGTTATTCTTCGTGGCTCTTAGCCCCATTTGCATCTTGTCCGTAGTCGGACGCTCGATCATTTTCAAGGTGATTTGGATCTTTGTACCGTATATTTGTATTCTTGACTCTTTGAGTCATTGCTATATATATCTGCTCGTGGGTCCCATCGAGGACTGTTGTGTAATGTTATTACTTTGCTTTCCACCCGCACGAAAGTGCCTGGTGGGCACCTTCGAATCGATTCTATGCGGGTTTGGCGAATTTCGCTAAAACTTGCATAGGGCCGATTCTGAGGGTGTTACAGATCCCCAAGATCGTCGAACCCTAATGTGTGAACCCCTTCCCGACACCCTATTTTATAAGATAATAACAACTTGTCGCATATTGAATTGTCACTCTCGCATGCATATCATTGGTTTGGGGGCCTTATGCCGATTCACCTCATAATTAAATATGGGGCCCATATGCGGGCAAATCTAGTCTCATATCGGCCTCATATAAACTTGTGTAGCGAACCGGTATCTTATCTTGCCTTGTTAAACAACATTTAAATTGCGGGGTAGCTAAACAACATGAACCACCTTATTAATTGTCGGGACCCCGGTTCCGCTTAATCTGACCTAATTGCATTGCACCTTGGCCATGTCATGCATCATACATGCATCATGCCGATCTTCTGCCGTTGTATTAAATACTGCATCCGGTGTTTCTTCTAGTGTTTTGCTTCGCGGATTGGGCCGTTGAGTTGATGTGAGTCACTCGACCTTCGCTGAACCTTCCGCAATGTTTTCAGCGATCATCTCCCCTTTCTACCTATCTTACTTTCATAGTATTTATTCCTCCTGCTGATCTATTGCTATCTGTTGCGTTGCTGTTTAGTTTTCGCATTCGTGATATCCTCGCAGCCTTATATTGCCTTGGACACATCCTATTACCCGTTGTTTGGTAGATAGTTGGACTGCGCCTTAGTCGCTTGCTCAAGTGATGCGTGTCGTCAAATGCCACGCTTGTTGGAGCCTTGCCGCATGTTGATGTTGGAGATGATCATAGTTTTACTTATCGCTCACTTTAAATTCCTGTTTAACAACTAAAATTGAAGGAAGGCATCGTGGGTGATAGATAATATTTGGTTTCGAAGCCCACTTGTGTCCTGTGAGGACCCGAGTACTTGATACATGTTCCTTGATTTATCGCGCTATCCACATCCGGAGGTATATGGGACCCCGAGCCGAGCTTGATTCTTTTTATTTCTTGGGGCCACAAACTAGTTTGAGGTTTTATTTACGATCCTGCATTATGCCATGCTATCAGATTTAAATTGTGCGAGATAGCACACTGCACTGTTTAGGAAAGCGGAGTGATTACGCGTATCGACACCCGAGTTGGTTCCCAGCCATGTACCATTGTCGCAAACCTTGAGTCCGTCTCTGAGCTTGCTTACTGCTAGGTGTACTCCAAGGGTGGCCTCAAATATTTCTCAACTGATTGTTCAGTCGTGAAAGCCTCGTTGGGTTTTGTTTTGGTTTTTCCGAGGTTGATCGATGTGTTGCTATTGGTGCACCCGCCGGGTAAAACTTTCTCGAAAGCCGTGTCCGCGGATATGGACGACTTGGAGCATGATCTCGATCATAGACAAGCATAACTAAAGTTTATTGCTATAAATTTGACTTTATAATGACTAGTAATCAGCCTCACTATAATGGAATGGCTAATTAATACGCCCACAATTGCTTGTTGGTTTGTCGCCATACCATTGTACTGACTAGTAAGTATTGCAACTACAACGGAATGGCTGAATAAAAGTACCAACAACTGTTGGGTTTTAAGTTATCTCATGCCAATTGTATCGACTAGTAAGTGTCGCAACTACAACGGAATGGTTAACTAAAAGTGCCCACCGCTTATTTTATCGTGATGATTATCTAAACGACTAGTAATTGCAACGATAACGGAATAAATAAAACGCCAAACTGTGAGTTCCTCGATGACTTCGCTTGGTCTCGAGGGGAAACGCCAGATGGGTTTGTTTGATGGTAGTATCGTTGGTTCGAATAGGTCATTCTTATCCCTCTCGATCACCGCCGGTTGTATCGAGTCTCTATAGGTTGTTTAGTGCATGCCGCCGCCGCCACCACCATACCTATGTAGGCGAGGACCGAATTCTAGCCTCGCCGTGCAATCGCCTCGATCGACGCTCCTTCTTTTTCCTTTGCCCTTTGTCGGCACCCTTTGTTTAAGGTTTTGAGATCGACGTCGTTAGGTGGTTACCCTTCCGCTTGGCCGGGCAGGTTATGGACGCCATTGGTTATTCTTCAGGGCTCTTAGCCCCATTTGCATCTTGTCCATAGTCTGACGCTCCATCTTTTCAAGGTGATTTGGATCTTTGTATATTATATCTGTATTCTTGACCCCTTGAGTCGCTGCTATATATATCTGTTCTGTGGGTCCCATCGAGGACTGTTGTGTAATGTTATTACTTCGTTTTCCACCCGCACGAAAGTGCCTGGTGGGCACCTTTGAATCGTTTCTATGCGGGTTTGGCGAATTTTGCTCAAACTTGCATAGGTACGATTCTGAGGGTGTTACAGAGTGGTATCAGAGCTCAGCGATGATACCCCACAAGTCTAGCCTCAGAGATAACTAGCTAACGTCAAGTAGAGTGTCAAAACTATTTTTGAAAATCGGTTGATAGTTCTGATTAGGTCTGATTTTACCCTTACCCTCCGCTGCTCTCCTCTTACCTCTACGTGTTTTGAATCCGCTCTCGTCTCTTTCTTCGAGTCCAGGAATTCTCGTGGTTGGGTTTCCATCGTACCTTCAGGGTTTCGCTTCCTTCTTTGATAACGGTGTTCTACCATCCGGTGTTCATGCTGCCTGAGTGATCCTTTAATCTGTGGTACCATCCTTTGTTCCTTGTCTATGCCTTCCGGTGTTTTTCCGACGCGACGACATCATCTACGCCAGATCCGATGAAGAATCTGCATCACTCCGTTGTTCCGAACCTCGCTTGTTGAGATCTTCAGTCTAATTCCGAGAGTTGGTTGCATAATCCGCCTATTCGTGTGCAGAGTAATGGTTTGGGTGCGCGATGGACTGATCACCATCCGACTACTCTTATCATTCGCTCTTGTACATCGAATCAGTGGATCCAGCAGTATTACTCCGTCCACGAAGCTAGAGGTGGCCTTATTTGTTGATACCTCTACCTTCGCCCCTTTTGTTCCCGGAGTGTTCTCTCGACGATGCCGGACAACGATCTCTTGTTAGTGGTGTCGCGAGGATCTACACAAAGTGAGAAGATTCAGATCGCCGACCTTTCCTTCCGGTACCATGAGGCGGATCTCGAGGGCGAGATCCATTGTTAGTGGTGTCGAATTGTGGCATCCCGCAAAACCACTACTAGAAAATCGCGTTGAATTTGTGCATTGCATCGTCATCATCATGTGTTGTTTGTCTACAACTATTTTCAAAAGCTTTTGTTTTCTAAAACGCCCCATCTTTATTCAAACACCAAAACCGGGTCTCCGGATTATTTTGTTTGTCTACTAACGGTTTGCAAAAGGTGCATTTAAAATAAATAAAAGTTTAATTGTTTTTAGTGGGGGCAGTCCAACGGGCCGACCCGACCCGAACGACCACCCCCAGACTAAATCGGTCCAACCAACCAGTCCCACCCCATTAATCCTACAGCTACCCACTAACCTACCCACACCCAACCTCCACCTCACCCTGGCCAATCGCCATACGCCACCTCACCTCATCCCTCTCCCTCACCCACTCACACGCCGCCACGTCACCCTCACCCCACTTCTCTCCTTCTCCTCTCCCTCTCGTGCACACGCCACCCCACACCCACGCACGTCCCCCCACCCAGAACCGCCTTCCGGGCCCCACTGACTGCCCACCCCCACCACCACCATCCTCACAAGTCCCTCTCCCAGACCGCCACACCCCGCTGCCTCGCTCCTCTCTTCTCTCCCTCTCTTCCACCTCAGGCGGCGAGCCCTCAAGGCCTCTCCTCTCCCAGAACCCCAGCACCCACCTCACCGCCTCCGCCAACCCTCGCCTCCTCCACGCCAAGACCCGGCGCCTTCCACAAGGCTTGCACTGCGCCACCCTCCTCAGCCTTCCCGCCTCCGGCGCCGGACGCCACTAGCTCTCCGCTCCTCCATTCATCGCTGCCATCGCCCGTCATAGCCCCGCTCAGCTCGCCGCTGCTGGCCTCAAGGCCAACCCGCCCGCCCTCGCCCCCGCCTCACGAGCGCCCCCTCCCCGGCTCGAGCACGCCGCCAGCTTCCGCCCGGCCTCATCATCGCGGCCCTCTCGCCTGTCTTCTTCTCGACGCTCCTCCCGACCCAGATGCCGCCGCGCAGTATCCCTCCGCGACCTTCCCGAGCCCTGCCCTTCATTGCAGCCCTGCGGGGCCTCATAGTTAGGCGCTCGCGCGCCCTCCTCCGACTTCACCTGCCGCGCGCAAGGCCGCTTTCGATGGTTGCCGTGTGTGTTCTTTGAGACACGTAGATAGTACCCGATTTGAGGATGATATGAGGATGTATGTAATCGGTGGCGGATATTGTTGCGGTGGTGACGGTTTATTCTACAACGCCCGACAAGATCTTCTCAAGTGGGAACAAGACCTTCACGAAACCGAACACGTCAAGACGCCATGATCTACCTCGTGGAGGCCGACCTCGTTGACCTCAAGACCGATCTCGCGTCCGAGACCGGACCGACCGTGTTGAGACCGAACCCGGACGCCAAGACCGACTGATGGCACGCCCGACAAGACCTCGCAAGGCAAAGATCGACTGGGACCCAACAAGATCTACCACATGAAGACCAGACAATGGTGGCTCGACGAACCTCCAAGAAGAACTTCGACATGGCCAAGATCTACCGCAAACCGAGTCCGGACCGAAGTGAAGTCGAACCACCAAGCCCTTCCTCCGAACGCCAAGAGCTATCCTCGATATCCGAGAACGCTTCGTTTAACCTCGACCTCGAGACCGAACCTCAACCCCGGATCCCCAAGATCGAACCCTAATGTGTGAACCCTTCCGACACCCTATTTTATAAGATAATAACAACTTGTCGATATTGAATTGTCACTCGCATGCATATCATTGGTTTGGGGGCCTTATGCCGATTCACCTCATAATTAAATATGGGGCCCATATGCGGGCAAATCTAGTCTCATATCGGCCTCATCTAAACTTGTGTAGCGAACCGGTATCTTATCTTGCCTTGTTAAACAACATTTAAATTGCGGGGTAGCTAAACAACATGAACCACCTTATTAATTGTCGGGACCCCGGTTCCGCTTAATCTGACCTAATTGCATTGCACCTTGGCCATGTCATGCATCATACATGCATCATGCCGATCTTCTGCCGTTGTATTAAATACTGCATCCGGTGTTTCTTCTAGTGTTTTGCTTCTTCGCGGATTGGGCCGTTGAGTTGATGTGAGCTTCGCCCCGACCTTCGGTTGAACCTTCCGCAATGTTTTCAGGCGAGCATCTCCCCCTTTCTACCTATCTTACTTTCATAGTATTTATTCCCTCCTGTTGATCTATTGCTATCTGTGTTGCGTTGCTCTAGTTTTCGTACCCGTGATATCCCCTGCAGCCTTATATTGCCTTGGACACATCCTATTACCTGTTGTTTGGTAGATAGTTGGACCTGCGCGTCTTAGTCGCTTGCTCAAGTGCTGATGCGTGTCGTCAAATGCCACAGTTGTTGGAGCCTTGCCGCATGTTGATGTTGGAGATGATCATAGTTTTACTTATCGTTCACTTTAAATTCCTGTTTAACAACTAAAATTGAAGTAAGCAGAGGCATCGGTGGGTGATAGATAATATTTGGTTTCCGAACGCCCACTTGTGTCCCGTAGGACCCCGAGTACTTGATAATTGCCTTGATTTATCGCTATCCACATCCGGAGGTATATGGGACCCCCGAGCGAGCTTGATTCAGTCTTATTTCTTGGGGCCACAAACTAGTTTGAGGTTTTATTTACGATCCATTTACTTATGCCATGCTATCAGATTTAAATTGTGCACAGATAGCACATTTACTGCTTAGGAAAGCGGAGTGATTACGCGTATCGACACCCAGTTTTCGGTTCCCGCTACATGCCATTGTCGCAAACCTTGAGTCCATCTCGAGCTTACTTGCTATGGTGTACTCCAAGGGTGGCCCCTGAAATATTTCTGAATCCTGTGATTGTTCACCGTGAAAGCCTCGTTGGGTTTTGTTTTGGTTTTTCCGAGGTTGATCGGCGTGTGTTGCTATTGGTGCACCCGCCGGTAAAACTTTTCAAAGCCGTGTCCATGGATATGGACGACTTGGAGCATGATCTCGATCATAGACAAGCATAACTAAAGTTTATTGATATAAATTTGACTTTATAATGACTAGTAATCAGCTTCACTATAATGGAATGGCTAATTAATACTGCCCACAATTGCTTGTTGGATTGTCGCTTGCGACCATTGTACCTGACTAGTAAGTATTGCAACTACAACGGAATGGCTGAATAAAAGTACCAACAACTGCTGGGTTTACGGGTTATCTCATGCCAATTGTATCTGACTAGTAAGTGTCGCAACTACAACGGAATGGTTAACTAAAAGTGCCCACTGCTTATTTTATCAGGATGATTATCTAAACCTGACTAGTAATTGCTGCAACGATAACTGAATAAATAAAACTGCCAACTGTGTGAGTTCCTCGGATGACTTCTCGCTTTGGTCTCGAGGGGAAACGCCAGATGGGTTTGTTTGATGGTAGTATCGTTGGTTCGAATAGGTCATTCTTATCCTCTCGATCACCGCCATTGTATCGAGTCTCTATAGGTTGTTTAGTGCATGCCGCCGCCAGTCCACCATACCTATGTAGGCGAGGACCGCCGAATTCTAGCCTCGCTGTAATCGGCCTCGATCGACGCTCCTCTTTTTCCTTTGCCCTTTGTCGGCACCCCTTTTGTTTAAGCAGGTTTTGAGATCGACGTCGTTAGCAGGGTTACCCTTCCGGCTTGGCCTGGGCAGGGTTATGGACGCCAATGGTTATTCTTCAGGGCTCTTAGCCCCATTTGCATCTTGTCCGTAGTCGGACGCTCCATCTTTTCAAGGTGATTTGGATCTTTGTATATTATATCTGTATTCTTGACCCCTTGAGTCGCTGCTATATATATCTGTTCTGTGGGTCCCATCGAGGACTGTTGTGTAATGTTATTACTTCGTTTTCCACCCGCACGAAAGTGCCTGGTGGGCACCTTTGAATCGTTTCTATGCGGGTTTGGCGAATTTTGCTCAAACTTGCATAGGTCCGATTCT
Source organism: Avena longiglumis (assembly GCA_030063025.1). Lineage (NCBI taxonomy): Eukaryota > Viridiplantae > Streptophyta > Magnoliopsida > Poales > Poaceae > Avena > Avena longiglumis. The sequence continues at coordinate 3,468,517 of CP125979.1, forward strand.
GAGGGTGTTACAGGTTCTTATGCAATGTCGATTTTATTAGAACCAACGGTTAAAGGTAATCATCTAGACAACTGCTCTGGTGGCCGTAATTCAGGCATAAATGCTTTTGATCCAGAGAAGAGCGGTTGGTAGGAATAACATGTTGTCGCTGAAATATGGCTCCATGGTACATCGCGATAGAGAGAGGATAGCAAATATGAACTACAACTACAACAATAACAATGATGTAGAGGCTATCGCCATGCTTCAGATGAGAAGAGACTCTTTTAACCTACTTGTGCACACATTAAAGTCAAGGGTTTGATTAAGGACATCATCCACACATGTATCAAAGAGTAAGTGACACTGTTCCTTCATGTTTTTGGATATAACCAGATATTTTGAGTGATTTATAGCACTTGGAGGAAATCCACGGAGACAATATCCTGATATTTCCATCAAATGTTGTATGATATTGGAGACCTCGGAGGAGATATGATCAAGCAACCATCGACTCAAATTCTATCTAAGATAAAAGACATCTTCCGATGGTTTCCATATTTCAAGGTGATCAACTCTAGCTTGTACTCCATGAGGGGATTGTATCGCACTGATGCCTAATATTTTCTTTATGTCCGGATTTTATTGGAGAATTTGATGGTACTTATATGGCTCCTAGAGTGTTGAAAGCCGAAGTAGTTGCATATGGGGGAGAAGGCACTATCCCAACGCGAATGTGCAACCAAACAAGCTGATTTTTGCATCCAACCAGACATAATCTGTTTTGTTGTCGACCAAACAACTAGCCAAAATTGCACCAAAACTAAATGTTGGCAACCATATAAAGTGCCAAAGTATGCTACGCCAATTCTGGCCACATACAGCAACAAACTAGCTAAGTAGCAAAAACGAGAAATATTGACCCGAGTAAACAACTACTCATGAACAGTGTTTCAACATAGGATTTACCAAACTTCATAGGTGGTTGGACTCCAGTACTTTCTTAGAGTGCCAGCTACGTAACGTGCCGTTGGTGGTGGAGGCATGCGTGTTTGCTTCACAAACCGCGAATGTTTGAAGCCTCTCAGATTTCTTTCACAAAAGCATTTTTTCCTTGAGTGGGGGACTTGTTATTTTCGTTGTTGGCTTCTGGTAACTATGATCTGACATTTCATTGTATGAGTGAAAACGTGAAGCTATGTACTACTCCGTGCGCACACTGACTTTGTTAAGCATGCATCATATGTAGGCGTAACAACAAGATATTTTTCCAGGGGAATGGCTATAGAGTGGCGTACATATAAAATCTTTTTATTTCCTGCGGTCCATATTAATGGTCTTAATTTTGTCTAAATATAAATATATTTAGTCAAATACATAATTACTCCCTCTGTTTTAAAATATAAGATATTTTAGTTTTGTAAATAAATGTATTTAGACTTTTTTTAGTACGTAGGTTCACTCGGGTTTAGAGTGAATCTAAATGATAAAATAAATCTAGGTATATTTTTTCACAAACCTAAAACATTTATATTTTAAAACGAAGAGAGTAGATACATATAAACCTAAATAAACTTGAGACCATTAATATAAACCGGGAGTGAGTAAAAAATTTTATTACTACAAATTATCTTAGTCGAAAAAGTTAGCAATAGATCTGATGTTACAACTCACGCATCTAAATTCTATCACTATATTGTCTTCGTAGTTGGTTAAAAAAAGCGCTAGCATCTTTCGGCAGTAGCACAACTCGTGTTCCTTCCTAGTTCTTGCAAAGTCGCCTAATCAAGCCTGAGTATACCACGTCTTCACACGCTGTAATAAGCACCGAGTATGTCGTGGGCGATGTAGGCATACACGCGCGAGTCGGTTCAAACCGACGGAGTCTTGCGATCTGGCAGCACCTCTACGGTATCCACACGTTTCGGCTTGGTGATGTTTCCTCTTCCTTGATCCTGCAAACGAGGCAGAACAGGTTCGCGAGATCTCGACAGTACAACGGCGTTGCTTGGATGTATAGTGGAGAAGTGCGACAGAACTTCGCTAAGCGTCTATGCGGGAAGGTAGGGGAGAGGCAGAGGAAGGTAGCGCCTAGAAGGATGAGTATGGCGCCACAACACCCTTTATTTATATAGGACCATGGGAGGTGTTCGGCCAGCCCTAGCTCCTCCTCCAAGGGAGGAGCAACGAGCAAAGGAGGGAAACCCTCCCTCTTCCCCTAGGGTTTGGTGCGGACATGTTTTGGAGAAGTGAGGATGTGCATTGGCTACGAGGATCGGCGCCTTAGCCCATGTAGGATAGGAATCACTCCATGAGGTTGATGCACTCCTCCAGATGGGCCACACCCTTCTAAAAACTTCTCAAAATTTCTAGAACCTTCCTGAAGCAAAACCCGATAACATAGTATATTATCCCGAAACCCAAAATTAACACCCATATATTTTTTCTCTATGTCCGGACCATTTCGGAACTCCTCGTGATATCTAGGATTACATTCGAGGCTTCGAATCACCATTCGTTTACACCATCTAATATCTTGACAAAACCTAGCGGCACCAAGTGTTAAGTGTGTGACCCTATGGGTTTGGGAATACGCAACCATGATCGAGACACTTCTCCGATCAATAACCATTAGCGGGACCGGAGATTGATATGTTGGAAACGTATCTATAATTTTTTATGCTCCATGCTTGTTTAGTATCTACTTTGCTTTACTTGTCTACACTTTGAGGTGCTTTTTACATGTTTTCTGGTACTAACCTATTAACAAGTTGCAACAGTGTCAGATGCCTGTTTTCTGCTGTTTTTGGTTTTAGAAAAGTTAGTAAAGAAATATTCTCGGAATTGGACGGGATGAAGGACAAAGTCAATAGCTTTTCGTGGGGAACAAGAAGTCCAGAGGAGAGCCGGAGGGGCTAGCCAGGGGGGGCAGACCCACCCCAGCGCTGGGCAGGTGGGCCAAGACTGCTAGGGTTTACGACCTGTCGCCTCCCGACTCGCCTTCGCCTATAAGAAGCCCCCGACATGAAACTCTTGCACGATCGAAATCCACGAAACCGTCTCAGAGTCGTCCACCATCGTCCCTAGATCGGGGATCTGAAGTTCTTCCCAAGACCGAGGGGGAGATCATCCCGAGGCCTTCTCCCAGTATGATTCGTGAGTAGTTCCATCTTGGACTATAGATCCATGTAGTAGCTAGATGGTTGTATCTCCTCCTTTGTGCATTCATGTATAGATCTTGTGAGATCCGTTCATGATCAAGATCTAATCTATTTATAATCATGCATGTTGTGTTTGCGGAGATCCGATGGATATTGAGATTATTAAGTTGGTTTGATTAATGGTTCTATCTTTATGATTATATCATGTCTGTGTTGTTTGTGATCTTGCATGCTCTCTGTTGCTAGTGGTTATCTTGGCCAAGTAGTTGCTAGTGACTCCAAGAGGGAGTATTTTATGCTCGATAGTGGGTCCATGCCTCTAGTTTCCAAGGAAAGTGACAGAAATCTCTTCGGTTGTAGATGTGTTGTTGCTACTAGGGAGAAAACAATGGTCTCTTGTTCATAGAACACGTGGAATGTTTACCTTACACACTTTGCTTAAAGCAGTTGTCTGTTGTTTGCAACTTAATACTGGAGGGGGTTCGGATGATAACCTGAAGGTAGATTTCTAGTCATAGATGCAGTTGGATTACGGTCTATATATAATGTTGTATTGCCCAATCAACCTTATAGGATCTTTCTATCTAGTAATTGCATTGTTATGCCTTGTTCGCCTCGCCAATTGTCCCGCTGTAATTTGTTTACCCATCATGTCATGTTTATCTAAGGAGAGCACCTCTAGTGAACTATGGACCCCGGTCCAATCTTTACCATTGATACATCCTCCACTGTTACTTGTTTACTTGTTGAAACCATTATCTTCCACACCATACGTTTAATCCTTTGTTACAGCAAACCAGTGAGCTTGACAACCTCACTGATTCGTTGGGGCAAAGTCTTGAGTTCTCCATGTTGCTAGCAACACCTGTGTGACGTTTCCTTCCTCCTACTGGTTTGATAACCTCGGTTTCTTACTGAGGGAAACTTGCCGTTGTGCTGCTTCATACCTTGCTCTTGGGGTTTTCAACGAAACGTTCCGCGACAAGTATTGGGCGCCATCAAGCTAATTTCTGGCGACATTGCCGGGGAGGCTAAGGACGTTTTCACTAGGGGAGTCCTTCACTTCCTTTCTCTTTACTTTGTTTTTAGTTTGCTTTGTTTCCTTTGCTTGGTTTTGTTTGCCTCTTTCCAAAAAAAACCAAAAAAGTCTAGTTGGGTTTGCTTGCTTTATTCAAAAACACACAAAAATTAGTTCCTACTCTAGTTGCTGGTCTATTTGTTGCCTTGCTTGGTCATGATTTCTATCAATGGATGGTTTCTTTGAAACTAGTTCTTATTGGCAAGGTGGGTTCACGGAAGAACAAAAGTATTATATAAGGAACACCGTTTGTCACAAAAAGGGAAATACTTATGGGAACAAATTGATAAGTTGAATACTATTGCTAGAGAGGTGTGCTCTACTTATAATGTTACCTATTGCTTTGATAAAGCTTGTTGCTGCAGGAGGTATAAACACCTACCCTTTCAATGTGAGTATAATGATAATGTTACCATATCTTCTTATGTTAAAGGAAATTATGACTTTTATGATGTGGAACAAATTGAAGAGTTTATTGCCTTCAAGGGTGCATTTGAACTTGCCAGCTCGCTTGAAAATACTGATGATGCACCTTATGAACATGAGGTTTATGAGATACTTAAATTTTGTTTTGATAATTACAAGGAAGACAATGGATACATTCTTGAACATTTTAATAAGTGTTTTCCACAAATGGAAGAGACTAATGCCTTGCAGGATCCTATGGAAGAAGAAATTGTTGAAACTGGAAGCTCATTAGATGAAAAAGAGGGGGAGAGTGATGAACAAAAGGAGTAAGAATGGATTATCTACCCATGCCTACATTCTAATGAGAGTAACTCTTTATCTCTTATATTATTTGATTGGTCCCCATGCTTACCAAAGGAGGATGGATGTTATGTTCTTGTGGATCCTTTTGAAATATCTACTTTGGATAAAACCTGTGAAGGTTTTTATCCCACTATATTTGAGCTTGATAGAAATTATGTGTTTGTAGATTATGAAAAGCATGATTTATGTGATAGCTATATTGTTGAGTTTATTCATGATGCTACTGAAAATTATTATGAGAGAGGAGAATTTGGTTGTAGAAGTTTTGATGGTATTGAAACACCTCTCTTTGTGCTAAAAGTTTTGAAGTTACTCCTGTCTTACCTTCCTATGCATGTCACTTTGTTCTTCATGAATTTATTTGTGTACAAGATTCCTATGCATAGGAAGAGGGTTAGACTTAAATGTGTTTTGAATTTTCTTCTTGATGCTCTCTTTGACTTCAATTCATATGAGAGCATCTTCTCAAACTTTTCGAGCCTAACTTAAAGACGTTAAAGAAAAGTACTTGTTGAAAGATAACCCAAGAGTTTCCTTGAGTTTTGGAAGTTATTAGTACTGTATAACCTATTCTTATCCTTTTTATTTGCTTTTTGTGCCAAAAATGACTCTAATGAGAGGGAACTAAGATTTGGGGAGTTGCAGTCCCGAAACAGATTTCTGTCCTCCACCAAAAAAATTCGTGAGGAGGCTCTGTAACTCTGATTGAGCTCAAAATTTACGAATAAATCCCCTACTATGTTGGCTAACTTTAGTTAGTTCAACACTTTTTGATTCGAGCAACAGAAGATATTCGAAAAAAAGCCGTTTCTACGTGCTGGTCTGTTTTGACAGATTTTTGCCATTATTTGCATTTGTTTCTTAAGTTCTTATTGATTCCTCTTTGAGCTATCTTTGGGTAAATTGAGTTTCTTTGAAGGAGTTACTTCAGTAGCTTGTGTTTTTAGTGAAAGGTCTTGCTGTTCCAAAGCTTTGCCAAGCGGTCTAATATCTTTTGAATAAGCTAATGTTGCTAATGAAGATTGTGTGAAGTTTTGTATGAAGGAAAATTTTCAGGTGTAGAGAGAGAATGATGCAATGAGATGAAGAATGGACAAAAGCTCAAGCTTGGGGATGCCACCATGGTGTCACCCCAAGAAATATCCAAGAGTTACAAGCGTCAAAGCTTGGGGATGCCCAAGGCATCCCCTTCTTTATCAATAAAAAGCTCACGTCTGTTTAGACACTTCACTTTTATTGTTTCATGCACAGTTGTGTAGTTCTTGGAGAGTCTTAGTTTTTGTTTACTTTGCTTAGTTTGTTTAGTCTGCTTTAGTAGTTTGGATCCCCGCTCTCGCTGTGTTGTTTTGCAAATAAGTTTGCTTGGTGTTTGGAAAGGAGTAGTAAGTTCTTGCTTGAAGTGCAAGAGGAGCTTGCATTGACTATGACTTAGACTTTAGCATGATATGCTAGGTGTTGTTTTAGCATTATGCTTAGTGATTATTGTTATAGCATCTCTTGTTCCAAACAATTGGGATTGCTTAGTGTGCCTTGAAGAAATTATGTGTTGTGTTAGCATGCAAAAGCATAGTATTGTGGTATTCTCCTTTGATGTTTTGCTTGGGTTGACTTGGCACATGCTCACACCATGTTACGAATCTCACAAGTCACCATTAGCCTCTATGATCATTTAGTTCTTGACTTGTAGTACCACTCTTTGTTTTGATTAGTTTGCTTTGTTGCATTGCATAATTATGGCCATTATTGCTCTCTTAGTTGGTCGCTCCCAGTCTTTTGCTAGCCTCCACTTGTATGAGTAAGCTCTACTCATGCTTCCAACTCCCAAGAAACCAAGTTATTCCAAAGTGTCCACTATAAACTCCTATGCATGGTGTGTTACACCATTCCAAGTATATTCTTGTTTTCAACTATCTTCCTTTTGTTATGTAAAAACTTAGTGACTAAAGCCCTCACGAACTTGATGACACATTTTATTCTTTGCCCCTAATAAACTTGAACCATTGAGGCAACTTTGTTGTATATGCTTGCACTTATAAGTTGGGATTAGCAGAACCGTGCTATCACAGGGAACGTTTTCAACATTGCACTTGTACTTTTTGTACTTCGTTGATATCATGCTATTTTGTCTATGGATGTTACCGTGTGAAATTAAGTGGGAACTTGTAAGTCCATGGAGTTTGTATTCTGTGTTAGAGAAACGCCTGGGCCGCTAGCCTAAGCCATGCCTAATCATGGCGGAAACTTGCAGCAGCACCATAGTGAGCTATCTATGAAGCATCCTCGATAAAAAGCTATGCATATGGTAAATAAAAAATTGCTGAGATGCTCATTGTCTGCTTGCCTTGTCATTTTGGTTATGGGAAAGCTCATGTACCATGTGCAAGGGGTACCCCGTTGGCGGTTCTCAATGATATGCAAATATTTATAGTGACAAGAACTTGCCTGGGCCCTAAGTTGAGTATCCATGAGGTGTATCCCTCATAATCAAGGGACTTGAGATCGCCAACTTATACTTTGTCAAGCATATACTCCAGATTTACCACTTTAACCTTAACCACTTCAAAATGCTTATGATAGGGGCAATGAGGGATGAAAGCTAATAAGTACCATAATTTTTAAAAGCTCTTCTTGAAACTTGTAATCCCTGCTTCCTTTATAAAAAGACCTTTCTTTCGCCATTATTGAGTCTCCACCTTCTACCTTTAGGCACCATTAAGAGAGCATAATTGTCATTCTATGTGCAATGTTCCAAAGCTTATTAGTTGATGCATATTGTGTTATTACTTGTTCATGTGCTATCTATTTCTAGTCACCCTTGTGAACTTTGAAGGTGTCATATACATCTATTTGCTACTCTATGAGGGACAAGCTGATTGCCACTATGCTATGTTTTCTGTATGTAAAACAAACAAATGTTTTTCAATGCATATTATTCATGATCTTTGTTTGTAGCTTGTCATGTTGCATGCATAGTTACTATGTCCTATTGTTAGAACTCCATCTTTCATGCACATGTTTAGAGTTCTTTGATCCCAACTTTCAATTCTTGCAAATGGTTGGATCTTTATTGCGAGGGTGCATGTCACCTCAAAAATTATTCTTTTATCACTTACCTATTCGAGGACGAGCAGGAGTTAAGCTTGGGTATGCTGATACGTTGGAAACATATCTATAATTTTTGATGCTCCATGCTTGTTTAGTATCTACTTTGCTTTACTTGTCTACACTTTGAGGTGCTTTTTACATGTTTTCTGGTACTAACCTATTAACAAGTCGCAACAGTGCTAGATGCCTGTTTTCTGCTGTTTTTGGTTTTATAAAAGCTAGTAAAGAAATATTCTTGGAATTGGACGGGATGAAGGACAAAGTCAATAACTTTTCGTGGGGAACAAGAAGTCCAGATGAGAGCCGAGGGGAGGGCTGGGGCTGAGACCCACCCTGCACGGGGCAGGGGCCGTGCTCGCTAGGTTTTGGCGACCCTGGTCGCCTACCGGACTCGCCCCTTCGCCTATAAGAAGCCCCATATACATAAACTCTTGGTACCCGATCAGAAATCCACGAAAATGTCTGTAGCCGTCGTCACCATCGTCCCTCGATCGGGGGGATCTGAAGTTCTTCCCGACACCCTGCCAGAGGGGAGATCATCCCGGAGGCCTTCTCTCCTGTATGATTCGTGAGTAGTTCCAGCTTGGACTATGGGTCCATGTAGTAGCTGGATGGTTGTATCTCCTCCTTTGTGCTTTAATGTATAGATCTTGTGAGCTCCGTTCATGATCAAGATCTAATCTATTTGTAATCATGCATATTGTGTTTGCGGGGATCTGATGGATATTGAGATTATTAAGTTGGTTTGATTAATGGTTCTATCTTTATGATTCTACCATGTCTGTGTTGTTTGTGATCTTGCATGCTCTCCGTTGCTAGTGGTTATCTTGGCCAAGTAGTTGCTAGTGACTCCAAGAGGGAGTATTTATGCTCGATAGTGGGTTCATGCCTCTAGTTTCCAAGGGAAGTGACAGAAATCTCTTCGATTGTAGATGTGATGTTGCTACTAGGGAAAAACAACGGTCTCTTGTTCATGGAACATATGGAATGTTTACCTTACACACTTTTTTTAAAGAAGTTGTCTGTTGCTTGCAACTTAATACTGGAGGGGGTTCGGATGATAACCTGAAGGTGGACTTCTAGTCCTAGATGTAGTTGGATTACGGTTTATGTATAATGTTGTATTGCCCAATCAACCTTATAGGATATTTCTATCTAGTAATTGTATTGTTATGCCTTGCTCAATTCCTGTCAATTGCCCCGCTGTAATTTGTTTACCCATCATGCCATGTTGTTTATCTAAGGAGAGCACCTCTAGTGAACTATGGACCCCGGCCGTCCAATCTTTACCATTGATACATCCTCCACTATTACTTGTTTACTTGCTATAAACCATTATCTTCCACACCATACGTTTAATAATTTGTTACAGCAAACCAGTGAGCTTGACAACCTCACTGATTCATTGGGGCAAAGTCTTGAGTTTGTGTTGTGTAGGTCTCCACGCTGTTAGCAACACCTATGTGACGCTTTCCTTCCTCCTTGGTTCGATAACCTCGGTTTCTTACTAAAGGAAACTTGTCATTGTCGCTTCATACCTTGCTCTTGGGGTTTCCAACGGTTGCCCACGACAAGTATTGGGCGCCATCAAAGATGTTCATAACAGTTTGAACATATTCAACGAAGTTCTTTTATCGGTTGAACCACGATGTCGAGGATTTAATTAATCTGGTATTTAATTTCTTTTGTCTCGTGATATTTTACTTGTTAGAGATTCGATCATTGGTATTGGTATACCTAGTTCAATATCGTTACCAGCAAGTTCTATCTACTCATTTCGTGGTATAGGATCTCCATGACTAAACATATTAGTCACATGCTTGAAAGCTCTAGGATGCTATACTACCGAGAGGGCCTAAAGACATCTCTCTCTCTCTCTCTATCACGTGGAGGAAACAAAACCCACTCTTGGTTCGTATAACCCAATAAGAACCATACAAGATACATAAAAGCCACCTTTATAATCATCCAGTTACGAGGTGACGTTTGATATCCATAAAGTATTTCCCCGATGCTAGAGAGTTGACACATTTTCATGGTCTAAAGAAACAATACTTGACATATACAAAAGCGATAACAATCAAAACTAAGTGACATGATCAACATCTATGCTTATTATTGGGTTTGTCGATCACATAATTCTCCTATGATGTGATTCAGTTATCAAGTGACAATGCATGTCCATGGTTAGGAAATCTTAACCAACACTTGACTAACTAAAGCGTAAGAGGCTCACTAGAGACTCTCTGTTGTTTATTTATCAACACATATATTTAGTTTCCGATATATATAATTATAGCATGGAGAATAAACACATCATGATCATTGAATATAATAATAACAACTTTATTATTTTCTCTTGGGCATATTCCCAACACGTTGATGCTAGTGATTTGACCATAGGGCATAACCAACAAGAAGGATGTGAATTTGTATCCAAATATCCTGATGATATAGGTCAACATATAAGGACTTAGTGTATACATCATCTTCTTCATCAGAACTGGTTTGCCTCAGAAAATCCATACGCCCCTTTAGTAACCTTTGCCCTAATCCCCCAAACATGCAAATTGGAGAATATGTAGGTTGCCCTCCAATGTTTTGGTTTTCATATCTTGTGCCAATTCCCAAGATGATCTTATGTTCTTATAGAACCCGTAAGCAAAGTACACATTGTGAGTTAAAACCTTAACAATCACCATCAACCGGGTTGCCTCTCATAGTGACCGCACCTCTTTAAAAACAACATCATCCAAGTCTTTTCCTCTGATCTCCATCTGCTTCATCATCTCCTCAATGCTCCATCTTCGCCACTCGACGAAGCTCTCACCTCCTCAGCTGACATGGTCGAAATCCAAACCACCAACAAACCGATCTAACCCTAGATGCTCCTTAGAAAAACTACTAGTATCGAGGATCAAGGTTAGGAAACGATGCGAGGATCGTCCCTTGGTCATCCTGAGCCCAAATAGTACCAGCGAAGATGGAGAGAAGCCAGAAAAACAAAGCTCAACACTGGCGCTGCCCTCGAGAGACTCAAAAGCCCTAATTATAGAGGAAAAAACGAGAAAAAACCGGGCACAGTTACAATAGCCCCAGCCGAATATACTGAGCCCAATACAAGTTATGTTGTCGAAGCCCCATATTTTAAATGCTCACTAACCATAGGGAAATTGTACAGCCCACCAAGAAGTCCAGGCCCGCGTCTATAACATGAAAATGACCGAATCCTATAATTCTAGGTCATGTCCAGAATAAGCGATATCCGGGTCCAAAGAGCCCACAAGGCCAACTATTCCTAGGTTTTCTCCTTTTCCACGGCGTGATGCGTCTCCTCGCCGCCACGGATGCCACAGATGCTATATTTCCAACACTTTGATGCTAATGGTTTGACCATAGGGGTATAACCAACAAGAAGGCCGTGAATTTGTATCCAAATATCCAAATGGTATAGGTCAATAAACAAGGACTTACTGTATCCATCATACTGCTTCATCAGAATTGCACACCCTCCTTTAGTAACCTTCTCCCAATCCCCCAAACATACAAATTGGAGAATATATAGGTTGCCCTCCAATGTTTTGGTTTTCATATATTCTGCCAAATCCCAAGATAATCTCATGTCCTTATAGAACCCGTACGTAGAGTACTCACTGTCATTTATAATCTTAACAATCACCATCGACCGGGTTGCCTCTCATGGCGACTCTACCTCTTCAAAAACAACATCATCCAAGTCTTTTCCTCTCATCTCCATCTCCTTCATCATCTCCTTAATGCTCCCATCTCCGCCACTCGATGAAGCTCGCACCTCCTCATATGACATGGTCAAAATCTATACACCAACAATCCAATCTAACCCTAGACGCTCCTTCCAAAATCTACCCCTACCAAGGTTAGGAAACGACACGAGGATCGTCCATTGATCAGCCTAAGCCCGACCCAAGACGTCAAGATGGAGAAGTCAGGGAAACAAAGCTCAACACCGGCGTCGCCACGAGAGACTCAAAAGCCCTAATTGTAGAGGAAAAAACCGGGCGCAATTTTTTAGTGTATGCATACAACTTACAAAAGCCCGTACCAAGCCCAATACAAGTTATGTTGTCTAAGTCCCATACTTTAAATGTGCACTAAACCGTTTTTAGGAAATTGTACATCCCACAAAGAAGTCCAGGCCCGCGTTTATAACAGGCCGAATCCTACAATTCTAGGTCATGTCCAGAATAAGCGATATCCGGGTCCAAAGAGCCCACAAGGCCAACTCTTCCTAGGTTTTATCCTTTTCCACGCGCGTGTTGCGTCTCCTCGCCGCCACGGATGCTATAAATAAACTCCGGACCCGTCCTCCAAATCCATCACCCCTCCTCCTCTAGGGTTTCAAGCACCCGCCGCCACGGTATCATCCTGCCCCCCTCCTCGCTTCACCCCCACCTCCCCCTTCCGTTCTTTTCGTTCGTTTTCTCGGATTCATCCGGTTCTTCTTTATTTGCGTTTTTCCTCTCTCGATTCTTGATAAGTTGCTGGCTCCCATGCCACCGATCTTCGCGAGAAGGGGATAGATCGACGCGTCAAGAAATCGTTTCGATTGCCATGTCTTCCAGTAGGCAATACGATTGTTGCTTGCGTACACACTTATATTCGTCTCCTATCTGTAAATTTCATGGTTTTCTGCACGATGCTAACCCCGGGCTTGTCGGATGGATCTCGATCCGCTGGTGATGAAGGAAAGCCCCAATGCTGTGCTAGATCCACCGTGCCGTTCAGTGTTGCAGGCCGCGACACTACGCGTGGATGAGCAGCCTGTGTCAGAGTAACGGACACATCCACAGCAAGTTCTGTCTGTTCTCACGTTTTTTACCTCTGATCTATGGATTTCGTTTGGTCGATGGCAGTGATTTGAAACTTACCCGCGCTTCTGATTAACCCGTGAAGTACAAGGGAAAACATGGTTGAATTTCTTAATATGAGCCACTTCGAACACCAAATCCCTTTTCTGGTTTTGCCCTTCTTGGTTTCTTTCTTTGCTGATGTCTATGCTCTGTTTTGACATGGCTGTGATGATAAAAACTTTAGCAAACACGCCAGTTCTGCTTCTGACAATTCATGACAGAAGAACATGTTATATAGATCTGAGCCATGATCTACCACATTATTCACCTTTTTTCGCTTCTTGATCTATGAAGTTTTGAATTTCTTTTTAGCGATGGTCCTATGATGCACATCCCCAACAATAGTCCTCCAGGTTCCTGTTTTACAGGTGAACCTACCTGGGGCCATGACATTTACAGGCAAAGACTGAGGATACTGCTATTTTCTTATTGTTTCATCTGTTTTACCTTAATATGGCCGAGTTTAACTATCCTCTCGCAAGTACCTCTGATTTGTGGAAGAGGCTGAAAATCTCGGCATAGCGTGTGTTGTCATCAGCTTCATCTCTTGATCCTACGAGATGGGAGTTAAATAACGACACTAGATTTGATTACCTCCTAGCACAACCATCTGACTTGATGGTTTTCAACATCGAAAACGATGTCAACCTGAACCTGTTATTCATGTATGCAAATTACCGGATTATCTAAATTCAGATAAGTTTGACAGAAAAGATAATATCTTTGACATTTGTTATCAGTGTATGACGAGATTGTTCGAAGTTCTCTTTCAAATGTGTTGATTTGTTTAACAAATCGGCAAGATCCATCGTTTTGTTTGGATTGGTATGGGGAAGCAGTATGCTCTTTATAGTAGAATGAGGACAGAGTCACCATTTGAATTCTTATGAATTTTGTTTGTCACTGGGAGATCTTAAGATGCCAATACAATTGCTGTGCATTGTGACATTTGTTTGTTGAAACTCCACGAGGAAAAGTATTGAGTACTCCATTATAGAAATATCTTTAACAAACATTGATAGAGCAAGTTGTAATCCCTTTACTGTGTAAATTACAGTGCAAATAATCTTTACCTTGTTCTTTCGGTAGGTTGATAGTAATTTGAATCCTACCTGTGCTTACTTGTGAAGTACAAGGGAAACATGGTTGAATTTCGTAATATGAGCCATCACAATTACGAATTCTCTTAACCTGGTCTCACTCTTTGGTTTCTTCTGTTGAGAATCCTGTGCTCTGTTTTGACATTGCTGTGATGATAAAAACTGTAGCAAACACGCCAGTTCTGCTTCTGACAATTCATGACAGAAGAACATGTTATATAGATCTGAGCCATCATCTAGCACATTATTCACTTTTTTTGCTTCTTGATCTATGAAGTTTCTAATTTCTTTTTAGCGATGGTCCTATGATGCACATCCCCAACAATAGTCCTCCAGGTTCCTGTTTTACAGGTGAACCTGCCTGGAGACATGGCATTCACGGGCAACACTGAGGATACTGCTATTTTTTGAACTGTTTTACTTTGTCCTCAATGTGGTCGAGATTAATTATCCTCTTGATGAGATTGTTAAATCTCGGCATAGCGTGTGTTGTCATCAGCTTTGTCTCTTGATCCTACGAGATAGGAGTTAAATAATGACACAAGATACGATGTGTAACTACCTGATTATCTAAAATGTGATTAAATTGACAACAAAGATCAAATTTTTGATAATTGTTATCAGTGTATGATGAGATTGTTTGATGTTCTTCAAATGTTTCGCTTTGTTCATGAAATTGGAGTTAAACAAAGCCAAGAGTGTGAGGTCCAACAACTCTCAGCATTCCTTTAGAAGCTGGGAGAACGAATTAGAGATGGATCGTTTTGTTTGGAGTGCTACGGGGAAACAGTAAATGATGCTGTTTATGGATGGAATGATTTTTATACAATGGATCGTTTTGTTTGGAGTGCTACGGGGAAACAGTAAATGATGCTGTTTATGGATGGAATGATTTTTATACAAGATTGAGGACAGTCACCATTTGATTGAAAATAATTTTGTTCGGCAATGGGAGATCTTGAGGGTAACTATATTCATGCCAATCCAATTGCTGTGCATCGTGACACTAGTTCGTTGAAAATTTGTTAATTTCACTTCTTAATTTTCAAATTCGGCTTTATTCAATCGTGGCACAGGTTCGTTGAAAAGATGGCTTCCAAACGAGCTCTTATACATATGCAAGAGAATCTATATTAATGCACTATATGATCATGAGCCACTCCTGTACAAAATATGTGTCACTCCTATTGATCAAAGATATCTTCTATTGTTCAAAGAAATCCGCTAACTGAAAACTTGACAACATAATCTTGACTGAAATATTCACTTGGCATAAGCACTGAAATAAACATTTGCAAGTTGCTACCTGAATCACTAAATCATGACCTGATGAACTTGCAAACTTGTAGGAAGTAATTTGAATTTAGCTCTACTGTATCTAATTATAGTACAATTTTGTTCCAAGCTTGTAGCAAATTCTACCACAAACAGTTAGTCCTAAGAATACAGGAGGCCTGGCAATAACAATAGCAGACAGGTCAGTTGTTCAAGTCCGGATTCCGATACCAATTCCGATCTGGCACAGCACAAGGAAGTAGCGCACCAGACGAACCAATACGAGAACCCTTCCTTCCAGCCAGAATCTGTCTTTCTTGTCCTTTGCATTCAAGGAATGGGATCTGCCTTGTGGAAACAAAAGCTATTTATTTGAGTCAAGCAAGCGGACAGTCAGCGACTAATCTCACTCCCCTGCCCCTGCTAGACTCAACTTACACATATTGACTCCACTGGAGAACCTGGGACAGGCACACTCACTAGAGATGAAGTCTGTTGACTGCCGTTGATTTTCTATGTGCTCAGGTGCTTGAAGGGCGCAACTACCCTGTGAGATTAATGGTATCCACCCGGCTAGATCACCTGCTAGACTCGCTAATATACTACTTTCTGTCAGGCAATGAAAAAAAGATGGTTTCTAGTACCTCACTAACCACTGCTCGCGAGAAGCATGGTGGGAGTCTAGATAAAAGGGTTTTCCATAATGGTGGTTCGTTGCCTCACAATAATAAGTGCCTTAGTACTTTTGAGTCTAAGGGGCGCGAGTTAGAGGCACAATATTCTTTCTATACAGTCAAATAGCAGCCCTAGCTAATTGGGCATCAATCACTATTTCTCTAAGTCATAACTAGTACAACGGAAAACATGGTTGAATTTCTTATTATGAGCCATCGCAAATACCAATTCTCTTTACCTTGCCTCCCTCCTTGGTTTCTTCTGTTGAGACGAATTCTGTGCTCTGTTTTGACATGGTGATGATAAAAACTTTAGCAAACACGCCAGTTCTGCTTCTGACAATTCATGACAGAAGAACATGTTATATAGATCTGAGCCATGATCTAGCACACTATTCACTTCTTTTGCTTCTTGTTTCGATTTTCTTTTTTAGCGATGGTCCTATGATACACATCCCCAACTATAGTCCTCCAGGTTCCTGTTTTACAGGAGAACCTACCTGGAGCCATGGCATTCACGGGCAACACTGAGGATACTGCTACTATTTTTTGAACTGTTTTGCTTTCTGCTCAATGTGGCCGAGATTAACTATCCTCTCGCAAGTATCTCTGATTTGTGGAAGAGGCTGAAAATCTTGGCACATCGTGTGTTGTCATCAGCTTCGTCTCTTGATCCTACGAGATGGGAGTTAAATAACGACACGAGATTTGATTAGCTCCAAGCACCTCCACCTGACTCAGGTTGCTGATCAATGTTGAAAACGAAGTCAACCTGAACCTGTTATCCATGCATGTTTAACTACCGGATTATCTAAAAAAATCTGATAAAATTGGCAACAACGATCAAATTGATGATATTTGTCATCAGGGTATGCCTAGATTTTTTGTAGTCCAATTGCAGTATTCGTTGGGAGAACGAATTAGAGATGGATCGATTTCTTTGGGGTGGTATGGGAAACAGTACTTGAGTGCTGCTTTTTGGATGGAATTCTGTTTATAGAGATTGAGAATTTTGATCGTCATTGGCGAGATGTTAAGAGTAACTACCCACCAATCCAATTGCAGATGGCGTCACGAGAAACATGAGGTTGACCTGAGTGTGCGGGGGGCTGCTGCTGCTTTGCGGAGCTCTGGGGAGCTTCTGGAGATTCCTCTCCCCGCGGCGTTCTCCAAGCGACGGCGATGGACTGCCGCCGCTATCCAGGGCCAGAGGGGTGGCCGCGCCGTGCTCGGCAACAGGGTTTGCTCGAGCTTCTCTATCCTCTTTGGGAGGATCTTCCTCAGCGACGGAGCTGCACTGAAGTCCCTCGCCCAGCCAAGTGGTCTCGTCCCCGGCTGGTGCAGAGGAGGCGCTTCTTCGTCGTTGTCAGTCGCCGGCGGTTGCATCGGACTTGATTGCGTTTTTGCAGTCTTTGCTAGGGTGTTCTCTGTAAAATGTAGGGGTCAGTTTGTAATTTTCTTTCTGTTTGGATCTCTCTGTATTCTATACACCCACCGCTGAATGAGTCTCCTGGGCCCTTCGAGGCCATTCCGTTCAAAAAAAAAAGAGCTCTTATACATATGCATGAGAATCTGTATTAATGCTCTACTCTATCGTCATGTGCCACTTCTATACTAACCATGTGCCACTCCTTCTGATAAAAGAAATCTGCTATTGATAAAAGAAATCTGCTATTGAAATCTTGGTCAGATAAACTTGACCGACATAAACTCTGAAATAAACACTGGCAAGTTGCTATCTGAACAATCACTTAATCATGACTAAATAAACTTGCAAACTTGCAGCAAGCAATGTAAATTTAGCTGTACGATTACATTTCTCTCTACTGTAACTAATTATAGTACGTACAATTTTCGTCCTAGCTTGTAGCACACATTCTTCTACCACAAACATTAAGTGCTAAGAATACCATGCCAGATGAAAGTTGGTCCAATTTTGGTTAAATGGGCAAAGATACTATGGAGTACTCCAACATATCCTCCGGTACTCCACCACGAGGAAAAGTATGGAGAATTCAACAGTAATGTTACAGATATTGTATAAACAAACATTGATAATCTGTAGATATTGACAAACATTGATAGAGCAAGTTTTAATCCCTATATTCCTAAATTACAGTGCCAAATTATGGTGCCAACAATTAAAGAACACTAGTTTTGAAGCGGCACAATTTTCATCCTTGCCCTCTAGTTTTCATTATGCACATCAGATGTCTTAGGAAAACCATAGATGAATTCACTAACTATGGCACGAATGCACAACTCAATTCTAGCCAATCATGTTTAATTTAGCCCAAAATGAATGTTCGTTTGGAGAAATTTAGGGCAGTCAAAAACAATTCAAAAACATCGGGTCGGGAAGGATTGAGGTTACCTGTGATGCTGGTAACGGTGGATTGTGCTCGAGGGGCCAAGGGTGGAAGGGGTGTTGAAGGCTTCAACTTCGAGCCATTAGGGCATGCGCGAGGCGCCCCAGTAGAAGCCATGGAGGCGGAGGACGTTGGGGTGTCGGGACTGGGCAATGCTGCAGACTTGTTTCATGAAGTCCTTGATCTTGTCGGTGCCATCGCTCTCGCTGATGCTAGACCCGGTGGTGCCCAGAAATCAGGATGTAGGCCAATGGCTTGAGAAGTGTCTCCTTCTCCCGTTTGCCTTGTAGTACCCACCGATGTCCCGTTTTTCTGGCGTAGGTTGATGTGGGTTGCCACAGGAGAGATCCATCGCCAAAAAATGTGACCTTGACCTCGAGGTCACTGGCGTAGGCGAGGAGGGAGATCAAGATGGGATCTGTGTGGGGAGCGAGATGAAGAAGGGGACATCGGGTATCAAGAGGAAGAGGATGGCGACGATGACGTGAGCGAGGAGAGGCGGTGACGCCTATGTTGGAGGCGAGAGGAGCGAGCAAGGGGAACGATGAGGGAGACAGGCGAGCAACATCTTATATATATCGGATTGCCACATTCTATAGCTTTTTTAGATAAATATTGATCTCGTATTTCTCCTAATAAAAGTTTAAGCCGTATATTGTAACTGTGTCACCATAGTGTTAGCGACAAACTGTCGATGGCTCTATTTCAGATTGGTTACTTATGGTTGTTGATGTATGTGCTCTATTTTGACGTGGCAGTGATGATAAAAACTTTAGTAAACATTCCAGTTCTGCTTTTGATAATTCATGGCAGAAAGGAACCATGGTCGAGCACGTCATCAACATAAACCTTTTGTTTTCTGAATTTTCGTATTTTCTCTTAGCTAAAGGTCTGATGATGCAAATCCCAACTTATCGAGGGGCAGCGTAGGGTGTCAAGCGGGGCGGGTTGTAGCACAACTTTTTAACTAAACCTTCATTAATTTTGCTAGATTTTGGGTTCTTTTCTGCCATGTGGTAAATCCGCACTCTAATATAGCTCTGTATCATGACAACATCTGCATATTTGTTTAGGTTTTGGCCAGTGGCCATTTCGCTACCGATTATACTCTAATGACAGGAGAAAAAAGTAAGCAAGGCTGTCTATCATGTGATCCTGATTGACCAGAAAAGAACACTCGATCTGCCAAGATTTTTAGCCTCTTCCCCAAATCATAGGTACAATAAGTGCAAATTCTATCAATTGAAAAATCAAGAGGTACAGTAAGTGCACTATTAGGAGTTCAGGACGGTCAATTGCCACCAGATTTGTGCAAAAGTCCACTAGTCAAAGTTTCTTGTTAGTTTTGCACTTTCACCCTTTGGGAAGTTGAAAATCAACCCACACTACTGCCCACTGCCCCTAACCCTAACCAGACCCACACCGCTCCCGTATATCTCCCACTCCCCTCTCTCTATCTCCACTGCTGCCACCTTTCTCTCTAGATCCCCAGATCGACACCGCCGTCACTTGTGGTCGACGATCCTGGTCAGAGGTGGCCCACCTAGGCCCCAACGCACCTCCTCCACCCTAGGTGGAGGCCTCACACCGACACACCTTCTCTGCTTGACCATGCGGGCGACAACACCATTGATTCATGTAGGACGACGGTCGACGACTCCTTGGAGGCATAGGATGGTGACGTCGACACCATGGATTCATGCAGGACGGCGTAGTCCTCTTCTCCTCCGTTCTGGCTTGAAGGGCATGGATCTAGGCTTGGAGAGCCTAAATCAGTGACCACCCTAGATGTGTTGTTTCCCTTTGTTTTTGGAGGTCGACTTCTTATTTCTTTCAAGAGATTCGTTTTCGGTTGTGTTGGTCCTTGGACTAAAATCATGTACATGCATAATTCATTAAAAAAATCTGTTTATGTTTGTTGGATCCAAAATTTCTGTTGGTTTGTCTTGATAATTGCACGGATTGAAGTGACTCATAGCAAAGAACGAACAATAGCTACCTTTGCCATGGAACTCAAGAGGAATGATCCAGGATCCTCTCTTGATTGAATTATATTCATTCTTTTGATGTTTTGTTATATGATGTTTCTTATTTTCCAGATCGGGTAGTGTATGATGTTTCTTATTTTCCTGATCGGATCGTCAAAATTTCTAGGATCTTGTATGGATTCGCTGTCAAACTTTGAAGAAACATATAGGATTTGATAATCTTCCAATTAGTATATGAGTTATGCATGATACTTGGCATATACATTCATAGAAATTGAATGAATATTGTTGGAAAATCTTGTATTTCGGATTCTTGTATGTATCTTATATGAATCTTGAAATTAATCAAGATCTTGTATGGATTTGCTATCAAACTTTGATGAAACATTTAGGTATTGTAATCTTCCGAAAAATGAATACTGTATGGAAATTGAATGAATATTGTTGAAAAATCTTGTATTTCAGGATTCTTGTATGCAACTTATGTGAATCTTGGTACATTTGAAAAATATGTTATGGATCTGTAACGAAACTATCTTGGTACAAAAAAATCTCAATGCAGTTCCTAATTTTTTTTGGTCCGTATCCTATGGAGCTCCGCATGTTAAATGTAATATATTTCTAAGATTTCTATATAAAACTGGCTAATTGAATTAAATAAATAATATTTTATTTGTATATCATGTTAGTACACAATCAGAACGAAATATGTATAAAATTGAAAAACGCTAGGGGCCTAGAGTCAGAAAATAAGGTGAAAGGGTTATTCTGTCAAAGGAATTGCATTAATCTTTTAACAAATGGGTGGAAAATATGATGCCAGGGCCAATATACACGTGATATTGCATTTCTGGCTACATTAGGCACCACCGGTCATTCTTCACCCACACGACCACTGCCAAGGGTGTGAGTGTGTCGAGTGGGGTGGGGGGCGTTATTTTGCTAGTTGGGTGGTGTCCAAGTCGTGCCCCCAATATCCAGATTTAAATAATTCCAAATTACACATATTTTAGCGAAAGAAGGCGAAATTCATTGATAGAGGCATATATTTGACAAGTTCAAATGAAATACGGGAAAACATGAATTTAAAACCTAAACTACATGTTGAGGAGGTGGTATAAGGTGGTGTAGTCGTCGTCATCGCTCGGCGGCTCGTCCTTCATTTGGCGGCTCCTCCCCTAGACGTCATCGCTGCATCGTCATTGAGTCGGCATGCTCAGGCATGCCTCATCCTCGTCGTTTTTGTCGATGTAGTACATCTGCTGGATCTCGACGATGCGCTTCATGCCGACCGGTACTAGTGGCATGGGTACGCCGCCAGTTTTCAACCTCTTGTCACTGGGACATGTGAAGTTCGGTAGCACTGGGTAGTTGGCCTCGTAGAGCACGCCAACCACCCTCTCATGGAGCCAGTGGTGGCCGAACCCGTTGGCCGCCACCTCGTCGTCGGGGAAGCACTCAACCAAGGTCTTGTTGAACAGCAGTTCTCTTTGGGTTTTTCTAGAGGCGGGCGAGGAGAATGGTGGACGGCGGTGCGTGTGAGAGAGGGATATATGGAGGTGGGAAGTGCGGGAGTGGTGTAGCTGTGGCGGGAAGGGCGAGCGATGGCACGCAAAAAACGCCAACACATGCCTTCCTGCGCAAAAACCATTTCGGTCCTCCGCAAATACCATCAGTTGATTGTCTTCGTCATTGCTTGGACACGTTCCATCGTGGCCCTGATTCAACAACACAGCGAACATGGAAGACCCGTCATTGTCCGGACACTTTCAGTCGTAGCTCTGATTCAACATCAACACAACAAAGCATGGAATATCCATCAGACACGCTAGAAGGATTGACTACGGGAACCCGGGCAGCGACCTAAACTTTGCTCGACGCCTCATCATTGCCAAATTGCATGCAGCGACCCCATGCAATGAGAGCCGATTTACTGCAAGTAAATTGGCTCCCCACGTCACGCTATATACGATTGTTGGAGATTCGTGTAGAATTCACGAATTCAACAACCGTCACGCATTTACACTTAAGTCTCTTAAATTTTTTGAAACAATTCTAGCTTCACCTGACAGTAAATCTTGTATGTTTCTTGACTGATCTTCTGAAATTTGTATGGATCTTTAAAATCTATACTACTCCGTATTAAATTGCTTAAGCTGTTGATGGTCTCGAACATCGTCCTTCCTCTGTCCAGATTGCTGAAAACAAGCAGATGTTCCACGATCGGTAAAAAAAGTGGGAAACCAATTTAGAGTTACATCCAAATCCTAACCGCACATGTACTTCACAGCTTTTGTATTTATAGAGGACTAGGAAACTTTTCCGTGCGTTGCACCTGGATAAAAAAATTATAAAGACCAAGCCAATCCAGATTTTGCCAAAAAATAACCGATTAACCATCCTAAACCTGGCCAACGAAAGTCTAATGAAAAATGTCATTTGAATCTATATGTCTATTTAGAGAGCTCTCCAATTTTTCAGTCTCCTTTTTACATTAAGGTTTTGATGGACCCTTCAACTCTAGTCTCCAAATTTCATCAATCTCTATTAATTTCTTGTGGCTACCAGGACAATACAATCTGAGTTTATTTTGCTAAAAGCACCCTGTAACTATGCAATTTCATGTCGAGCATTCCCTTTTTTATCTTACAAGATGTCCATTGTATTTCTTCCATATGCTATTTTTCACCGCATTTTGTTATATATCTAGAGCTCCACATGCACCTATACAATCTCGTCCTCTGACTCATGGCACGGAAACCAACAACGACCGCTACGGCTAGTCTCACCTCCAGGTGGCACCGCTAGGTTCGGGGCTGGGTCCGCCACCATACCCGTCCCATATAATTTGGCGGGTCTAATATTTTACCAAACCCGCGGCCCGACCGGGTTCGGGGCCCCGACGGGTACCCGACAGCAGGCAAGGTGGCGGCGACAACACGTGAGGCGGCGACGGCGATAATGCATGAGGCAACGACGACGTAGCGGTGATGGCTCCTTGTTGATGTGGAGCGCTTCGTCGGTAAACCCCAAGAGCAAGGTGTAATGCAGCACAACAACAAGTCTTCTCTTAGTAAGAAACCAAGGTTATCGAACCAGTAGGAGAAAGGAAACGTCTCAAAGGCGTTGCAAGCAACGTGGAAACCTACATAACACAAACTCAAGACTTTGCCCCAACGAACAGTGAGGTTGTCAATCTCACCGATTGCTGTAACAAAGGATTAACTATATGATGTGGAAGGTGATGATGGTTTGCAGCAAGTAAACAAGTAACAATGCAAGATGTATCAATGGTAAAGATTGGACCGGGGTCCATAGTTCACTAGAGGTGCTCTCCTTAGATAAACAAATATGACATGCAGGGTAAACAAATTACAAAAGGACAATTGACAGGACTGAGCAAGGCATCACAATGCAATACCAGACAAAAATATCATATGAGATTCGATTGGGAAATACAACAATATACATAGACCGCCATCCAACTGCATCTATGACTAGAAGTCCACCTTCAGGTTATCATCCGAACCCCCTCCAGTATTAAGTTGCAAGCAACAGACAACTGTTTTAAGCAAAGTGTGTAAGGTAAACAATCCACTTGTTATATGAACAAGAGACCGTTGGTTTCTCCCTAGTGGCAACAACACATCTACTGCCGTAGATATTTCTGTCACTTCTCTTGATAAGTAGAGGCATGAACCCACTATCGAGCATAAATACCCCCTCTTGGAGTCACTAGCAACTACTTGGCCAAGATAGCTACTAACAACGGAGATCATGCAAGATTGTAACATCCCAAAAATATTGAACAAGGTTTATCAATTTCCAATCACCAAAATTGGGGTTAATAAAAACTTTTGTTAATTAAATCATATGAATGCATGTGTGTATGTGATGATTGTATGAATGCATGAATGGACTTGTGTGATTGTTCTAAATAGCAAGGAATGGTTTGAAGATGAAAACAACATCATCTAAAACATTTCGAAGCAGAAAAATCAAGAGAAAAATCAGAAACAAACAAAACAAGCAAATGGTCATTTTTGCCAATCTTGCTCACTAGGCCACTTTGAGTGTTTCTAGTCCAAGATTTCAAACAGAAACAACTCCATTTCTTTTCACCCCTTGCTAGACCAAGTAAAAGTGAACCCAAACCCACCTTTCAAACTTACAGAAACATTTGGCAACTTGATTCAAATGACAATTCAAAATTGAATCTTTAACATATGTGAAGATCACCCATTTTCAAAAACCTACCAAACCAATTCACCTTGACCTTTCCAACTAACCAGAGACTATCTAGTATGTAACTAGTACACCGACCAAGTTTGAACCAAAAATTCAAATTCAAATCTCTTTCGACCATTTCATCAAACACCTTGCAAACACCAAACAAACAAACAACAAACACTATAGTGAGCAGTGATTTGGCCAACCTTGTTCCCTCTCTAGCTCACAACAGGATATTACTAGATCATCTAGCTTAGTTATCATGCTCTAGCACCACTGTGAGCATGCCATTGCCATCAATGGTGACCATGCCGAGCCTCACCTTGCCACCCCGGTCCAATCTTTACCATTGATACATCTTCCACTGTTACCTGTTTACTTGCTGCAAACCATTACCTTCCACACCATACATTTAATCCTTTGTTACAGCAAACCGGTGAGCTTGACAACCTCACTGATTCGTTGGGGCAAAGTCTTGAGTTTGTGTTGTGCAGGTCTCCCCGTTGCTCGCAACACCTGTGTGACGTTTCCTTCCTCCTTCTGGTTCGATAAACTCGGTCTCAACTATGGAAGACTTGCTGCTTGCTGCTTCACACCTTGCTCTTGGGGTTTCCAACGAAGTGCTCCACGTCAGCACCATCAACAAGTTTTCTGGCGCCGTTGCCAGGGAGGCTAAGGACGTCTTCACAAGGGGAGTCCTTCACTTCCTTTCTCTTTACTTTGTTTTTAGTTTGCTTTGTTTCTCTTGCTTGGTTTTGTTTGCCTCTTTCCAAAAACCCAAAAAAATTTAGTCTAGTTTGGTTTCCTTTCTTTATTCAAAAAACATAAAAAAAATTAGTTCCAGCTCTAGTTGCTGGTCTGTTATTGCCTTGCCTGGTCATGCTTTCTATCAATGGATGATTTCTTTGAAACTAGTTATTATTGGCAAGGTGGGTTCACGAAAGAAGAAAAGTATTATTATAAGGAGCACCGTTTGTCACAAAAAGGGAAACACTTATGGGAACAAATTGATAAATTGAACTATTGCTAGAGAGGTGTGCTCTACTTATAATGTTAGTTATTGCTTTGATAAATCTTGTTGCTGTAGGAGGTATAAACACCTGCCTTTTCAATGTGAGTATAATGATAATGTTACCATATCTTCTTATGTTAAAGGAAATAATGACTTTTATGATGTGGAACAAATTGAAGAATTTGTTGCTTTCAAGGGTGCATTTGAACTTGCCAGTTTGCTTGAAAATACTGATGATGCACCTTATGAATATGAGGTTTATGAGATACTGAAATTTTGCTTTGATAATTACAAGGAAGAAAATGGCTATATTCTTGAATATTTTAATAGGTGCTTTCCACAAATGGAAGAGACTAATGCCTTGCAGGAGCCTATGGAAGAAGAAATTGCTGAAACTGAAAGCTCGTTAGATGAAAAAGAGGAGGAGAGTGATGGTCAAGAGGAGGAAGAATGGATCTACCCATGTCTACCTTCTAATGAGAGTAACTATTTACCTCTTACTTTATTTGATTGTCCCCCTTGTTTACCAAAGGAGGATGAATGTTATGTTACTGTGGATTCCTTTGAAATATCTACTATGGGTAAAACTTGTGATGATAGTTATGCTCCTGTTATCTATGATAATCCTATACTTGTGCCTAACTTCGAAATGCATGGTACTAAGGAGTTTTGCTTAGAAAATGTTTATGATAAAGCTCTAGATGAGGGTCCTATGTTGAATGATCAGTCTTCTTGTTATAAAATAGTTAAAAGTGGATTAGAAGGTTTTAATCCCACTATTTTTGAGCTTGATAAAAATTATGTGTTTTTAGATCATGAAAATCATGCTTTATGTGATAGTTGTGTTGTTGAGTTTATTCATGATGCTACTGAAAGTTATTATGAGAGAGGGAAACATGGTCTTATGTATCTCAACAATATTAAGTTTCCCCTCTTTATGTTGAAAATCATGAAGTTACACTTGTTTTGCTTTCCTATGCTTGTTGCTTTGTGCTTCTTTGATTTATTTTCTTACAAGATTTCTATGCATAGGAAGTGGGTTAGACTTAAATGTGTTTCATATTTGCTTCTTGATGCTCTTTTTGACTTCAATTCATATTTCTTATAAGAGCATCTTCTCAAATTATCATGCCTAACTTAAAGGCGTTAAAGAAAAGTACTTGTTGGGAGATAACCCAAGAGTTTCCTTGAGTCTTGGAAGTTATTACTTCAGTAATAACCTCTCCTTATCCTTTTTGTTTGCTTTTTGTGCCAACAATGACTTCTAATAAGAGGAAAGTAAGATTTGGGGAGTTGCTGTCCCGAAACAGATTTCTGTCCTAAACCATAAAAATTCGTGAGGAGGCTCTGTAAATCGTATTGAGATCAAAATTTACAAATAAATCCCTTAGTATGTTAGCTAACTTTCGTTAGTTCAACACTTTTTGATTTGAGCAACATCAGATGTTCGAAAAAATTCGTTTCTACGTGCTGGTCTGTTTTGACAGATTTCTGCCATTATTTGCATTTGCTTCTTATTGATTCCTTTTTGAGCTCTCTTCGGGTAAATTTAGTTTCTTTGAAGGAGTTACTACAGTAGCTTGTGTTTTTTGAAAAGCCTTGCTGTTCCAAAGCTTTATCATTGGTCTAATATCTTTTAAATACACTAATGTTGCTAATGAAGATTGTGTGAAGTTTTGTATGAAGGAAAAATTTCAGGTGTAGAGAGACAATGATGCAATGAGATGAAGAATGGACAAAATCTCAAGCTTGGGGATGCCACCATGGTGTCACCCCAAGAAATATCCAAGAGGTACAAGCGTCAAAGCTTGGGGATGCTCAAGGCATCCCCTTCTTCATCAATAAAAAGCTCAGGTCTGTCTAGACACTTTGTTTTTATTGTTTTATGCACAGTTGTGTTGTTCTTGGAGCGTCTTAGTTTTTGTTTTCTTTGCTTAGTTTGTTTAGTTTTCTTGAGTAGTTTGGACCCCCGTTCTTGCTGTGTTGTTTTGCAAATAAGTTTGCTTGGTGTTTGGAAAGGAGTAGTAAGTTCTTGCTTGAAGTGCAAGAGGAGCTTGCATTGACTGTGACTTAGACTTTAGCATGACATTCTAGGTGTTGTTTTAGCATTATGCTTAGTGATTATTGTTGTAGCATGTCTTGTTCCAAACAATTGGGATTGCTTAGTGTGTCTTGAAGAAATCATGCGTTGTTTTAGCATGCAAAAGCATAGTATTGTGGTATTCTCCTTTGATGTTTTGCTTGGGTTGACTTGGCACATGCTCACACCATGTTATGACTATGATAAGTCACCATTAGCCTCTATGATCATTTAGTCCTTGACTTGTAGTACCACTCTTTGCTTTGATTAGTTTGCTTTGTTGCATTGCATAATTTTGGCCATTATTGCTCTCTTAGTTGGTTGCTCCCAGTATTTTGCTAGCCTCCACTTGTATGAGTAAGCTCTACTCATGCTTCCAACTCCCAAGAAACCAAGTTATTCCAAAGTGTCCACTATAAACTCCTATGCATGGTGTGTTACACTATTCCAAAGTATATTCTTGTTTTCATCTATCTTCCAATTAAAAAAACTATTTTGTTATGTGAAAACTTAGTGATTAAAGCCCTCACGAACTTGATGGCACACTTTATTCTTTGCCCCTAATAAACTTGAACCATTGTGACAACTTTTTTGTATATGCTTGCACTTATAAGTTGGGATTAGCAGAACCGTGCTGTCACGAGGAACATTTTCAACATTGCACTTATACTTTTGTACTCCGTTGATATCATGTTATTTTGTCTATGTATGACACCGATATGAAATAAAGAGGGAACTTGTAAGTCCATGGAGTTTGTATCCTGTGTTAGAGAAACGCCTGGGCCGCTAGCCTAAGCCATGCCTAATCATGGTGGAAACTTGCAGCATCACCATAGTGACATCTATGAAGCATTCTTCTTATAAAAAAGAGACACATTGAGAAAATAGGAAAGAGAGAAAAAAACACCATATTCCCATGGTACATGAGAAGAATTGCCGAGATGCTCATGTTCTGCTTGCCTTGTCATTTTGGTTATAGGAAAACTCCTGTACCATGTGCAAGGGGTACCCTATTGGCGGTTCTCAATGATATGCAAATACTTACAGTGACAAGAACTTACCTGGACCCAAAGTTGAGTATGCATGAGGTGTGGCCCTCGTATTCAAGGGGCATGAGATTGCCAACTTATACTTCGTCAAGCATATACTCCAGCTTTGCCACTTTAACCTTAACCACTTCAAGATGCTTATGGTAGGGGCAATGAGGGCTGAAAGATAACAAGTACCATAATTTTTGAAAGCTCTTTTTGAAACTTGTAATCCCTGCTTCATTTACAAAAAGGCCTTTCTTCCACCATTATTGAGTCTCCACCTTCTACCAGGCACCATTAAGAGAGCATAGTTGTCATTTTGTGTGCAATGTTCCAAAGCTTATTAATTGATGCATATTGTGTTATTACTTGCTCTTGTGCTATTTGTTTCTAGTCACCCTTGTGAACTTTGCAGGTGTACTATGCATTATATTGCTACTCTATGAGGGACAAGCTAATTGCTACTATGCTATGTTTTCTGCATATGAAACAAACAAACGTTTTTCAATGCATGTTATTCATGATATTTTTTTGTAGATTGCCATGTTGCATGCATAGTTACTATGTCCTATTGTTAGGACTCCATCTTTCATGGAAATGTTTAGAGTTCTTTGATCCCATCTTTCAATGCTTGAAAATGGTTGGATCTTTATTGTGAGGGTGCATGTCACCTCAAAAATTATTCTGTTTATCACTTACCTACTCAAGGACGAGCAGGAGTTAAGCTTGGGGATGCTGATACATTGGAAACGTATCTATAATTTTTGATGTTCCATGCTTTGTTTAGTATCTACTTTGCTTTACTTGTCCACACTTTGAGGTGATTTTTACATGTTTTCTGGTACTAACCTATTAAAAAGTTGCAACAGTGCCAGATGCCTATTTTCTGCTGTTTTTGGTTTCAGAAAAGTTAGTAAAGAAATATTCTCGGAATTGGACGGGACAAACATCAAAGTCAATTACTTTCTGTGGGGAACAAGAAGTCTAGAGGAGAGCCGGAGGGGACAACCAGGGGGGCTAGACCCACCCCAGGCATGGGGGTAGGTGGGCCCACGCCTGGCTAGGGTTTGGTGGCCCTAGCTGCCTCCCAGTCTCGCCCCTTCGCCTATAAGAAGCCCCCGATGCAGAAACCTTGAGGACCCGATCAGAAATCCACAAAATCGTCTGTAGCCGCCACCACCATCG
The DNA here is from genome assembly GCA_030063025.1 of Avena longiglumis. Classification (NCBI taxonomy): domain Eukaryota; kingdom Viridiplantae; phylum Streptophyta; class Magnoliopsida; order Poales; family Poaceae; genus Avena; species Avena longiglumis. The sequence goes on from CP125979.1 coordinate 3,498,444, forward strand.
TCCCTAGACCCGGGGGGGGGGGGGGGGATCTGAAGTTCTTCTCGGCACCCTGCCGGAGGGGAGATCATCCCGGAGGCCTTCTCTCCGGTATGATTCGTGAGTAGTTCCACCTTGGACTATGGGTCCATGTAGTACCTAGATGGTTGTATCTCCTCCTTTATGCTTTCATGTGTAGATCTTGTGAGCTCTGTTCATGATCAAGATCTAATCTATTTGTAATCATGCATGTTGTGTTTGTGGGGATCCGATGAATATTGAGATTATTATGTTGGTTTGATAAATGGTTTTATGTTTATGATTCTATCATGTCTGTGTTGTTTGTGATCTTTCATGCTCTCCGTTGCTAGTGGTTATCTTGGCCAAGTAGTTGCTAGTGATTCCAAGAGGGGGTATTTATGCTCGATAGTGGGTTCATGCCTCTAGTTTCCAAGGGAAGTGATAGAAATCTCTTCGGTTGTATATGTGTTGTTGCTACTAGGGAGAAAACAACGGTCTCTTGTTCATGGAATATGTGGACTGTTTACCTTACACACTTTGCTTAAAGCAGTTGTCTGTTGCTTGCAACTTAATACTAGAGGGGGTTTGGATGATAACCTGAAGGTGGAATTCTAGTCATAGATGCTGTTGGATGACGGTCTATATATATTGTTGTATTGCCCAATCAACTTCATAGGATCTTTCTGGCTAGTAATTGCATTGTTATGCCTTTGCTCAGTTCCTGTCAATGGTGACCATGCCGAGCCTCACCTTGCCACCCCGGTCCAATCTTTACCATTGATACATCTTCCACTATTACCTGTTTACTTGCTGCAAACCATTACCTTCCACACCATCGTTTAATCCTTTGTTATAGCAAACCGGTGAGCTTGGCAACCTCACTGATTCATTGGGGCAAAGTCTTGAGTTTGTGTTGTGCAGGTCTCCCCGTTGCTCGCAACACCTGTGTGACGTTTCCTTCCTCCTTCTGGTTCGATAACCTCGGTCTCAACTGAGGGAAGACTTGCTGCTTCACACCTTGCTCTTGGGGTTTCCAACGAAGTGCTCCATGTTAGCACCATCACTTGCTGACTGGTGGGGACACCCACTTAAACTCACTGGCGCGAGCTATGCGCTATGGGCCGGCCTATTTATATTCCCTCGTGACCCAGTAGTTTGAATTTAGGTTTATTCTTTTACTTTCGAACTCAGTTCTATACCTAGATGCAAAAATCAACCGAGGCCGATTCATTGAACCAAAATGCATGAATACAATTTTGTTAGAAAGGTATTGGAACTCTTAATCCAAGCCCATTGGATTCAACCGATTTAGATTTGTAGATCACCTATAGTAAAAATAACAAGGAAGAAGCTTTTCTGCATTCAAACATTTTTCAAAATTCAACCGCAAAAGCTTTTGAGTTGATTCCAACTCTCAAAAATCACATTTAACTAGACCTTTCTGAATATATAAAAATATCTAGGTTTACTTGCAGAAAAAATGGACAAGAAATAAAAGAATGCCCCATAGGCAATTCTAGTCACTTTATTTAATAAAAATAAAAATGTTAAACCTTATTAAATTGTGACGCCACTTTAAATCACATTCCCAAGTACTGAAATATGTGGCGATGACATGTGTCAACATGATCCCATGTTTTAGTTGGAGAATATTAAATCTTAAGTAGTTTTTCAATGAGTAGAAATTACTTTTCTAAAATAAAAGAAAATAAAACTATTGCCTTAATCTTTGTGATGTTTGTGATGATCCTAGATCATCTAGTGAAAACCTTGGTGTGATAAATAAAAGTAGTTAAGTATTTCTTGGTGATTGTGCACCTGGTATTTATTTATAGACGCTACTACCAACCAAGGATACGAGGAGAAAGGAGAATACTACGAGGAAGAAGCCGAGGAGAACTTCAACCACTTCTCTACTCAAGGCAAGCTAACACTTGCAACTTAGAAAGCTAATCCTTGCAAGCTTATACTAATATTTTAGCAATCTACCACCTTAGCAAGCTAAGCTAAACCATGCAAGTTTTACTTGCAAGCTTACACTACTTGATACCCAATCCTAGTTTTATTTTACAAGCTTAGTTATTTTGTTTCCTTATCAAAACTTTCTATTGGAGTTTACTTAGTGACTTGTAGAGTTTAGAAAGATATTTAAAAGTAGCATAAAGAGCATAAAACTTGGCCTAAGTTAGATAATATTGATGTCATCCTAAGGCATGAGATTGAACTTAGATCATTCACACTTGATTACCACCCCTTCTCAGTGTTCACCCCCACTTGTAGATGCTAGTGCTAAGCATAAAACTTGATCACTTTAGATGGGAATACGTGGTGAAAATGGTTATGAAAACCTTAGAATGATGAGTCATTCCACTGAAATGTTTTGACATGTGTTCTTGAACACCAGATGATTTTGATGGTGAAAATGTTAAGGCATGAGCCTTAGCCCTTTATAAAACTGATGGTTGTGTGGATGCGATACCATTCCAATTTTACCGTACAACCACAATACCCGAAATTTGGGTAGGGCTTGACTGGATATTTATATACCTTAGTATGGGTTCCCTTGAGGCCAAGGTTTGAGCTGAGGCTACCTTGTGAAGATTGTCCACCTGTGCAGTTCCCAAGATGACAGTTGGTCATGGTTGGGAGGCCAAACTCACAGGAGAGGTGCCTATACTAGGGCGTGTAATTGAAAGGTTATGATTGATTATCCGCATATTGAGTATGGTGAATTCAGGATTATTCCTGACGGATGTATCAAATGTTGTGGTGAAAGTGTACCACCTCTGCAAAGTGTCAAACTATTCGAATAGCCGTGTCCGCGGTTATGGACAATTGGAGTGGCCATACTGTTCCGTCGTCAGATGTTTTCAAAATGACTTGTGAAATGCCTTATGATTTGACTTGACCACAACAGGGTTGTGATACGAAATTCAAGTTCCCACTTAGGTGTTATAAAACTTTCAACTAGCTTTCTTTGCTTCTGAACTCAGTAGAGATAAATCTGGCTTTTTGCAAAACAACCTAGAGCTTAGTAGTTCCTACTCAAACCCACTTCGGTTGTTAGTAGTAGTTTGCGAGTACTTAAAGAGTACTTATGGCTTTGTCCGTGGCTATTCCTGTGGCCAGAATATGAAGAGGACTATCAGGAAGACGGACAACAGGAAGGTTACGACAACTAGGATCATCTCCCATCGTCAGCATTGCCTGTGACCATGAAGATGGAGTCTCGCCTATGCTACCGTTATTATTACGTTATTCCGCTGCTATGATTGTATTAAGACTGGATCATGCAATACTTTATTTGTTGTAAGACCTTATCTAAGGTTTGTAATGGATGAGGTACTGTGATATCCAATCTGTTATGTCTCGCAAAAATGGTAATCCTGGGATTGCGATGTACGGCATAACAGACATCTGTGATTAAAAATCCGGGTGTTGACAAGTTGGTATCAGAGCCATCCTGACCATAGGAGACCCTAGTTTAGAATGGACGTTTGAATCAAAAACTTAGTTTCAAAACCAAGGAAGTGAGTATTTATGAAAACTTATTCTCATTCTTACCACTTAGACTCTTTCATAAAAATTCATGTTCCTCAAAAATACTTGCAAACTTACCTAAAATTTGACACACTTGATCACTCTACTAACTTACTCATCCTACATTCTTATAGATGGACGTGAAGTATAGCAAGTTTTATCAGTTGGGGAATGGAGATGACCTCATCTTTGAGCGTGACTTGGACCAGCTTGCGGAAATGCTGGAGCGTCCGCACCCCGAGTTCTTCGGAGCTCAGCTCAATGATCAGGAAGGAGAGGAATTGCAATGGCTGATTGTTGCAAGTCTCCGAGGAAAGATTAAAGCCCCCACCTCAGAGGGAATTCAGGTCACCTTCAGAGAGAACAACTGGCTCGATGGACTTGCCAGGGCCATGCAGGAAGCTCTTGCCCGTCTGTGTGGGCAGAGTATCAATCAGATCAAGGGTACCCGCTTTGAGTTCTATCCAAGGCGTGATGTTATGGGACAACCACTGTATGCCCCATATCACCATGAGCCGAATACTCAATTGGACCACCTCAGCTTCATGATGTATGACCGACAGAAGGAGTTAGACAATGCCCGCTCCGAAGCCAACCACAAGTACGCATCGCCGCCCAGAGGATCAGACCATTGCCATGCTAGTGAAGGATAGTCAGTCTCGTCGCCATCAGCTCAACAAGAAGGAGCGCATCATTGCCCGCCTTCGCCACAGGATCACGGAGTTGGAGGAGACTGTCCACGAGAGGGACATGCAGCTTGAGGAGAGGGAGAACGTAGGAGAGGACCTTCGTGGAGACCCCTACTCCTATCTCAGTGATGATGATGACTTTCTAGAGGATCAGGCCGTGGACTTCTTCACCGATGAGGACGACTTCGCCTTCATTGATGATGATGATGAGGATGATGAGGACACCGACTCCGAGGAGTAGTAGCACTTGGCTCTAGCGTTAGTGAGTTGTATCCGGTCCCACTGTATCGTAGTTTCCCAGAAAGGTTCTTAAAACCATCTGTTTTCTTTTGTTGTGGTTTGTGTTTGTATCGTGTGCTATGAATGAAAGCAAGTTGCTAGAAAAATCTGAGTCAAACTTTGAAAACTTTTCAAAAACAATACCCCGAACCTTAGAAATTACCCTCTTTTCTCATGATCTATCTCAATCTTCAGATGCCTCGCGGAGGAAGCACTTCGTCCCCGGACCCGATGTTGCAAATCTTGCAAATGTTGGTTTCTGACCGTGAAGTTGAAAGAGCCGAACGTCAAGCCAAATTAGCCACCCTTCAGCATATCGCTCAAATGGCCAACAACAATCAAGGCCATGGAAATCAAGACAACCATGGATCCAAGCTCAAGAACTTCCAGAACACCAACCCACACATTTTCACTAAGTCTGAAGAGCCCCTCGATGACGATGATTGGCTACAAACCAAAGGTACTGTTCGCCACCCACTACCTGGACGGATATGCAAGAGCATGGTGGAAAAGTGTCCGCGCCATGAATGGAGGACAAATGATGACTTGGGATGAATTCAAAGTCAAGTTTAGCAGAACCCATGTGCCACCGGGTTTTATCAAGAGGATGAGAGATGAATTCAGAGAACTGAAACAAGGAAGGATGACCGTAGTTGAGTACTGTGACAAATTTTTGTCATTGGCTATGTATGCACCGGATGATATAGATACCGAAGCCAAGAAGAAGGAGAGATTCTTGAATGGTCTGCATGATGAGATGCAGACAGTGTTAGTCAATATCCCATTTGCTAATATTGAAGCCTTAGTGGATTCTGCCATTCAGATGGAAGGCAAGATCAACCAAGCCAATGAGAACCGCAAGCGTAGAATGATGCATCAACCAGGAACCCATCATACCCCAAAGTATCACCCCAACCCATATCCAGGATTCGCCCCAACCCATCTCCAGGATTCGCCCCAAGACCAATAGACCCCCGATGAACCGTCCAACCTATCCCAACCGTGGAGGAGGAAATCCAAGGCCCGGATGAAATCACAACAACAACCCCGACAAATCCAGCAATTTCAACCGTGCACCGCCTAAGTTCAACAACAACAATGTCTCCACCAACACCAATACTGCCCCAAGAACTGGAAGCAATGTTGTGCCTGTTGTAGCAAAGGACAAGTCTCAGGTGACTTGTTATGAATGTGGAACCAAGGGTCACTATTCCAGTGAGTGCCCCAAGAATATTTCCGTAGCCCCCAATGCAAATGCCCAGCTCAGTATCAGCGTCGTGTTCAGCCTGGAAGACGGTTTGCCCCAGGGAATTCACTCAACTGCAACGGCCGTCTCTTTCTCATGCATTCTGAAGAAGCCCAAGAAGCGCCAGATGTCGTGTTGGGTATGTTTTCTGTTAACTCAATACTTGCAAGGGTTTTGTTTGATTCTGGAGCATCGCACTCGTTTGTTACCGAAGAATTTGCATGCACTATTAAGATTCAACCAACCAAATTGAAGCATGTTATGATAGTTCAAATACCTGGTTTAACCACTAAAGCTAGAAAAATTTGCAAGGCCGTACCTATCCAAATCCATGGCATAGATTTTTATGCTAATCTAATAGTACTCAGAACTGAAGGTTTGGAAGTAGTACTAGGAATGGATTGGATGTCGAAACATAAAGGATTAATCGACTGTTCCAAGAAATCCATAACCATGACCAGTACAGCCGAAATATCAGTAGAGAATGTATCTGAAACCTTGCCCCGTCAATTCAATTGCAACAAGAGTATAGCCCAGCCAACCATTGACCAAGTCAGAGTAGTCTGTGAATACCCCGATGTATTTCCAGATGTTTTGTCCGATATGCCCCCAGCTCAGGATATCGAGTTTATCATTGAACTAATCCCTGGAACTAGACCCATAGCCCAAAGACCATATAGTATGAACCCGTCTGAATTAGAGGAGCTGAAGAAGCAACTGGATGCTATGCTGGAGATAGGATTGATTCAACCCAATGCTTCACCATGGAGATCACCTGGTTTATTTGTGGATAAGAAAGATGGAGGTAACTGTTTGTGTACCGATTATCGGAAGTTGAATGATGTCACCATCAAGAACAAGTACCCACTGCCAAAGATAGAAGACCTGTTTGACCAGTTGACTGGTGCCAAAGTGTTTTTTAAGATTGATCTTAGGACTGGCTATCATCAACTCAAGATTTGCGCATAGGATATTCCAAAGACTGCCTTTACCACCAGATATGGATTATACGAGTATATTGTCATGTCTTTTGGATTAACCAATGCCCCCGCTTATTTCATGAACCTCATGAATAAGATTTTTATGGACTTCCTGGATAAGTTTGTCGTTGTTTTCATCGATGACATTCTGATCTATTCCAAATCAGAAGAAGAACATGAGCTACACCTGAGGACCATCCTTGGAACCCTTAGGGAGCATCAGCTGTATGCAAAGTTTAGCAAATGTGAATTCTGGTTACAGGAGGTAGGATTCCTCGGACATATTGTTTCAGCCAGAGGAATTGCCGTTGACCCTGCCAAGGTGAAGTATGTTGAAGGTTGGCAGGCCCCAACCACTCAAACCCGAGTTCGTGCATTTCTCGGATTAGCGGGATACTTCCGCAAGTTTGTAGAAGGATTTTCGAGCATCGCAAGACCCATGACCCAATTGTTTAATAAAGATAAGAAGTTTGAATGGACGAACAAATGTGAAGCAAGTTTTCAAGAGCTTAAGAAGAGATTGATATCAACCCCAATCTTGATCATGCCGGATATCACGAAGCCCTTCGATGTGTATTGTGACGCATCCAAGATCGATCTCGGATGTGTGCTAATGCAAGAGGGCAAAGTTATATCTTATCTATCTCGACAACTGAAGCAACATGAACAAAATTATCCTACCCATGACCTTGAACTAGCAGCCGTAGTTCTAGCCCTGAAGACATGTATGCATTACCTCATGGGAAACCGTTGTGAGATTTATTCAGATCACAAGAGCCTGAAGTACATATTCACTCGGAAGGAGCTGAATATGAGGCAGCGAAGATGGATCGAGCTAATCAAGGACTATGATCTAGACATTCACTATCACCCAGGTAAAGCTAATGTGGTAGCAGATGCCCTTAGTAGATTGTCGTGCCGCTTGAACTCCATGATTCTGAAGGAGCAACCAAGTTTGCACAAGGAGATGGAAAATTTTAGAATGGAATTAGTAAGTGAAGGATTTTTGGCTAGCATAGAACTTCAACCCACTTTGATCAGTCAGATCAAGGAGGCGCAGAAAGGAAATGCTAGTCTCCATGGAATCAAACGTCGCATCGGTACAGGCAAAGTACCCGGATTCACCAAAGACGAAGGAGTTCTATGGTACAAATGACGTCTCTGTGTACCAGCAGATTCAGAGTTGAAGGAAGCTATTTTGAAAGAAGCCCATGATACTCTTTATTCTATCCACCCCGGGAACAAAGATGTATCAGGATCTGAAGGAGAAATTTTGGTGGCATAAGATGAAGAGAGAAATCGAAAGCTACATTGCCAAGTGTGATATTTGTTAGAGAGTCAAGGCGGGACATCAGAGTCCCGCATGATTGTTGCAACCACTGCATATTCCAGAATGGAAATGGGATTTATTTGGAATGGACTTTATCCCCGGTTTTCCTACTTCTAATAGGGGAAATAACTCTATTTGGGTCATAGTTGATAGACTGTCCAAGGTCGCCCATTTCTTATCAGTCAAGACCACCTACCAGAGTTCGAAACTAGCCGAGTTGTACATAGCTAGAATCGTCAGTTTGCACGGAGTCCCCAAGAACATTGTGTCAGATCGAGGAACTCAGTTTACCTCGAGATTTTGGAAGAAAGTCCAAGAAGGATTAGGAACCCGACTAGATTTCAGCACAATGTATCACCCTTAGACAGATGGATAAACAGAGCGAGTAAATCAAATACTCGAAGATATGTTGAGATCATGTGTGCTAGAGTATGGATCTAAATGGGAAGACTGTCTGTCTTTCGCGGAATTCTCTTACAACAACAGTAATCAAGCTAGTTTGCAAATGGCCCCATTCAAATTCATGTATGGAAGGAAGTGTCGTACCCCTTTGAATTGGTCGGAAATAGGAGAGAGTCAGATTTTTGGACTCGACATCCTACGAGAAGCAGAAGAGAAAGTTCACAAGATTCGTGAGCACCTCAATACCTCCCAGTCAAAACAGAAGAGTTATGCCGACAAGATACGTCGAGACCTAGCCTTTAATATCGGAGATTTTGTGTATCTCAAAGTGTCGCATTTGAAGGGAATGCAACGTTTCCAGCTCAAAGGAAAGTTAGCCCCCAGATATATAGGGTCTTTAAATATTTTGAATCATCAAGGACAAGTATCGTATCAATTGGAACTGCCAGAGTAGATGTCAGCAGTGCATAATGTGTTCCATATATCGTTACTTCGCAAATACCTAGAAGTCCCAGAGAAGACTGAAGTTTTCAAGAACATTGATCACCGCACCATAGAGATCAACCATGACTTGACGTATCGCGAAGTACCCATTCATATTTTGGAGGAAGCTTTCAGAACCACTAGGACCTGAAGCATCAAGTTTCTCAAGATTCAGTGGAGTAACCACACTGAAGAGGAAGCTACCTGGGAACGAGAAGACTACATCAAGACGGAATTTCCCGATCTTTTTAAATCCTAGTTTTCTTCTTTCTTCTTTCTCAAATCTCGGGACGAGATTTTGTTTAAGGAGGTAAGGTTTGTAACATCCCAAAAATATTGAACAATGTTTATCAATTTGCAATCTCCAAAATTGGGGTTAACAAAAACTTTTGTTAATTAAATCATATGAATGCATGTGTGTATGTGATGATTGTATGAATGCATGAATGGACTTGTGTGATTGTTCTAAATAGCAAGGAATTGTTTGAAGATGAAAACAACATCATCTAAAACATTTCCAAGCAGAAACAAATCAAGAGAAAAATAAAAAACAAACAAAACAAGCAAATGGTCATTTTTTCCAATCTTGCTCACTAGGCCACTTTGAGTGTTTGTAGTCCAAGATTTCAAACAAAAACAACTCCATTTCTTTTCACCCCTTGCTATACCAAGTAAAAGTGAACCCAAGCCCACCTTTCAAACTTACGGAAACATTTGGCAACTTGATTCAAATGACAATTCAAAATTGAATCTTTAACATATGTGAAGATCGCCCATTTTCAAAAACCAACCAAACCAATTCACCTTGACCTTTCCAACTAACCAGAGACTACCTAGTATGTAACTAGTACACCCATCAAGTTTGAACCAAAAGTTCAAATTCATATCTCTTTCGGCCATTTCATCAAACACCTTGCAAACACCAAACAAACAAACAAACAAACAACAAACACTATAGTGAGCAGTGATTTGGCCAACCTTGTTCCCTCTCTGGCTCACAACAGGATATTAGTAGATCATCTAGCTTAGTTATCAAGCTCTAGCACCACTGTGAGCATGCCATTGCCATCAATGGTGACCATGCCGAGCCTCACCTTGCCACCCCTTGGTCGACAACAAGCTAGGAGCAGCACCAAGCCTAGCCACCTTGTCTGGGACATTGACCACCGTCCACCGGCACCCCCTGTCCAACACCAACGATCAGCAAGCCACTGGATCACTCTAGAATCGCCGTGCCCTATGCCTCTATGCCATGCCGAGAGCGTGCCAGAGCGTCGCACTCGACACGTGCCCACAGACCGCGCGCCGCCCTCACCGCGTGCAAGCGTGATCACCACCGTCCCAGGAGACCACCAGACAACCCCATTCACCGCCGCACGACCCGTAGCCGCGGTGCGCCATTAAAATGCCCATCGGACCCGCCCAGAGCATCGCAGCGTTCCGACCGTCTCGCACCGCCCCACGCCTCGAGACCATGCCGTTGAGATTCGCTAGGGAGCATAGCACCGCCCCTACCGTCGCCCATGCCATTAGCCCACTGTGCCGACGACCAAGATGAGCTCCACCCGCGCCCTTCGGTCCCCTCTTGGCACTATAAATAGAGGCCACCCCCGCTCGAATTCTTCACACCAACACACTCCCCTCTCTCTCAGAACCACCCCCACTCATCCCCGGAGAAAGGCGAGTAGAAGGTCACCGGAATTTGGCCGGAGTCTGCCACGGAGGAGGAAGAAAGGAGCCAGCATTGGAGCTGCCCCAGGAGAAGCCGCCGGTACCAGGAGGTTCGCCGTCGTCGACTTTGTCGTTCGCCCCCATCGCCGAGCCTCGCCTGAGCCCCGGTGAGCCCCCGTAGACTCCCACTGGCCGCGCTAGGGTTCTGTCTCGCCGGTGTTGGCCGACGGAGATGATAAGTCACAGCCGTTAGATTAGATGTTGATCGTGCGGTCTAGATCACCCCGTACCGCTTTGCACCCCTTGTCTCGCTGACTTGTGGGGACACCCACTTAAACTCACCCACGCACACTGTGTGCCGTGGGCCGGCCCATTTACATTACCGCGTGACCCAGTAGTTTGAATTTAGGTTTATTCTTTTAGTTTCAAACTCAGTTCTGTACCTAGATGCAAAAATCAATCCAGGTCGATTCACTGAACCAAAATGCATGAAACCAATTTTGTTAGAAAGGTATTGGAATTCTTAATCCAAGCCCATTGGATTCAAACCATTTAGATTTGTAGATCACCTATAGTAAAAATAACAAGGCAGAAGCTTTTCTGCATTCAAGCATTTTTCAAAATTCAACAACAAAAGCTTTTGAGTTGATTCCAACTCTCAAAAATCTCATTTAACTAGACCTATTTGAATATATGAAAATATCTAGGTTTACTTGCAGAAATAATGGACAAGCAATAAAAGAATGGCCCATAGGCAATTCTAGTCACTTTATTTAATTAAAATAAAAAGGTTAAACCTTATTAAATTGTGAAACCACTTTAAATCACATTCCCAAGTACTGAAATATGTGGTGATGACATGTGTCAACATGATCCCATGTTTTAGTTGGAGAATATTAAATCTTAAGTGGTTTTTCAATGAGTAGAAATGACTTTTCTAAAATAAAAGAAAATAAAACTATTTCCTTAATCTTTGTGATGTTTGTGATGATCCTAGATCATCTGTGAAAACCTTGGTGTGATAAATAAAAGTAGTTAAGTATTGCTTGGTGATTGTGTACCTCGTATTTATTTATAGACACTAGTACCGACCAAGGATACGAGGAGGAAGGAGAATACTACGAGGAAGAAGCCGAGGAGAACTTCAACCACTGCTCTACTCAAGGCAAGCTAACACTTGCAACTTATCAAGCTAATACTTGCAAGCTTATACTAATATTTTACCAAGCTACTACCTTAGCAAGCTAATCTAAACCATGCAAGTTTTACTTGCACGCTTACACCACTTGATACCCAATCCTAGTCTTATTTGCAAGCTTAGTTATTTTATTTCCTTATCAAAACTTTCTATTGGAGTTTACTTAGTGACTTGTAGAGTTTAGAAACATATTTAAAGGTAGCATAAAGAGCATAAAACTTGGCCTAAGTTAGATAATATTGATGTCATCCTAAGGCATGATATTGAACTTAGATCATTCACACTTGATTACCACCCCTTCTTAGTGTTCACCCCCACTTGTAGATGCTAGTGCGAAGGATAAAACTTGATCACTTTAGATGGGAATACTTGGTGATAATGGTTATGGAAACCTTATAATGATGAGTCATTCTACTGAAATGTTTTGACATGTGTTCTTGAACACCAGATGATTTTGATGATGAAAATGTTAAGGCACGAGCCTTAGATCTTTATAAAACTAATGGTTGTCTGGATGCGATGCCATTCCAATTTTACCATACAACCACAATACCCGAATGTATGGGTTCCCTTGTGGCCAAGGTTTGAGCTGAGGCTACCTTGTGAAGATTGTCCACCTGTGTAGTTCCCAAGATGACAGTTGGTCATGGTTGGAGAGGTCCCTATACTAGGGCGTGTAATTTAAAGGTTATGATTGATTATCTACATACTGAGTATGGTGAATTCAGGATTGTTCCTGACGGATGTATCGAATGATGTGGTGAAAGTGTACCACCTCTGCAGAGTGTCAAACTATTCGAATAGTCGCATCCGTGGTTATGGACAGTTGGAGTGGCCATACTGTTCCGTCGTCAGATGTTTTCAAAATGACTTGTGAAATGCCTTATGACTTCACTTGACCACAACAGGGTTGTGATATGAAATTCAAGTTCCCACTTAGGTGTTATTGTTGGAATTATGCCCTAGAGGCTATAATAAAGATGTTATTATTATAATTCTTGTTCATGATAAAGTTTATATTCCATGCTAGAATTGTATTAAGCGGAAACATTAATACTTGTGTGGTTTGTGAACAACACCGTGTCCCTAGTACGCCTCTAAGGACTAGCTCATTGATTAATGATGGTTAAGGTTTCCTAACCATGGACATGAGTTGTCAATTAATAATGAGATCATATCATTGGGAGAATGATATGGTGGACAGACCCAAACTAAGCGAAGCAATTAGATCGTTACATCGTGTTCATCTTTGCGAAGCTTTTCCTATGTCAAATATTGTATTCCTTAGACCATGAGATAATGCAACTCCCTGGTACCGGAAGAAAGCTCTGAGGTCATCAAACGTCATCCTATGAGAGGGTGATCATAAAGGTGTCTCTCAGGTGATCGGAAAGTATCTGTTGGGTTGTATGTATCGAGATGGAATTTGTCCCTCCCAAGTCGGAGAGATATACTTCGGGCCCTTTCATTGTCGATATCAACACCGCTTGCAAGCATGTGGTTAAGGAGTTAATCACAAAGTGATATCGGATTACGACTAAAGTATTTCTTGTGAGCAGATTGAACTAGGTATAACGGTACCGGCGATCGAATCTCGGGCAAGTAAAATATCGCGAGACGAAGGAATATATATATGGGATTGATTGAATCCTGGCATCGTGGTTCATCCGATATGATCATCGATGAATGTGTAGGAGTCAATATGGGTGCCCAGACCCGCTGTTGATTATTGATAGAAGATCATGCGCATATTCTCGAACCCATGGTCACACATAACGTATCTCGGCTAGGATAGATTGGATAATTGGTTTATGAATTCTTTGTTGATTCTCGGATGGTATCCGGGACATCACGAGAGGTTCGAATGGTCAGAATAAGATTCATATAAGGTGCAGTTTTGGAGTTCGGAATTGTTGGTTAATCGGTATTATGCCTAAGCTTCTAGAACCTTCCGGAAGGGGACCAACGTGGCCCCACCTTCCGGGAGGGGGCATGGGCCTATGAGGGAGTGTCCTGGACGCATTGGGCCAAGGGCACAAGGCCACATAGGGCCCAGCCGATCCTAGAGAGTTTAAATCGTTTAAACTAGAGATAGGGTTTCTAGAAGAGGGGAGAGTCCATGCCCCCCACTCCTTATCCTTTGGGCTTGGGGGAGGGGCTAGGGCTGCGCCCCCCTCTATATAAAGAGGGGTGGGGGCAACCCCACACACCTCTCCTCCAAACCCTAGCCGCCTTGCTAGCTTTCCTCTCTCCCTCCCGACGCTTTTGTAGGCGAAGCCTGCAGAAATTCTCCACCATATACACCACGCCGTGTTGTAGATCCCATCTATCTCTCCACCATACTTGCTGGTCCGAGGAAGGAGGCGTCGAGGTGCTGCGTGTGCATCTCACGGAGGCACCGCCACTTGTGGTGCTAGATCGGATCGGATCGCGAGGAGGAGGCGAGTGCGACTACATCACCCACGTTAGGCGAGCGTTCCACTGTCGCGAATCTTCAAGGTATGAAGATCTAATCCAATCTCTCGTTGATTGCATCTCCTAGATTAGATCTTGGCTTTCCCTCTGTTCGCATCCGTAGAAAATTTTGATTTACTATGCCTTGAAACCCTTGATGGTATGAGCTAGATCTATGCGTAGATGTGTTTCACGAGTAGAACGCATAACATGGTTGTTGCGGGCGTTGATGTTTTCTGTTGCAAGCCTCTTGTTTGTGTTCTTCTTATGACGCGGGATAGTGAGATTGAAGCGGTCCAGGCCAACCTTACGCGACGTTGTTCGCGAGACCGGCTCCGCACTTGACGTGTGGCTTGTACCACATATGCGGCTGTTGGATGTCAGTTTCTCTCACTATAGTTGTCATGGGATTACCAACGGAGTTTGGAAACCATAATATCACCGTTGTGGCTTTCCGTAGGTAAGAATCGTTCTTGGCATCTACTCCCATAAAGCCACGTAAAACATGCAACAACAAAGTAGAGGCGTCTAACTTGTTTTTGCGAGTGTTTTACGTGATATGGTATGGCCCAAGATGTGATGTGTATAATGTATGCGATGATCATGTTTTGTAATGTTTCACGACTTGCATGTCGATGAGTACACAACCGGCAGGAGCCATATGGTTGTCTTTATAATTGTGTATGACCTGTGTGTCAACTTCTTATACGCCATGTAATAGCTTTACTTTATCGCTAAGTAGTTAGCAATAGTTGTAGTTGCTATTCGTGGTGGAGGCAATCATGGTGGAGTGATGGAGATCATCTTGGAGCACAAGATGGAGATCATTGCGCGAAGATTGGCTATACCATGTCACATAAAGTTATATGCATGTGATGTTTATCCTTTTATGTATCTTATTATGCTTAGATCGCGACGGTAGCATTATAAGATGATTCCTCACTTAAAGATCAAGATAAAACTGTGTTCTCCCCAAGTATGCACCGTTGCTAAAGTTCGTCGTGTCCAAGCATCACGTGATGATCGGGTGCTATAGACTCTACGCTCACATACAACGGGTGCAAGCCAGTTTTGCACACGCGGAAATACTTGGGTCTAGCTTGACGAGCCTAGCATGTACAGACATGGCCTCGGAACACAAGAACCAAAAGTTTAAGCATAAGTCATATGAATGATATGATCGACACTTTGTTGTCCACCATTGAAACAACATCTCTTCTCGTGATGATCGGATTAGGTGTGGTGAATTTGGATCGTGTTCACTAAACAACTTGAGGGATGTTGAATTTAGTGGGAGTTCATCTAGTAATTTGATTAAATTGAACTATTTATCATGAACATAGTCTAAATTGTACTTGCAATCATGTAGATCACATGGCCAAGTCCAACTTCAACTTCAACATTTTCTTTGAGAAGGAAAAGCTTAGAAACAATGGGTCTAACTTCACCAATTGGTTCGCAATCTAAGAATCATTCTGCGGACAAAAGGACTATGTCCTTGGGAAGCGTTAGGTGACCCCCTGCAAGCTCGGTGATGAAAGCTGTCTATCGATCGCGCAAAAGATGATTATGGTGTGATTAAGAGCACCATGTTGTTTGCTATGGAACCGGAGCTTCAAAATCGTTTTGAAGAGTATCCGGGCCCCGAGATTCTCGAGGAGCTGAAAACCATGTTTGAGACTCAGCCGTCGAGAGATATGAGATCTCGAAGTTCTTTAAGCGCAAGATGGAGGAAGGAGTTCCGTTAGTGAGCACGCCATAAAGATGTCGGGCTACCAATCAGCGTCTTGAGCAACTGGAATGCACGATTCGGAGGAGCTCAAGATTGACAGGTTCGCAATCACTCCCTCCGGCTACAAAAGTTTTGTAGTGACTCATAATCAGATTGGTTCCATTGATACGATCGAGCTCTTCGCAAAGTCAAGGCTGCAGGTGGACATCAAGAAGGATAATCATGTGTTGATGGTCAACAAGCCCTCCTTTAAGAAAGGTAAGGGAGCAAAGAAACCCTTCAAGAAGGGCGTACAAGTTGATGCCCCCGAGAAGAAGCTCAAGTCTGTCCTAAGCCCGACAATCGAGTGCTTCTATTGCAAGGACAAGGGTCACTAGAAGCAACCGTCCGAAGTACTTAGCGGACAAGAAGGCTGGCACCATCAAAGGTATATTTGATATACATGTTATTGATGTTTTCCTTACTATCCTCGTTGTAGTGCTGGGTATTTGATAGGTTCGATTGCTAATATTTGTAACTCAAACAGGAGCTACGGAATAGACGGCAATATGAGGGATGAGGTGACGATCTTGGCGTTGGCAACGGATCAAGAGTTGATGTGATGGCCGTCGACACGCTCTCCTTAGTTTTACCTTCGGGATTAGTTTTAAACCTTAATAAGTGTTATTATGTGCCTGCGTTGAGCATGAACATTATTTCTGGATCATGTTTATTGCAAGACGGTTATTCATTTAAATCGGAGAATAATGGTTGTTCTATTTATATGAGTAACATCTTTTATGGTCATGCACCTCTTGTGAATGGTTTATTTATTCTAAATCTCGAAAGGGATGAAACACACATCCATAACATTGAGGCTAAGAGATGCAAAGTAGATAGTGATAATATTACTTATTTGTGGCATTGTCGTCTAGGTCATATTGGTGTAAAGCGCATGAAGAAACTCCATTCTGATGGACTTTTGGAGTCTCTTGATTTTGAATCATTTGACACATGCGAACCATGCCTCATGGGCAAGATGATCAAAACCCCGTTCTCCGGTATGATGGAGCGAGCAACGGACTTGTTGGAAATCATACATACCGATGTATGCGACCGATGAGTGTTTCGGCCTTGCGGTGGATATCGCTATTTCCTCACTTTTATCGATGACTTAAGTAGATATGGGTATATCTATTTAATGAAACATAAATCTGAAACATTTGAAAAGTTCAAGGAATTTGAATGAAGTGGAGAACCATCAATCGAAAGATTAAGTTTCTACGATCCGATCGTGGAGGTGAATATTTGAGTTATGATTTTCTCACGCATCTTAAAGCAAGTGGAATCGTTTCACAACTCACGCCACCCGGAACACCACAGCGCAATGGTGTGTCTGAACACCGAAATCGAACCCTATTAGATATGGTCCGATCAATGATGTCTCTTACTGATTTGCCGTTATCAATTTGGGGTTATGCATTAGAAACCGCTGCATTCACTTTAAATAGGGCTCCATCTAAATCCGTTGAGACGACACCGTATGAACTGTGGTTTGGTGCTAAACCTAAGTTGTCGTTGTTGGAGATATGCCCTAGAGGCATTAATAAATGTAGTTATTATTATATCTTTGTGTTTATGATAAATGTTTACATTCATGCTATAATAGTATTAACAAGGAAACATTAATACTTGTGTGATTTGTAAACTTAATTTGAAGTCCCTAGTATAGCCTCTATACTTCACTATCTTGTTGGTTGATTGATGATTGTGGTTTCCATATCATGAACATTGAGATGTTATCAACAACAAGATCATATCGTTAGGAGAATGATATGGTGGACATACTCCTATAGATAAGCGTAGCATAAAGATCAAGTCATTTCATTAGTTCAATTGCTATTTGCTTTCTGATACATAGTAACCTAATTCCTTCGACCATGAGATCATGCATATCACCTTTACGGATGGATGCTTTGATGACATCAAACACCACACCGTGGCGGGTGGCTATAAAGGTGGCATTGAGTGTTGGAAAGTATTGGTTGAAACACATGGATCAAGAGTGGGATTTGTCCATACATATGACGGATAGATATACTCTGGCCCTCTCGGTGGAATGTCATCCAATTAGCTTGCAAGCATGTGACTGGCTCACAAGGGATCACATATCAGGGAACGAGAAAAGAGTACTTATCGGTTGAGGTTGAACTAGGTATGCGAGAATCCAAGCGATCATAACCTCGGATAAGTAAACTATCGTGAGACAAAGGGAAATTGGTATCGTATGTAAGTGGTTCATTCGATCATAAAGTAATCGTAGAAATATGTAGAACCATATGAATTTCCAGATTCCTCTATTGGTTATTGTTCGGAGAAGTGTCTCGATCATGTCCGCATAATTCACGAACCATAGGGAGACACACTTAAGGATTCGACGTTGTTTGAGTAGTTATGGTATTATGAGAAAGAGACCGAATGTTGTTCAGAGTCTTGGATGGGATCCGGGATATCACGAGGTGATCCGGAATGGTCCGGAGAATAAGATTCATATAAGGAAAGTCCCGTTTCGGATTTCGGGAATGATTCCGGTGTTTTCATCGGGAATGTTCTAGAAGGTTCCGGAATGTCCGGCACTCCGGGGGGGAAGGGGTACATGAATGTGTCATTACATATTGGAATGATTGCATCATGTACTAAGTGTTCTTGCTGTTCCAAATAAAGGATTAAATTGAATCCTAAAACTGAAAAGTCAAATGGCAGTTTGAAAGTCAAACGGCTAAAACAGAACGAGGAAACAAGCAAGAGGAGGTTGAAACCGACTTGGGGAGGAGTCCTCCTCTCCAAGCCGGCACCACCTAGGCCGAGTTGGGAGGGACTCCCTCCCTCCCTTGGCCGCCTCCTCCACCTATAAGAGGAGGGGTAGGGCCTCCTCCTGAGACACACAAGTTCCTATCCTCTAATCTAAATCCTAGCCCTAGACTCCGGTTTAGAGCCGCTTTGGTTTAGAGCTTCTAATTGCCTAGCCTTGGATTAGAGCCTTCTAATTGGTGTGTCTAAACCCTAGACCACTAATAGCTCTCTCATACTCCACCATACTCGCTCGGCTTAAAGGCGAAGCCCTGAGATCTCCCATCTACTTAGGTACCACGCCGTTGTCTGCCGGAATCGCGAGAGTGCTACAACCTCCATTTTCTGCTGGAACAAGGGAGAGGAAGGTCTTCGTCAGTACCGAACGTGTGATCGATTGCGGAGCGCTGCGGAGCAGCGCCGGAAGGATCGTCTACACGATCTTGAGATCGGGAAAATACGACTACATCACCCACGAGAATCCGCTCTCGTTAAACACTTTGGAATCTTCGAGGGTAAGTTATTCCATCGACTCGTTGCTACAATCTAGTAGATAGATCTTGGCTTGTTTGTTTGTATGCGATAGAATTTTTTTGTTTTCCATGCTACGAAACCCTACAGTCGTTTCTTAAAGTTTGGGGATGCGAAGCTTACGTCAAGAAGTTGATACCGGACAAGCTCGAACCCAAAGCGGAGAAATGCGTCTTCATAGGATACCCTAAGGAAACTATTGGGTATACCTTCTATCACAGAACCGAAGGCAAAGTGTTTGTCGCAAAGAACGATTCGTTTCTTGAGAAGGAGTTTCTCTCGAAAGAAGTGAGTGGGAGGAAAGTAGAGCTTGACGAGGTTATTGAACCTTCTCTTGAATTGGAGAGTAGCGCAGCACCTGAAATTGTTCGATTACCGCACCAACAATAGAGTAAGCTAATGACAAGGATCATGAAGCTTGGACGATCTGCTCTTGAACGTCGCAGTCGACAAGGTCGCGTGCCCTCCCGAGTGGTACGGCAACCTGCCTTGACTTGTCTTGTTGGTAGAAGACGGTGAACCTACGAACTATGAGGAAGCGATGATGAGCCGGACTCTAGAAATGGCTGGAAGCCATGAACCGAATTGGGATCAATGAGCGAAAACCAAGTATGGACTTTGGTGGATCCTCATAGCGACCAAAGGCCGTTGATTGCAAATGGATATTCAAGAAGAAAACGGACGGATGGTAATGTTACCGTCTATAAAGCACGGCTTGTCGCAAAAGGTTTTCGACAAGTTCAAGGTTGACTACGATGAGACTTTCTCTCCGTAGCGATGTTTAAGTCCATTCGGATTTTATTAGCAATTGCTGCGTTTCATGATTATGAAATATGGCGATGGATGTCAAGATCGCTTTCCTCAATGGAAACATTGATGAAGAGTTGTATATGATGCAACCCAAGGTTTTGTCGATCCTAAGGATGCTAGTAAAGTATGCAAACTTCACGCTCCATTTATGGATGAAGCAAGCATCTCGGAGTTGGAACCTTCGTTTTGATCAAGTGGTCAAGAGTTTTGGATTTGTTCCAAATTGCTGAAGCTTGTATCTACAAGAAAGTGAGTGGGAGCTCGGTGACGCTTTCGCATCAGTATGTGGATGACATATTGATTATCAGAAATGACATCAACATGCTTAACGATGTGAAGAGTTATTTGAACTAGTGTTTTTCAATGAAAGACCTAGGTGAAGCTGCTTATATATTGGGCATCAAAATCTATAGAAATAGACAAAGACGCCTGATAGCTTTAAGCTAGAGTACATACCTAGACAAAGTTCTGAAAAGGTTCAGAATAGATAAGGCAAAGAAAGGTTCAGTGCCTATGTTGTCAGGTAATATATTGAGCAAGGCTCGGTCCATACCACGGTAAATGATAGGGAAGCTATGAGCAAATTGCCTTATGCCTCGCCATAGGTTCCATCATGTATGCCATGTTGTGTACTAGACCGGATGTGTCCAATGCTCTTAGTTTGACGAGCAGATATCAAAGTGATCCAGAGTGGAACATCGGACAGCCGTGAAGAACATCCTAAAGTACCTAAATAGAACTAAAGAAATGTTCTTAGTCTATGGGGTGATGAACATTGTCGTAAAGGTTACGTCGATGCTAGTTTCGACACCGACAAGGATGATTCCAAATCTCGGACATGATACGCTTATATTTTGAATGGAGGAGTGAGTGGAGAAGCTGCAAGCAAAGCGTGATCGCGGGATCTACAAAGGAAGCGGAATACATGGCTGCTGCGAAGCGTCAAGTGAAGGAGTTTGGATCAAACTTCATCATCGAGCTTGGCGTGGTTCCAAGTGCATTGGACCCACTGGAGATATTGTGTGACAACACTAGCGCCATAGCACTCGCTAAGGAACCAAGATATCATCCAAAGACCAAGCATATCAATCAAGAAGTTTCATATAATCCGAGATTATATAGCGTATGGAGATCCGAAGATTAGCAAAGTACATACGGATCCGAATGTCGCAGATCCATTGACTAAACCTCTTCCACGTAAAACATGATCAACACCTCATGCCATGGGTGTGAGATTGTTGCCGATGTAAACTAGATTATTGACTCTAGTGCAAGTGGGAGACTGTTGGAATTATGCCCTAGAGGCAATAATAAAGATGTTATTATTATAATTCTTGTTCATGATAAAGTTTATATTCCATGCTAGAATTGTATTAAGCGGAAACATTAATACTTGTGTGGTTTGTGAACAACACCGTGTCCCTAGTACGCCTCTAAGGACTAGCTCATTGATTAATGATGGTTAAGGTTTCCTAACCATGGACATGAGTTGTCAATTAATAATGAGATCATATCATTGGGAGAATGATATGGTGGACAGACCCAAACTAAGCGAAGCATTTAGATCGTTTCATCGTGTTCATCTTTGCGAAGCTTTTCCTATGTCAAATATTGTATTCCTTAGACCATGAGATAATGCAACTCCACGGTACCGAAGAAAGCTCGAGGTCATCAAACGTCATCCTATGAGAGGGTGATCATAAAGGTGTCTCTGTGATCGGAAAGTATCTGGGTTGTATGTATCGAGATGGAATTTGTCCTCCCAAGTCGAGAGATATACTTCGGCCCACTCAGTAATGTCGATATCAACACCACTTGCAAGCATGTGGTTAAGGAGTTAATCACAAAGTGATATCGGATTACGGAACGAGTAAAGTACTTGCCGTGAACGAGATTGAACTAGGTATAACGGCACCGATGATCGAATCTCGCAAGTAAAATATCGCGAGACGAAGGGAATATATATATGGGATTGATTGAATCTGGCATCGTGGTTCATCCGATATGATCATCGATGAATGTGTGGGAGTCAATATGGGTGCCTGCACTTCGCTGTTGATTATTGATAGAAGATCATGTGCATATTCTCGAACCCGCAGGTCACACACTTAACGATCTCGACGCTAGGATAGATTGGATAACTGGTTTATGAATTTTTGTTCGAGTCTCGATGGTATCCGGACATAACGAGAGGTTCCGGAATGGTCCGAGAATAAGATTCATATAAGGCAATTGCAATTTTTGGAGTTCGAATTGTTCCGGTTAATCGGTATTGTACCGAAGCTTCTAGAACCTTCCGGAAGGGGACCAACATGGCCCCACCTTCCGGGAGGGCATGGGCCTATGAGGGAGTGTCCTGGCGCATTGGGGGGCACAAGGCCCCATAGGGCCCAGCCGATCCTAGAGAGTTTAAATCGTTTAAACTAGAGATAGGGTTTCTAGAAGAGGGGAGAGTCCATGCCCCCCACTCCTTATCCTTTGGGCTTGGGGGAGGGGCTAGGGCTGCGCCCCCCTCTATATAAAGAGGGGTGGGGGCGCACCAACCCCACACACCTCTCCTCCAAACCCTAGCCGCCTTGCTAGCTTTCCTCTCTCCCTCCCGACTGTTTGTAGGCGAAGCCCTGCAGCAGAAATTCTCCACCATATACACCACGCCGTCGTGTTTTAGATCCCATCTATCTCTCCACCATACTTGCTGGTCCGAGGAAGGAGGAGACGTCGAGGTGCTGCACGTGTGCATCTCACGGAGGCACCGCCACTTGTGGTGCTAGATCGGATCGGATCGCGAGGAGGAGAAGCGAGTACATCACCCACGTTCCACGAACGTTCCGCATCTTGAATCTTCAAGGGTATGAAGATCTAATCCAATCTCTCTCATTGATTGCATCTCCTAGATTAGATCTTGGCTTTCCCTCTGTTCGCATCCGTAGAAAATTTTGATTTACTATGCCTCGAAACCCTTCAGTTATAAAACTTTCAACTAGCTTTCTTTGCTTCCGAACTTAGTAGAGATAAATCTGGCTTTTTGCAAAACAACCTAGAGCTTAGTAGTTCCTAATAAAACCCACTTCACTTGTTAGTATTAGTTTTCGAGTACTTAAAGAGTACTTATGGCTTTGTCCCTGGCTATTCCCGTGGCCAGACTATGAAGAGGACTATCAGGAACACGGACAACAGGAAGGTTACGACAACTAGGATCATCTCCCATCGTCAGCATTGCCTGTGACCATAAAGATGGAGTCTCGCCTCCGCTACCGTTATTATTACGTTATTCCGCTGCTATGATTGTATTAAGACTGGATCATGAGATCTTTTATTTGTTGTAAAACCTTATGTAAGGTTTGTAATGGATGAGGTACTGTGATATCCAATATGTTATGTCTCACAAAAATGGTAATCCTGGGATTGCGATGTATGGCATAACAGGCATCTGTGATTAAAAATCCGGGTGTTGACAAAGATCACAAACAACACAGACATGATAGAATCAATAAGACAAAACCATTAATCAATCTAACATAGTAATCTCAATATCCATCGGATCCCCGCAAACACAACATGCATGATTACAAATAGATTAGATCTTGATCATGAACGGAGCTCACAAGATCTAGACATGAAAGCACAAGGAGAAGATATAACCATCTAGCTACAACATGGACTTGTAGTCCAAGGTGGAACTACTCACACTTCATACCGGAGGCTGGCATGATGAAGAAGAAGGCCTCTGAGATGATCTCCCCTCCAGAAGGGTGCCGGGAAGAGCTTCAGATTCCCCTGATCTAGGGACGATGGTGGCGGTGTCTATAGACGATTTCGTGGAATTTTGATCGGGTGTTTAGGGTTTTGGGGGGACTTTATAGGCAAAGAGGCGAGACAGGGGGGCCACCAGGGCGGCTGCACCCCCAGGCGTGCCTATCCCTAGGCCGCGCCACCAGGGGTGTGGCCCCCTGGTGAGCCTCCTCCGTCTCGTATTCTGGCTTCATGTTGCCCACGGTAAAATATTGACTTTGCTTTTTGTTCTGTCCAATTCCGAGAATATTGATTTTCTGCCTTTCTGGAACCAACAACAGAAGAAAACAGGCAACTAGAACTGTGACAACTTGTTAATAGGTTAGTTCCAGAAAACATATAAAAACATCTCAAAGTGTAGACAAAGCAAAGCAAAGTAGATACTAAACAAGCATGGAACATCAAAAATTATAGATACGTTTTCAACGTATCAAGCAGCGCGTGAGATGGTGACACACAGAGAGGTGGGGAAGGTCAGTGGATACAGGTCTGCCCCCCCATACCCCCCATATAATTTGGTGGGTCTAAATTTTTACCAGACCGCCCCATTTAAGGCTGGTACCTGTCAGGTTTGCGGGTGACCATGATGATTTTTCTTTCGGGAAGACGGAGAATGACGACAGGAGCAACGGTTGGGAGACGTAGAGGCGATCTTGGCCAGGCTGGAAGGCCATGAGTAGCAGAGGTGGAAAAGATGCTTGGCTAGGCGACGTTGGTGGTCAGCACAACCTTCTGGCGGTGGGGATAGAGCATGCCATGAAAGGCACGGTGGTCAGGCCAGCGTTGGCTCCTAAAGGTGAGCACTCCTCGAAACAGGCATACGCCCCGCTATATTAATAGCAACCAGGTGAGATCGTTGCTGGGTCAGACAACACAACATTCAAAAGAAACGGCACAAAACGAAACAAGATGCTAGGACAGCAGCACACACACGCCCAAACGAAAACAAAGAAAAACAAAAAAGGAACAGAGACGGAGGCAGATCAACTACACGAGGAAGACCGCAACCGCTGCGCTCACCGAAGAATTCCCACATGCTCCATCCCTCGAATCGTCAAGCACCAAGCAAAACCCTCAAGAGGGAAAGCGATCACTGCTGCCCGGACCAGAGACTGGCCCTAGGGTTACCCCTGGCACACAGAGGGAAGTGGATAGGGGTATCCACGACGCCTTCTAGGAAGGAAAGATGCCACTCTGAGGCGGCACGCGTCGATGTCGGTTGAACCGGCAAGGATTTCTCACGAAGAAACCCTATCCAACCCTTAGGCAATCTGTTGCACCGGAGTCCCGTGAGGGCGAGACCTCGCCACCACCAGACTTCTCGCCCACGAGCATGCGCCACTCCGGTCCTGAATCCGCCATCATCGTCTGATCGAGCCAGCCGTCGCGAGGTCTGCACGAGGCACGTGTAGAAATGAAACAGGTCCCGCGGAACTGTGGCCGTGCAGGAGGGAACTGCCTCCACCATCGGAGGCGGTAGTCGACCGAACGCGGCCATAGACACACCCGTCCTCCATAGGTTTGGACTGGTCCGGCAGACCCATAAAGCCTTCGCGGAGGCACGCAAGTCCCATGATTGTCCGACCGGGCCCATAAAGTCAGCAGCCACGTTGCAACAGGCCAGCCAAGGTCGCCATGGATCCCATCTAGCCTACCCACCACGACCTGCAGAGCGGAGAGAGGAGACCGGACGGCCCGCCTTGCGGGGCCCGATCTGGGCCGCCATGTGGTGCATCTAGCCTCACGCCCCGCCTTCCGCTGGTGTGCCGCGCTACCCTGCCGCCCATAGCCGCGACATCGCTGGACCTCCGCCGCCCCATGTACAAAAGAAAACCGTCGCCGACGCCGGCGACAGGAGGGAGGAGGGAAAGGGAGTTGGGGAGTCGGGAAGGTTGCCGACACTCCCGACGATAGGAGAGATGAGCGCCTCCGTATTTTTTTTCCAGTCGAGTCGTTTTCCGCCGTGTAAAGGTGAGCACTGGCTAGTGTCACCGACACTGCCAAACAGAGGGGTGGCGACGCTGCCTTGGAGGCGACGGGGAATTGATGGGGTTGGGCGGTAGTCCCTACTTTGTCCGGTCGTCCACCCCGTTAAACTAGCGCCAGTTATATTACCCCGATAGATTGGGGAAACTGAGAAAGGAAAAGAAAAACATGGTTGTAGCGGCGCAACTCGGCGGTCTCCTGCCTCCACAAGATCCAACAATTGAGCGCGTGTCGGCGGCAGCTTCCACAAGGTCCAGTACAAGAAATAGGAGCTCGTCGTCCAGCCAATCGAGCGGAAGCTCCGGCGCGACCTCCGCGTACTTAGCAGGGCATAGGCAATGGCATGTTGTCGTGGTGTTCTCAACTCTGCCTCTGGATGCAGTTCAAAGAAGAAAATCACATTCCAGGTTAAATTTGTTACTGTATTTTGTTTTTTAAGCCCCCAAGATTGATGCAATGGTATGGTTGGTCCATTTGCGGGATTTTTGCTCGGCCTGCCAATACCGTCTAGCTCCATCAAATTAGACAAATGACGCCTCATCAAGAAAAAAATGAAATGGAAGATTGACTGCAATGAAGTCAAACGATCTGATGATGGCAAATCAGGTGATGCACATACCGATCGGGAAAAATCTCCAGTAGCCTTTGTATATTTGGCTAGGATTGCTAAAAAGAATGGAGATGTAGTAGGGCCAAAAACGTTGCTAACTACTCCTTCCTTTTAGAAATATAAAATGTTTTTGGGTTGTGAAAGAGGTGTATCTAGACACCTTTGAGTGTATAGGTTCAAATAAATCAAGACACTAAAAAGTTTCTAGATATATTTTTTTCACAAACATAAAACATCTTATATTTTCAAACGGAGAGAGTAGCATTGTAGCTCTAATATGTATCCTATGAACAATAGTCTGCACATCAACATACTATTGGAACGTTTAGATGTGTTGATTTTTATCTTTTATTTGACTGCCGGTATTTTTTTCGATCAATTAAATACTAGAAGCAAACAACATGATACTGTATCTTAAGCGCAACACACAAAATTACCCAAATCGGTAAGAGATCAAAGCACACTACGTAATCTTGTAGCAAAGCATGTCTTACTGATTGAGAAAAATAAACAAGACTCATGATACCTACTCCCTCCATTTCACAATATAAACCTTTTTAGCAAGCTTGCGGAACAGAGGGAATACATAACATTTCTTATATCAAATTACATAACAAAACATTCCACACTCACATGCATTAGGTAACCCATTTAAACATATTTAGTTCAAATTGCAACCCATTTAAACACTCACACTCACATGCATTTGGATCACATCTAAATTGTGGGATTGTTACGATATTTTGAACCATCAAATCGTTAGATCCATGTGCTTACATTACCAATATGGCCACCAAGAAAAATAAACAGGAATTATGTGATAACTTGTACTATAAGACTTCTCATCTCAATTATATAATAAAATATTTCAAACTAGTATCTTTGAATAGATATTGTTGCGTCAATAGCAATTAACAGATCTATACATGTAATGGATGACCCAATAAAACATATTTGGTGCAAGTTACAACTCACGTAAAAGGAATTGGACTGCAATATAGCTCACTGAGTTACGGTTTTTCGACATCTACGCAACAAACAAATGCATAGTTTGCAAGGCTCTAGAACATTAAACTTAACCGTGGAGGGAACTTTTCCTACAATATACCTTTCAATGGCCAAGAGCGCTTTACGGGCTTCTTTGATCATATGCCGCCTATGTTTGGGAATACATTCGCCAATTTTGGGAACATGCCTATCAAAGCAATCATCATTATATATGGTGTCCAAAGTAAGGCTCTCAAGCGATGTCGCACTCTCAAGAATATGGCATGCTAGCTCAACCATGCTCTTGGCAGAGCAAAACCCAATGATTTTCACATTCTTGATGTTGTGGTGGCAATATTCTGGCATCTGTCTGAGGTGGGAGGAGTCTCCAATAACTGAATCATGTTTCATGCGAGTTTGCGACACCTGTAGAATATGAATATTAGTGTCATGTTAAGGGACAATGTAAATACCAACATACTACCGATACTAAATACTTACAGTCAGTTCGAAAGCTTCTAAAACAGGACATGCATCCAGAAAAGAAACCAGAGAAAGGTAATCATAGGCTGGGGAAAAAGCCCCATCTCCCTCCACAAGAGAAATAGTCAGATTCTTGAGGTGGAGGAATTTAATAGGCAAAATTGGCGTACTGACCACCTGCAAAATATGACTTACATTAGTTAATGCTACTTCCAAGGTATATATATGAAGATCCAAAGTTTGAGAGTTTAGGCACCTCACTAATAGAGTATATGTTTAGAGTTTGAACATTTGGCACAATAGACGGCAGCTTGGCACGAGCATGGTAAACGGTGTTACACTGAACAAAGCACGACATCTTCATGTTTTTCACTGGAACTGGATCTCCAAAGGAGAGTTGGGTTTGAGCACCGGTGAAGTGAAAATTGGAGAGATTTGGAGCTTTGCTCTCAACCATCTTTAGTTTTCTGCACTCAAACACCTTCAAGCAGCTGAGATGCTGCAGCTGGTCAGGGATCGCCAGGTAAGTAATCTCACCGCAATGCCTGAGTGCAAGCCGCTCCAAAGCAGAAGAATTGGACACAAGGGATCCTAGCTCATCCCCAGTGATGTGCACAAAACACAGATCCAACGTTGTCAAGTTAGCAAGTCCGGTTGTGGGGCGGAATGCGCAAGAGGCGAGGAAGAGGTGCCGTATTATCGAGTTTCCACACCCGTCAACCAAAACTGAGCAGGGAAAATCATAGGGGTCTTGCCTGTAGTGCAAACCTGCACTAAAGCTGAGTTCCTCGACCCGTAGTTTCCCAGCAGCCCGAAGCCAGTTATCAAGACGACACGCATCAACCACATGATCATAGAATGCAAGCTTGAACGTCTTGACCCCGGTGCCCGAGTGTTTTTCCAGAATGCGGTCAACCCTCTCGGAAAATTTCAGTCCCAGCGCTTTTGACGCGACATCCTTTGCTGCTGCACCCTTTGGACGTGTATTTTCATTCATTCCCAGCGCTTCCTTATCGAAGGTGAGGTTGGGATGACAATTCCAGAAACGTAAAAATGCACTTGACACACATGCCACACGGGCAGCATCTCGCATCGGCAGTAGGGAGTGTATATGACCCCAAATGTCCTGCACGCACGAACATGGGAGTAAAGTTTCGACTAGTGCATTAGGACTAGCATTTATATAGTTGTCAGCATTTAGGTAGCACAGGTCAACTTGTGCGCTTTAAGGCAGATCATATATCAGCATTGTATTTTTATACCATAATACCTCTGGAAGTTCTGGCCCTGAATATTCCATTCTCTTGGAACCTAGAGAGTCATCGTGCTGGCATGGTGACCTCTTTCTTTTAGCCCGTGAAGAAATTGATCTATCTGCAACACATCATGTATGGGATATGAATGATAAGCGGATATCAACATCCAAAACGACTTGGGCGAATCTAGCGCCCATACAGCCCGGGCGGTCGCCCAGGCGGCGCAAGTGCGCAACACTTGCAATTTGTGTTTCTCTATAGAGAATTCGTCTAAAATTTTGCAGCTTAACCTCAATTGCCCAGACTTTTGAAAGTTTCTGGGTCCTCCACAGGTCGACAACCTAGCAACATGACCTTAACATCATGCACACGGAGAGATCTGGTCTGCTTCCTTGTCTAACTTAACTTGTGCACAAGATTCAGAAACCACAAAGAGGACTGCCACCGACAGTTCCCGAAATCACATCAGTTTTGTACTTTTGTTCAGTCCAACTGAACATGAAAGTAGAGCCCAATCCTACAATTTACATTAGTATTCTTTTTGTGCTTATGATTTACTACGGGTACGTAGATAGTGTTCTGAACAATTAAACACTGCAAGTGGTAGATGATAGATGCCAGGACGCAGCAGGGACGGACAGCAGAGAGAATCCAAGACGCGACTTACTGGGAGGTGCTTGGAGATGTTTCTGCTCCCGCTACTGCATGGACATCAGCAGCTTCAGGGCAAGCAGCCCCATGAATACGATACGATCGACGACGGGAGATCACCAGCCACCGAGCCGCCGCCGCTCCTCTTCCTCCTATTTGGCGATTGTTCTCTGAGACGGTCTTCTTCTTGGACCCGAGTAGTACAAGAGGGTGTTACCGCCGGAAGAACAAAGCCCATCTGGGCCAGGTTTAAGGCCCATGAACAGGAGTAAAATTGGGTCCTGGTGCATCACATCAGGGCGCCCATCACATCATCGGCTGTACACTCATCCCTAATAAAAAGAACTAGCTTTTGCTCGGGACTTAAGAGCATCTTCACTCGGCTATCTAGGACGCTGAATTTAGATCCGAACATCGAAAATCTGCTCGCGTCTCAGTGAACCTTTTCGTCCGGATTTGGCGTGTTTGGTCCGGCTACCAGTGCCGAGATCCGATGCATACCTGTAACGCCGGGCCGGCCAGCGTGGGCTAGCTCTGTCGACGAGAGAAGGTGCCACTCCCGTCACTTCGCCGAGCTCCCGCCCATTTCTTCCCCCCTCCCGCCTTTCTTCCCCATTCCCCTCCCGCCACTCCGCCGAGCTTCCCGCCAGACATGCCGCCCAAGAGCTTCGTCCAACCCAGATCGATCCTCGGCGATGGTCCAGCGGAGAAGAAGGCGAGGAAGCCGAGAGCGCCGCCGACGAAACCGGAGGGCATGTCCTCCGTCGAGTGGGAGAAGAAGGAGCATGCCAGGAAGATGGCGTCAGACGACCGGAAGGGCAGAAAGGAGAGGGCGAAGCTCCGGCAACTACAAGCGGCGGCGGAAGAGCAGGCGAACCTGAAGGCGAAGCAGGCGGCGGCGACAAGATCGGCGTTGATGGCGGCGCCGTACCCACCGCACTAGGGAAGCCAGGCAAGCGTCGGCTCGCCCGCCGGATTCTCGCCGATCTCTCCGGTCGGCTTCCAGGAGAACCAGGCGACTGCTCGACAGAGGTACTCCTCGACGCCCGAGTTCGACGGCGGGTTCAACCCTAACGTGATCTTCCCCTGCCCGGCGCCGCGCCCTCCTTTGGCCTTCAACGTGGACATCAACCTCCCCTACTCCACCTCTCCGGCGTACGCAGGCCCCGCTCTGCGCCGCGGACCTCTGCCATTCGGCGGAAGCTCGGCGCCCTACCTCGAGGCAGACGCGCGCAACATGTTCGACGCATTGCCGGTCGCCCTTCCGGCCGGCATGTCGGCCGAGACATACATGGAGGACTTGATCACAACAGGCTCGGCCTCCAACCACCCCTCCTTCTTCACGAAAGAACAGAGCCGAATCGGCGTCGAGCACGACATCGAGTCCTAGGATCTCACCGACACCGACGCCGAGGAGACGCAGGCCGAGCAGACGCAGCCAGAGGACGCCGAGGGTGAAGGCTTGCTGCTGGCAAAAGGCAAGAAGGGGAAGAAGAAGCCGGGCACTTCGGCGGACGCTCGGATCAAGTGGACCGTGGCCGAGGACACCTGCCTCGTCGAAGCTTGGAAAACGGTGAGCATGAATCCGATCACCGGTGCGAACCAAAATTCAGACAACTATTGGTGACGCGTGAAGGCAGCATTCGACGAGCGTAGCATGTGTGACCCCAAAGTATCGCAAAATCCACATGGAGCGAGGGGAAAAGGCTATTACCAACCATTGGGAGATCATCCAGACTTCCCGCAGCAAGTGGCACAACTGCGTGGAAGAGGTCGACCGCACACAAGCCAGCGGGGAAAACATGGAAAACAAGGTACTCACAAACACTAGCTTTGTCATGCACTCGGTTCCATTTTGCACACTTGACACACTTGCAGCTTCATCGTGCACTTGCTCTATTTCGAGAGGACATGAAGATGGAGTTCAAGTTCCATTATGTCTTCGAGCAAATCGAGAATTGCGAGAAGTGGAGGGACACTCGCCTGAGTCTCGCCAAGAGCAAGGACGACGTCTACAACCCTGAGGCCCCGGCCGCTGCTGCCAGCGAAGGAAGTCCTGAGATCGGCCAGAAGAAGGCGAAGATGCTCAAGGCCGCCGGACCTCCCGCCGAGCGTCTCCGGGATTCGATCGAGAAATGTATCGCCGACACGAGGGCTCAGGCCGAGAAGAGGGCTGAGAAGAGCGAGGAGCGCCGGAAGCAGCTAATCGAGACACAAGGGGAAAAGGTGGCCCTCATCAAGGCCAACCTCGCCGAGAAGAAGGCTAACTACGCTGCCAAGAAGCGCAACACGGACCTCAAGTTCCTGATGGACGGTGAGGACACGTCGAAGATGAGCTCGCCGGTCAAGGCCTGGTACATGACGCAACGTTAGGCCATCCTGCAGGGCGTGATCACGGCTTCCCCTTCCTCTGCGCCGAACGCGCCTGCGTCGGACGCCCCCACGCCGAGCTTCACTTCTACTTCCTTCAACCCGGCGGCCTTCACCAGCGAGAAGGACGAGAACGCCGCGTCGGCCACGCCGCAGGAGCCCATCCCCATCGATGATTGAGAGTCTTTTTCCGCCGAATTTATGGGCGTTTCTGTAATAATTTGCCGCCGACTTTGTGGATGTTTCTGTCAAACACCTTGTGGCCGAACACTCGCCGACGGAAACAATAAAGATTTAAATATGTCGCCGTTTTGTGTTCGTCTGGGTACTCGGCCTGGTATGCGAGTGGGAAACTGGGCGTACCCAGGACGAAATCAAGTTCCGTCCGGCCAAAAAATGGTTCGGATTTCGGCCTGGGTTCGCCCAACGAGTGAAGATGGTCTAAGTTATAGAAAAATGCGGAAGGCAAACTGGCAAACTTGCCAAGAGGGACCAGGATGATGACGATGAGCGAGAAAAATAGCAGACTCCTTTTCTTCTCGTATACTTCCACTTTCAAAATATAAGATGTTATTTTACGTTGACAAAACATTTTATATTTCGGAACCGAGGCACTAACTCCGAGCTGGATTATAATATTAAATGCTATACTTAAATCTCTTTTGTTATTTTCTTTTTTCTTTTTCCGAAAAGTGAGGACGGCAACGTACGAGGGGCAACGTACGAGGAGTCCACGGTCTTATCTTTCTGGATAAAAATTTAAGCTCTAACTAAATCTGTTGTCCTTGGCAATAGCCTTATTAAAGACATTGTTTTATGAGCGAGCACTTTTTCCAGAGTGAAAATCTAGATTTTTTATCTGATGACGACAGTGTTTATGCCCTGTTTTTTTTAAAGGCATCACTATTGAAGATGTTGGACTTTTGGTGTTGTTTCGGTGGTATTAGTGTCCCTGTTACTAAGAGCAACTCCAACAAACGCTGAAAACAGGCCGCGTGCTAAAATAACCGCTAATTTAGAGCGCGCGGTGCTAAAATTCGGATTCCAACAGCCACTGTAAACTAGCGCGTGCACAAAAAATTATACAACATGCTGCATCCGACGCACTAAATATAGTGCTTTGGCGAGAGCACGTGCAGCAAAGCTCCAGCGCATCCGGTGGACGGATGTTTTTGACGCACTATATTTAGTGCATCCGATGGAGGCGTCGTCCGACTTCGCTTTACAAAACTTGATCCAACACACACCAAAACCATTTTCGAGCGCCAAATTTTCCAGCGTCCATTGGAATTGCTCTAAAAATCTGATAGGTGTAGCAAGATTTTTCTTTTCTATAATTTTTCTTTTCGACTATGTACAATAGGATAATACGTTGTTGCAGAGAGACTAAGTGTAATTAATATCTTCATTATATTTATATATGTTTATTTTTTTTAAAAAATGTTTATCCATATGTGTTAGTCACTTGCCATCATGCACACGTGTTGCATATGTAGTTTGCGATCGGCAGATAGCAACAAGCCTGTCTACAAAGTAGCCAGGTAGGCAGCAACGTAGCCAAAGCCAGCCAGTCTCCATGCTTTGCCAGCTACGGAGACACGCGTGCCACATGCGCTCACTGCTCGATCGGTGCGAGCAGTGAGCGTGGTCCCGCCCAAGCGAGCTTCTGACTGATCAACGGTGGCATGGCATGGCCTGCCGCGAGGCCATCTGATCTCACGTCCCACAGACACAAAGGCTGAAAGGCTAGAGCTCAAACAAGACCACAGGTTTACTTAAACCGCGGCGACCGTGCGGTGTTCCTCCAGTCCAGTCAGTGCGTCACTCGCCGGCGTCGTCGCTCATGGCGCCGGGTGGTCTCTTCGGCACGGCGGCAGTGGCCACGGTCGTGTCGCTAGCGCTCCATATCGTGCTCAATTGCCCCATCCAGCCAGTCCCGTCGCCGCCGCCTCCCACCGCCGGCTACGCTCCCAACAATCTCCTCCAGGTGAGAGGTTTTTCCTTTTTTTCTCGTGCGCCGATCGACTTGGCTGTACCATTTTGTTCTGAACGATGGATCGATTTCGCTGTCGTTTATATGCAGGGGCTGGAGAAGCTGGGGGAAGGGGAGCTGACCGGGCCGGAGGACGTGTACGTGGACGCGGCGGCGGACGGGACGCTGTACACGGCGACGAGGGACGGGTGGTTGCAGAGGATGCAGCCCAACGGGACGTGGGAGCGTTGGCGGTTCGTCGGCGGCTCGGGCCTTCTCGGGATCGCACCCTCCGCCGACGGCAGCATGCTCGTCTGCGACGCCTACAAGGTATGCGCAGGTGGCTGTTGCCTGCCCCGTGTTTTCAGTCTCGACTCTGGACTGGGTGTCACGTACTAGATGGATGTACTTACTACGTTCAGAAATAATTAATTTGGTAGATATATTTTAGTGTATATATACGTTCGAATCTAAACAAACACAAATTAAATCAGTTATTTCTAGACGGAGGAAATACTTTCCTTCTTCTAATTTGTGAAAAGGTGAATATAAATTAGGGAGTGTCTAGATCTCAGGCGTATGATAATTT
This sequence comes from Avena longiglumis, assembly GCA_030063025.1. NCBI lineage: Eukaryota > Viridiplantae > Streptophyta > Magnoliopsida > Poales > Poaceae > Avena > Avena longiglumis. The sequence continues at coordinate 3,533,311 of CP125979.1, forward strand.
TTTATGTCTATGTAGCTGATGTCATCCTAATATTTATACTAATTCTCAGTTGCAATCTAGTTACAACTCAAAAAAATTTATACTAGTTCTCAGTTGCAACGCGACCACGCCTGAGAACTAGCAAATTCGTATAAATTATGTGGTTTTTTTCTCGAATGGCTTCAGACACCTTCTCTCTCCGTGCGAATTTTACAGGGATTACTAAGAGTCGAGGAGGGACGGGTGACCATCCTTGCCTCGACGGTGGAAGGCTCCCCAATCAGGTTAAAATTACATTCAACCCCATGTGCAACACATTCACCATGAACCTGTCTACCGACCGTTTTGCCCACCCCTCTGCCATCGCCAGGTTCGCCGAGGTCCCCATCGAGGCATCGGACGGCACGGTCTACTTCAGTGATGGCAGCACTAGGTTTGGCATCGACCAGTGGTTCCTAGACTACTTGGAGGCCAGCTCGACCGGTCGCCTCCTCAAGTACGAACCCAGCACCGGCAAGGTGTCCGTCGTGCTTGACAATCTCGCCTTCGCAAACGGCGTCGCCTTGTCACAGGATGAGACCTTCGTGGTCGTTTGCGAGTCGTGGGGGTATGATCACTAGTGGAAACGCGGGCTTTTGTTGATCCGAAAATGAAACTGCGGTTAACACCTGCGACCGGTGTTAAAGCCGCAAGCGTGGCCTGCGCGGCATTAAAGGCCCCTTTAACACCGGTTCGTACACGAACCGGTGTTAAAGGTCCCTCCACCCATGTGCCAAGACTTTAACACCGGTTAAGCACGAACGGTGTTAAAGGTAAAGCTATATAAGACACCACCCCACACACATACCTCTTCCATTTTTTCACATTTTGGAGCCTAGCAAGAGGTGTGAAGAGTGCTAGTTTGTGTTTTTTCATATGCACTAGAGGTGTTCGGTGAAATGCGAGAGCTCAAAATAAGCTTTCTTGTTGCTCTTCCGTCTCGGTCGAGGTCGGCAACTATAGTTTCATGTGTCATTGATGTACTATATATATAAATGGTCATCTCCTATTATTTTTGATATATACTACATATTAATGCAGATGAATCGGCAATGGATGTACGGTGACCGCCCGGAAAGTACATTACGGGCCTCCAAAATTTCATCGTTGTGGCTAATGCAAACCGTGGTCACAATGGTTTTATGTGTTGTCCGTGTGTTCACCGTCGAACAAGAAAGACTACTCAAATACCAGAACCATTCACGCCCACCTGCTTCGATCCGGTTTCATGCCCAGCTATAATTGTTGGACCAAGCATGGAGAAAAAGGGGTTGTGATGGAAGACAACGAAGAAGAAGAGGATGATGAAAACTATCATAATATGTATCCTGCATATGATGATACTACAACGGGGGTAGATAATGAAGATCAAGAGGCAGCAGATGGGCCCGATGATGACGATCTTTGTCGGGCCATTACTGATGCAAAGGAAGAATGTGAAACTGAAAAGGAGAAGCCTGGAGCAGATGTTAAAGGATCACAAAACATTGTTGTATCCAACTTGCGAAGATGGCCACAAAAAGCTAGGTGCCACCGGATTTGCTGCAATGGAAGGCGAGAATGGTGTGACCGAGCAAAGATTTTCAAAGTTGTTGGTAAAATGAAGAATCTTCTTCCAAGAAATAATGAGTTGCTGACAAGACATACCAAGCAAAGAAGGTTGTACGCCCTCTAGGATTAGGCGTGCGGAAGATACATGCTGCATTAATGACTGCATCCTCTACCATGTGAGAAGTACGAGAATTTGGATGCATGCCGGTATATGCTGCCTTGATATAAGATCGACGAGACGATCTGGCGATGTTGAGGGCGAGGCCCCTAGGAAGAAGGTTCCCGCCAAGGTTATGTGGTATGCTCCTATAATACCACGGTTAAAACGTCTCTTGAAATAAAGAGCATGCCAAGTTGTTGCGATGGCACATGGAAGATCGTAAGAAAGACGCGATGTTGAGACACCCGATGGGTCACAGTGGAGAAAAGTCGAGCGAGTACCCGGACTTTGCACGTGGCAAGGAACTTAAGGTTTGGTCTAAGTACGACGGCATGAATCCTTTTGGTGAGCGAGCTGCAGTCACAACACCTGGCCGTGACCCTATGTATCTATAACCTTCCTCCTTGGTTGTGTATGAAGAGGAAGTTCATTATGATGCCGGTGCTCATCCAAGGCCCGAGGCAACCCGGCAACGACATTGATGTGTACCTAAGGCCATTAGTTGAAGAACTTTTACAGCTGTGGGCCAAACCAGGTGTACGTGTGGGATGAGCACAAAGGGAGCCATTTGACCTACGAGCATTGCTTTTCGTAACCATCAATGATTGGCCTGCTCTTAGTAACATTTCAGGGCAAACAAGGGATACAATGCATGCACACCTGTTTAGATGATCGAAAGTGTATATTTGGATAAATGTAAGAAGGTTGTGTACCTAGGGTATCGCCGATTTCTTAGAACTGCATCCAAGAAGAAAGAAAGGCAAGCATTTCAAACGTCTGGCGAACCCCGAGGAAGCCCGTCCTCCGTCGGTGAGGAGGTATTTGGTATGGTCAAGGACCTAGAAGTAATCTTTGGAAAAGGTCCTGGCAGTCTGTTCGAATGACGATGCGGACACGCCCATGTGGAAGAAGCAATCTATATTTTGGGACCTACCCTATTGGAAAGTCTTAGAGGTCCGCTCTTCAATCGACGTGATGCACGTGACGAAGAATGTTTGCGTGAACCTGCTAGGCTTTCTAGGAGTGTATGGGAAGACAAAAGATACAGGAAGCACGACAAGACCAGCGTCAAGGCCCTCAAGAGCCTATGCATCCCGAGAACGAGAAGGTAAACGATGCCACTTAACTCCCGCCACGCTCTTACCAAAGCGAGAAGGAAATCTTTTGAATGTCCGAAGCGTTATCAAGGTCCCGTCGGCTTCTCGAATATAAAGGGAATAATAAATATGGCGGAGAAAAATTCCAAAACCTGAAGTCTCATGACGCCACGTGATTATGACACAATTGCTTCCGATTGCATTGAGGGGCTTCTACGAAAATGTTCGAGTACCCATTGTGAAGCTATGTGCATTCCTCAATGCAATATCTCGAAGGTAATCGATCCGGAAAGCCTACCAGGTTACAAGCAGATGTGGCCCAATGTCTTGTCACTTTGAGTTGGTGTTCCACCATCCTTCTTCAATATTATGACGCATCTCTGGTTCACCTAGTAGAAGAGATTGCCATTCTCGGTCTGTATTTCTACACAATATGTTCCCTTTGAGAGGTACATGGGAGTCTTAAAGAAATATGTTCATAACCGTGCTAGGCGAAGGAAGCATCTCCAAGGGCTATGTAATGAGGAGGTCATTGAGTTCGTGTTGATTTTATTCCGACCTTAAGGCGATTGGTGTTCCGAATCACGACATGAGGGAGCTGCGTGGAAAAGGCACCCTAGGATGTAAAGCAATGATATGTAGGGACGGGCATTCTCTCAATCAAGCACACTACACGGTTTTACAAAGATCTATCTTGGTTGCCCGTATATCAATGAACACAAGAATTTAATACGCCTCAAACACAGGGCGGTCGATGAATGGATTATAAGTGAACACATGGCGAGTTTTGGCTGGCTGCAAAGACTTCTCACGAATAACACCACTTGTTGGGGATCAAATTGTACTTGTTGGCGGGACACCGTCTTCGGTTGTATGTACTTTCCAAGGGTCGAGATAAATGGGAATACATTTTACACGATAGGCCAAGATAAAAGAGCACCAACCAAAAGTGGTGTCCGCTTCGATGCAAGGAAGACAATGGGCAAAAGACCACGTATTATGGGTTCATAGAGGAGATATGGGAACTTGACTATGGACCTAATTTTAAGGTCCCCTTGTTTCGATGCAAATGGGTCAAGCTAACAGGAGGAGGGGTTGAGGTAGACAAGAAGTACGGAATGACAACGGTGGATCTCAACAATCTTATGAAGAACTTAGACGAACCATTCGTCCTAGCCAATGATGTGGCTCAGGTTTTCTATGTGAAGGACATGTCCTCCAGACCAAAAAAAAGAAAAAATATGCAAACGAATACATCATATGATGAGCCAAAGCGTCACATAGTTCTTTCAGGGAAAAGAAACATCGTGGGAATCGAGGACAAGACAGACATGTCAGAAGATTATAATAAGTTTGATGAAATTCCGCCCTTCACAGTGAAAACTGACCCAAGCATTCCGTTAAGTAAAGAAGATGCTCCATGGTTACGTCTGAAGCGATCATAAGGAAGGGCATATGCCAAGAAGTTCATGCTCATATTATGTAACTCTAGTTCATGTTTTTAATACATGTCTTGAGTGTTAGTCATGTTTTGTGGATGGACCGGGAGTATGAGAAGAAGTTGTCCCGAATCGTACTTACCATTAAGATCGATCTCCAAGCAGCGGTCACATATTAGAGTGCCTCTATGACCAGTTTCTGGAGATGCTTGGGAGGCCGGGCTCCGTCGGCATCTCCCAGAAACTGGCCGTAGTGGTGTCCTGCTCTCAAAACCATCTTGCAGCTTTGTAACTTGTCTAACTAGATCAATACACCAGAGCTAACTAATTTCACATATTAGGAGTGCCTCTATGACCAGTTTCTCGGAGATGCCGAGGATGGCTCGTCGGCATCTCCACACTGGCCGTAGTGGTGTCCCCGCCTCAAGCTGGAGGACTGGACTCACAAGGATGCCTATTTATAGTACAAGCAGCTCGACATAGTGTTGACACTTACAAAATAATGTCGACACTCACTATTATTAGTCGGTTGGTGTCTCCAACCGGGACTAAAGGTTCATCTTTAGTCCCGGTTGGTGACACCATCCGGGACAAGGTACACGCCGCACGACATAATGTCGACATGCACTCACCTCTATTATTAGTGTTGACTCGTGTTTTGTCCCGGTTGGTGTCTCCAACCGGGACTAAAGGTTCATCTTTAGTCCCGGTTGGTGTCTCCAACCGGGACTAAAGGTTCATCCCGCCATTTTTTCCCGCCATTTTTACTCCCGCCATTTATCTTCCTTGATTCTTCCCGCCATTTTTCTTCCCCCCATTTTTCTTCCCGCCAGTTCTTCCCTCCAGTTCTTCCCGCTAGTTCACTATATATATATGTAGGGGGTTGGCCTCCATTGTCATTGCACATCTCTAGACTCATATCTGCAACCTCATCACTCTTTCCCATGGCTTCCACCGTAGCACTAACCCCCAGGGAGGCGGAGGCGCTTTGCGCCTCGAACTACCCTCGCCCGCAGCTCTTGTCCCGTCGGTGGATCTTTGGCGTCGGAGGTGTGCCGTTCCTCCTGTCCCTCTAGGTGTGTGGCGCGCCGGATGGCCATCACGAACCACTACTACTTGAGCTCACGCCGAGCAGCGGAGAATCCCGGATGGCATCCCGACTATTTCTCTGGGAAGCCTTCTTCGTGGATCGGCATGAGAGGGCGCTCGCCAGCACGAGGAGGGCCCACCTCCTCCTAACTTCAACGAGGCCGTCGGCTATGGTGGCGCGGTCGGACTCTCCAGGCGTCATGGCCTATGACCTTTGCCGACTCTAACCCGTCTGCGCTACCCTCAAGTCCAGCCCACGCTACCCTCAAGTCCAGCCCGCGTACTCTCCAGAGGTTCAATTACGGTGACCCGACGACAGCGATGACGGCCCGAAGTCTGACGACTACGGTGGCGAGTATTACAGGTGTAGGCAGAGCATGACTAAATCACTCCAACATTCCGAAACAAGTTCGGCCGATTGTTACTTAATCTGGCCATGTATCTTGATTTTCAGTTCTTTTATGTATCTTAATTTTCAGTTCCAGTTCGGCCGATTGTTACTTAATCTGGCCATGTATCTTAATTTTAAGTTCTTTTATATATCTTAAAAAAGCACCTTTAATGCATGAAATAAGTGTTTATTTATTTTAGAAAATTTCATGTAAAGTAAATATAAAAATCATTTACATGAATGGATAGGTATTATTTTTATGAAAATTATCATATATTATTCATATTTTTCGAGTTGAAATGAAAAAGATATGAATTTTCTAAATTCATATCATATTTTTGAATTAAAAAGCCCTTTAATGCATGAAATAAGTGTTTATTTATTTTAAAAATTTCATGTAAAGTAAATATAAAAATCATTTACATGAATGGATAGATATTATTTTTCTGAAAATTATGATATATTATTCATATTTTTCGAGTTGAAATGAAAAGATATGAATTTTCTAAATTCATATCATATTTTTGAATTAAAAAGCCCATTTAATGCATGAAATAAGTGTTTATTTATTTTAAAAATTTCATGTAAAGTAAATATAAAATTATTTACATGAATGGATAGATATTATTTTTACGAAAATTATGATATATTATTCATATTTTGAATTAAAAAGCCCTCGAATTAAAAAGCCCAATTAAAAAGCCCCACAAATAAATGCTGAACACCCCTTTAACACGGTTCGTGGCTGGGCGGTGTTAAGAAAGCTTCGCATTATCTAACACCGGTTCGTGGTGGGAACCGGTGTTAAAGAAATAAAATCTTGTGAACGCGCTTTAACACCGGTTCGGCCATGTTAAAGGGGTATTTATTTCACCTCCCTCCTTATTCCTCCCACGACAGCCAGATCGATCGAAGCGCCGCTTCGACGCCTTGCCGCCCCGACGGCTGCTTCGCCTCGCGCCCGCCAGCAACGCCTTGTCTCGCCGCCGCCGCCGAGGTTCGCCGCCGACGCTCTCTTCCCTCGTTGGCTTGCGCCTGCCGGCCTCCGCCGGCAAGACCACTGGCGACGTGACGGCGCCTCCTCACGGCAAAGACCGCGCCACATGCTTCCACACTGCGTCGCCGCCACCCGCCGCTGGCCGCGACCCGCCGCTCGCCCGCATCACCGCCCGCCGCGGCCCCCGACCGCTCCCGCGTCCGCCTTCTCGGCGCTGGCCGCGTCCTGCCCGTCGCCAATGGCTTCGCCCGGCGGCGCTTCGCCCGTTCCACCTCCGGCGCGCCGTCCGCTGCCGCCGCGCCGCCCAGCCTCGAGCCGCCTCCCTCGTAGAGCTCCCTCGCCCGGCGCGTCCGTCCGTCGCTTGGGCTCGCCGCCCTCCACCCTCTGCTGGCGCCTCGGGGCCGTCGGCTACACGCGGACCCGCCCTCCGACCTGCCTCTCCTTCCTGCCTGAAGGCCGCCATGTCCGACTCGACCCGTCGCCACGTGGCGTCCCTCTGCGCCTCCCTCCCGGGCAAGTGAGCTTGGGCAACCAATTGGGGGCAATGGGCCAAGGAGACACTTTGGGCCACTATTGGGGGCAAATGGGCCAAATATCGTTATTTTACCCAAAATTTGTCAAATATGAAGGGATATTAGGAAAAAAATTCTTGGGCTGGGGCCTCCTGAATAGGCATAGCTCCGCTTGTCCAGGCCGTCTTCCTTGGTCGTGCCTTTGGCAGGAGCTCGCTGCCGGCCATGGGCGCGCCCTCCTCTGGAACCGCCTCGGCCTCGCGACTCACGATCTAGGCCTTAATCCTTGCACATGTGAATTAGAAGCATGTGGAGTAAAAATAAAATAGCTTATAGCAAAGATATTATAATAGGCCACGCCTAAACCCTAATCGACCACCTCGCTCTCTTCCCGTGCGGAGGCGTCTCGCCGCCGCCGCTTGAGCTCATAGGCCACGCCTAACGCCGCTTAGCACGAGACCGCCCGCATCCGTGTTCCGCCTCGCCCACACCACCCTCCTGCCGTCGCCCTCGTGCCGCCATCCCGGATATAAGTAAGGCATGTTTGATTCAAAGGATTTGTATAGGAAATTTGTAGGATTAAATCCTATAGGAAATTTAGGATTAAATCTAGGAAATCCTATAGGAAATTATGCATGTTTGATTCAAAGGATTTGTATTGTATGTGTATTGTATATGCATGTGTATATTTTGTGCCACGCCGACCACCGCCACCATTATGCCGTCGACCACGAACTCCTATGTCCTCGCTGAGCCTACACACGCGTCGGGTGTGTCGCCCATTTTAGGTAGACCATCACGTCTTTGGTTCGAACGCACACCCACGCACTCCGCCCCGCTCTCGCCTAAATCGCCACCTCTCGTTGTCAATATAGCATTATAATAACCATGCTATGTTAATCAACTTTGATGACAAGTTAATTAGAAGAAGTAAATGTACCCTCTCATATGAGTCCGGGTTTCTCCGAATTAGGGTTTGAAATGACCAAGCATGTATTAGGGTTACATTTCAATACTTTTAACTGTCATATCATCGTCCTTGCTTGAGCATTTCAATAGATGTATTCGATATTTGTGTGATAATATTATTGTTTTAGAAACTATGGATCCACTTAGTAGAAACCTTGAAGAAGAAGAAATAATGGAGAACATTATTGATGAGGACACCTCACAATATCTCGAACTTGGAGGGACATGAATGACGACAGCTCAAGTACTAGTCATGGAGAAGATGAAGACTCGTGAACGCAATTTAATGGTTACAAAGTCCGCGAGGTATATGCATTTATTAAGCCTCGGTGACTTCCACCAACAATCTTCTTCTACATGTATTAATTAACGCTTCTTTCTTCTTTTAGCCCTCCGGATCGACCAGCCGCAACCATCTTCTTCTCTGAAAAAGAGCAAGCGAGGCGCGAGCGGCCGGTTGAAAGATCGTGCAAAGTTCACGATCGAAGCGATCGTGTTGATGGCAGGCCGATGGAGCCCAAGAAGGCCGGAACAAATTTATCGTCAGTTGGAGTTCTTGTTAGGGACCAAATCCCAATCATAATTGAAAATTGGAATAAGCCAAAGAAGGGCGGTACCTTTGTCGATGAGATCCAAAGAAACGCTTTGGAATTCGTTGTTGGTAAATTTCACCCTTCCGCCAGAGGAGGATGAAAACAACCGGTTATAAAGAACAAGGTCAAAGAGTGGACTCTAAAGAAGATGGCTGATGCTTTCCATAGCTGGAAGACAAAATTGAACAAATTTGTCAAATGGCGAGACTCAAATTTCAAGACGATATTATGCGAAGATAAGACCTCAACGGCCGAATTTAAGACATATAAAAAAGTGCTATAGCTAAAAGAGGTTGAAACCAATACGCTTAATGCCCTCAAGAAGGAATATCACCAGAGGAGGTCGGTGGCTACATATCTCGAGGCCTAAGTGGGAGGAAGCTGAGAAGGCCTCATGAGAGAGGATCACACCCAGACGGATGGGTGGGACCTACGTGCAAAGACTTGGTTCTCTGGAATCGGGGCAAGGTTGGACCCGAAGCAGGATTGTGTATCTTCCCAACCATCCTTGCCAAACCCGTCACTGAACTCATCACGGCATACGAGGAAACATCCGGGACCTTCCATCCCGACAGAGAATGACCAGCTCACACGCCATCGGTAAAAAGAACACTCTGGACATGCACGAGGCACGGGGGTATGGCGTGGAAGGATGGGTTTGCCGGTGGGCGACTCTTACGAGATGGCGCGAGAAAAGAAAAAAGCGCAGATCGGATGACACAGATAGAACATGCACTTGCGGCGCTGCAGCGCAAGTGAATGCAATGAAACCATCAAGCTACCGGCCCATCTCAGCGGCATGAAGAGCTGCATTGGAAGCTGCCCAGCCGGACTCTGGCGGAAGCGGTGTGGCTTCCACGGAGAACGTCGATAGCGGCTTGAAATGACGGGTCCTCGATACCCGTTGATGAGATCACGGAGAGCGAACACGCTGAGCTGCATGTGAGATTAATGGGCTTATCCATTAAGGTGGTATCGGCTATGCCTTACCTCCTAGCTGGTGGAACTTACCACTGCCGACCGATTCAGATGGCTATGCTATTGTCGGGTGGATGAGGTTGTGAAGGAATATGAGGAAGCACAGCTTGACCATGCTACGGTGAAGGGAAACTCAACTCAAATTTGCGGTGAAAACAACCATTCTTTGGAAGAAGGAACACATTGTGCTTCCAAATTGAGGTCACTGCACACCCCGCCTGCCTCCGTCGGCGTCTGAGCTTCAGCCATCTCTGCTGGCAGCCATCTCCGGCCGTCAGCCATCTCTCGCGGCAGCCATCTCCGCCCGTCGGCCATCTCTCTGGGCAGCCATCTCCCGCTGGTCAGCCATCTCTGTGGCAGCCATCTCCGCCCGTCAGCCATCTCCGGTGCTTCAGCCATCTCCTCGGCGTGGCGGAAGAGCACCGCCACGAGGAGCATCGTAGCACTGCCACAAAGAAATCCGCAGAAACCGTGCAAAGAGTTCAAAAACTACGTCCGCAGCCTTCCGCCAAGCCATTGCCGGTTTTACCGTGGAATCGCAGCGAGGAGACCAATAGGATCTCGGAAGAACAGGTCAAGAAATTCTTTGCACCTAGACGGGCCGAGCCAAAGGAGAAAATAGATCCGGCGGTGGTGGAGAAGTTTTACAAAAATCTTTGAAACCTGAAACCCCACTTGTGCCGGACTACGAGCGCCAGATTTTGAAGGCGGATGCAAGGCGTGAGGGAGGCCGAAAGTAGTCGTGAGGCACCCGAAAACAGTTCCCATGCTCGGAGAGCAGGAAAACCAATCATGTGCCCGCTCCAAATGTTTGACAAACGGGACGCTCCTCCGTAGATGATTACGAGGCAGAGCTACAAAGAAAGGCCAATGAGATGGGGATGACTTACATTGCATACTTGAACGTCATGGGAGACAACTTGCCCAAATGATGTCAACCCCATACAGCCATGGAAGTATGGGAAGAATCTAGTCAAGAAAGAGGAGCTCAAAATCTACCAACAAAGATCGAAAATTGCACAAGTGGTACCTTCATTTCTGCAAGACGAGAAAGAAGAATGGATCACGGCGCATATAAGAGATGAGATTTTCTTGTGCGGAGACGACGCGATCGACTTCAACATTCAAGACTTGCATTTTCTATTCAATCAGAAGGAACTCGACAAAGCTGCCATCAGCCTTTATTGTGTGTAAGTACTATTTCTGTAATTTTTATCTCAACTCATTCACTTCATTAATTGCATGTATATATATATGCTCACCATATATGTATATACTATTATGCAGGAAAAAGGTTATGGAATGCAGGAAAGGAGGCCCTTTTGACATTGGGTTCGTTGACCCAAATAGAGTTCATGAAGAAGTGGTAAGAGAAAAACCCGGGCAAACAGAAGATTACTTGCTAAAGTCTTCTTCGAGACAACAAACCAAAAGGGAAATACTATTGCCTTACAACTTCTCGTGTTACCCTCTCTCTTGTACACATTCTGTTTCGCTTACTCGATGTTAAGTGTAACGATGATGAGTTATGCGTGCGCAGGTTCCACTTTATTCTGCTAGTCATTCAACCCGACTCAGGAAAAGTCCTTGTCATGGACTCGTTACGAAAAGAAAAAGAGCTATGGGCAAACTTTAGAGAGATGCTCCAGAGGTAATTTCAATCATATTATCGCACTAGATCGGCAACTATCGTGACAATAAGTAATTAATTACTCCTTTATCCATTTTCTTTGTCGGACAGGGTTTGGAAAATGTTCACGGGCAGGGCCGTGGGTGAATGGTCAGAAGAACTAAAATTTGTAGACCAAAATGTAAGTAATACTAGCTAGCTTCCAATTCCATTATATCATGCTTTATTGATTATTATTTTGATTGAACTCTCTATTCTCGTAAAGTGCGCATCAAGGACACGGCAATAACTTATGTGGGTACTATGTTTGCGAATTCATTCGCAACACGATATGTGCGACAGGCCAAGCCGCACTAGAACAACTTAGAGTAAGTAAACAAAGTCCACAACATTATTTTATTACCATCAATTGTGTTGAGTTTTATTCTTATATATATATTGACGGCCCATTCTTCATATATATTCAGATCGAACGGAAGGGACCAACTCCTACCATTTGAACGCATACGAGCCATTCAAGAGGAATTGGCGGGGTTCATACTTGATGAGGTCGTCACGCCTGGCGGAGAACTCTTTAGATATCCACCTCCGGCGATGTAGATGTATGTGCCGATGTATGTGCCGATGGCGATGTATGTGCCGATGGCGATGTTTGTGTATAATAATAGTTGCTTAATTATTCATGTACTCGTATGTACCGATGACGATTTATAAGTATACGGCTCGATCGATTTCCCTCTCCCCCTCCGTAATACGCAGAACGGGCAGGCGAGGCAGAAATCTGCATGGCAGAAGAGTTCTGCCGCGGAAAACGGCCTAAATCGCGGCAGCAAGAAAGAATTTTAACACGGTTCGGAATACGAACCGGTGTTAAAGGGGGGCTGAGCGCTACTGCAGCCCCACGTGCGCCACCCTTTAACACCGGTTCGTATAACGGTGTTAAAACCCCCTCGAACCCTCAACAGCGGTTGTGGAACCGCTGTTAGAGGGTCCTCCAAACCGGTGTTAGAGGGGTACGTGTGCACTAGTGGATAGATATATACCTGAACAAGTACTATCTAGCATGCACATCTGCCGGCTGATCACTAATCTCTCAAGGTGACAATGCGATTCTCTGACCTACGGTTTGCAGGTATAGATGCTCCAAGCTATGGCTGAAAGGGGACAAGGCAGGCAAGGCGGAAACCTTCATCGACAACCTCCCTGGGTCACCGGATAACATCCATCTAGCACCAGACGGCTCCTTCTGGATTGCCCTTCTCCAGGTTCATCATCTCCTTCCACCAACTCATCATCTCACCAGCTTAGGAATATGACCATTTAAAACTTTTCTGTAAGAATTCGTGGTGATCAAAATGCAGCTGAGATCGCCATGGATAGACCTGGTCATGCGCTGGACCTTTACAAAGAGAGCCGTCTCGTCTTTTCCAGCGCTCCTCAATGCACTCAAGGAGACGGGGAAAGGAGCAATGGTGGCGCAGGTTTCGGAGAATGGCAAGATCGTCCGTGTGCTCGGTGACTCGGAAGGGAAGGCGATCAACTTCATCACTTCGGTGACGGAGTATGACGGGAACCTCTTCTTTGGAAGCATGCCGTCAAACTTTGTAGGAAAGATATCTCTGGCGAAGGTGCCACGAGTGCAGGAAGCAGTTTCATAGTACACATCTACAATCATCGTGTAATTATCCATTGCCGTTGGTACTTTTGTCAGTTGGGACAACTTTTACGGCCTCAAAGTCAAGTTAGAAGGCCGGGCGTAATGTTTAAATTTTTTAAGTAATAAAATGCCTTATATCAAAAAAATTAGTTGTGCACATGATGAGTATTTTGAACTGCTTTTTGACATTGTCTTATTGCAGAGGCTATGTGTGCCTTGTACCTACTTTATAAGTGTCACTCATCTAATATAAAATTTATACTAGCTTAGTATAAAATGAGCGACATTTATTTTGGATCGAAGGCAGTACTTCTTATGAAAAAAATGCTTGCGGAAAAAACACATGCAAACTCTTCCAACTTTTTTAGGATTAGGGAATCTCATCGCATACAACGAAGGATTAATAGCACGTGCAATGCAGCGTCAACTGGATCCCCTATATATATTCGTTAAATTCCTGTTCTTGTTCACCGGCGAGATCCCTGCACCACGAAATATTCCATTGTATTGCAAACCTTGAAACTTGAGAGCCATCGTGTTGGCACGATGATCTCTTCTTTTAGCCACCGAAACAATTGATCCATCAGCAACATATAAAACATGGCTATGAATAATGCAAACAGGTCATAGTCGTAGGATCGAGAGACGGATGCCACTTAATTGGCATGATGAACTATATGTGGACATGAAGCACGTCATGGATTTGTCTAGCTAGTACTAGTAGCACGCTCATGGCACCGGGTGGTCTCTTTGGCACCGCAGCGGTGGCCGTGGTCATGTCGCTGGCGGTCCATGTCGTGCTCAATTGCCCCATCGAGCCAGTCCGCCCCTTGCCGCCGCCGTCGTCCTGCACTGTCTACCCTCCCAATAACCTCCTCCATGTTAGAGTTTACTACATGCTCTTTCTTTCCTTCACCGATCAATTTCGCTGTTACATGCTGCGCCGATGGCGACACACTCTTGTATATGCAGGGCCTGGAAAAGCTGGGGGAAGGGCAGCTGGATGGGCCGGAGGACGTGTACGTGGACGTGGCGGCGGGCGGGACTCTGTACACCGCGACGAGGGACGAGTGGTTGCAGAGGATGCAACCCAATAATAGGACGTGGGAGCGTTGGAGGTTCGTCGGCGGCGCAGGCCTTCACGGGATCGCGCCCTCCGCCGATGGCAGCATGCTCGTTTGCGATGCTTATAAGGTAAGTGCCGGTGGTTTCTGCCTTCGCCGGATGACCAACCCGTTCCTTTTCAGGTGTTGGTCATCAGGGTTAGGCATCAATAAAGGGCCTGTCCATAGGTTGGGCTGGTTACTAAGTGTCATGTGGAATGGTACATTGTTTTGTTGTGATTTGTGAATGAATGTTTGGAGTATGATTTATTTGAACAGCTTGAGACAATTTCACAACCGTTTCTCTATCCGGGTGAATTTTTTCAGGGTTTACTTAGAGTTGAGGAAGGACACGTGACCATCCTTGCCTCGACGGTGGAAGGGTCCCCGATCAGGTTACATTCATTTTCCGCTTCAATATATGTACACATAATTTTTTTAATCAGTTCGATTTGACAATACAACAGGACAATTGACAGGAACTGAGCAAGGTATAACAATGCAATTACTAGTTAGAAAGATCTTGTGAGATTCGATTGGACAATACAACAAGATACATAGACCGCCATCCAACTGCATCTATGACTAGAAGTCCACCTTCAGGTTATCATCCGAACCCCCTCCAGTATTAAGTTGCAAGCAACAGACAACTGCTTTAAGCAAAGTGTGTAAGGTAAACAGTCCACATGTTCCATGAACAAGAGATCATTGTTTTCTCCCTAGTAGCAACATCACATCTACAACCGAAGATATTATTGTCACTTCCCTTGGAAACTAGAGGCATGAACCCACTATCGAGCATAAATACCCCCTCTTGGAGTCACTAGCAACTACTTGGCCAAGATAGCTGTAGGGGTTCGTAGCATGGAAAACAAAAAATTTCTACCGCATGAACACACAATCAAGATCTAATCTATGATCAAGCCAAGATCTATCTACTAGATTGTAGCAATGAGTCGATGGAATACTAACCCTCGAAGATCCAAAGCGGTTAACGAGAGCAGATTCTCGTGGGTGATGTAGTCGTACACTTGCCGATCTCAAGATCGCGTAGACGATCCTTCCGGCGCTGCGTTCCGGCAGCGCTCCCGCAGTCGGTCACACGTTCGGTATTTGTAACACCCTCAGAATCGGACCTATGCAAGTTTGGGCAAAATTCACCAAACCCGCATAGAAACGATTCAAAGGTGCCCACCAGGCACTTTCGTGCGGGTGGAAAACGAAGTAATAACATTACACAACAGTCCTCGATGGGACCCACAGAACAGATATATAACAGCGACTCAAAGAGTCAAGAATACAGATATATTATACAAAGATCCAAATCACCTTGAAAGCGATAGAGCGTCCAGCTACGGACAAGATGCAAATGGGGCTAAGAGCCCTGAAGAATAACCAATGGCGTCCATAACCCTGCCCAGCCGGAAGGTAACCACTAACGGCCGATCTCAAAACCTGCTTAACAAAGGGGTGCCGACAAAGGGCAAAGAAAACAAAGAAGGAGCGTCGATCGAGGCGACACGGCGAGGCTAGAATTCGGCGGTCCTCGCCTACATAGGTATGGTGGACTGAAGCGGCAGCGGCAGCATGCACTAAACAACCTATAGAGACTCGATACAACTGGCGGCAATCAGAGAGGGGTAAGAATGACCTATCCGGATCCAACCTGAAACTAACACCAAACAAACCCATCCTGGTGTTTCCCCCTCGAGACCAAACGAGGAAGTCAACCGAGGAACTCACACAGTTGGCAGTTTTACTTATTCAGTTATAGTTGCGGCACTTTACTAGTCAGGTTTCGATAATCGTCCTGATAAAATAAGCAGTGGGCCCTTTTTAGTTAATCATTCCGTTGTAGTTGCAGCAATTACTAATCAGATATGAATAGCATGAGATATCCCATAAAACCCAGCAGTTGTTGGTACTTTTATTCAGCCATTCCGTTGTAGTTGCAATACTTACTAGTCAGAATGGGTTAGCATGGCGACAACCAAACAAGCAATTGTGGGCAGTATTAATTAGCCATTCCATTATAGTGAAGCTGATTACTAGTCATTATAGTCAAATTTATAGCAGTAAACTTTAGTTATGCTTGTCTATGATCGAGATACTGTGCTCCAAGTCGTCCATATCCATGGACACGGCTTTGAAAGTTTTACCCGACGGGTGCACCAATAGCAACACACGCCGATCAACCTCGGAAAAACCAAATCAAAACCCAACGAGGCTTTCACTGAACAATCACAGGATTGAAATATTTGAGGGCCACCCTTAAGTAGATCCCGCAGCGGAGTAAGCTAAGCTCGAGACGGACTCAAGGTTTGCGACAATGGCTGTATGGCGGGAACCCGAAAGTGTGGCTGGGCTTGTCGATCAGCGTAATCAATCCGCTCACCTAAGCGATGCAGTGTGCTCCTCGCACAATTTAAATCTGAAAGTAGCATGGCATAAGTACAGGATCGTAAATAAAACCTCAAACTAGTTTGTGGCCCCAAGAAATAAGAATGAATCAAGCTCGCTCGGGGGTCCCATATACCTCCGGATGTGGATAGCGCGATAAATCAAGGAACAGTATCAAGTACTGGGGTCTTACGGGACACAAGTGGGCGTTCGGAAACCAAATATTTGCTATCACCCACCGATGCCTCTGCTTATTTCAATTTTAGTTGTTAAACAGAAATTAAAGTGACGATAAGTAAAACTAGAATCACTTCCAACATCAACATGCGGAAAAACATCAACAACTGTGGCACATGACGACACACATCAGCACTTGAGCAAGCAACTACGACGCGCAAGTCCAACTATCTACCAAACAACAGGTAATAGGGTGTGTCCAAGGCAATATAGGGCTGCACGGGATATCAAGGGTACGGAAACTAAAGCATCGCAACACAGATAGCAAAAGATCAACAGGAGGGAATAAAGACTATAAAAGTAAGATAGGTAGAAAGAGGGAGATGCTCGCCTGAAAACATTGTCGAAGGTTCGACCGAAGATCGGGACGAAGCTCACATCAACTCAACGGCCTTATCCGCGAAGAAGCAAAACACTAGAATAAACACCGGATGCAATATTTAATACTACGGCAGAAGATCGGGCATGATGCATGTATGATGCATGACAGGGCAAGATGCGATGCAATTAGGTCATATTAAGCGGAACCGGGGTCCCGACAATTAGTTAGGTGGTTCAAGTTGTTTAGAACCCCCGCAAATTAAATGTTGTTTAGCAAGACAACAGATGGATCCGGTTCGCTACACATGTTTAAATGAGGCCAATATAAGGCTAGATTTGCCCGCATATGGGCCCCATATTTAATTATTAGGTGAATCGGCATAAGGCCCCCAAACCACATGATTATGCATGCGAGTATGACAATTCAATATGCAACAAGTTGTTATTATGTTATAAAATAGGGCTCTCGGATAAGGGGTTCACACATTTAGGGGTCTCGACGATCTTGGGGGTTCCGAGGTTCGGGGTCGGTCTCAGGGTTCGACGGAGTTCGGGGTCGGGGTCCAGGGTTCAGGGTTCGATGGCCTCGGCGGAAGCGTTCTCGGTTGATAGGTAGATCTTGTCGTTCGCGAGGAAGGCTTGGTGATTCTGACTTCACTTGTCGGTGCCGGACTCAGTTGCGGTAGATCTTGGCCATGTCGAAGTTCTTGCCGGAGGTTCGTCGAGGGTCACCGGTTCGGTAGGGTCTTCATGTGGTAGATCTTGTCGAGTTCCTGCAACGGCCTTGTGGTTCCGATGACGATCGTGGCGGTTATCTAGTGGCAGTACACGCTGAGCCCATCGGCATTGAGCCAGTCTTGTCGTTGAGCATCCCTGTACGAAGGTCTGGGTGTTCCGGTTCCCTGGACGATGGAGATCTTGATTCAACATCACCGCGGCCTTCGAGGTTTCGGCTAGCGGAGCCGGGAAGGAGTACTTGGCGTTTCCGGGGTGGATCTGGTTGGTTTCACCCCGAAGGACTCATCGTTCTGCAGTGAAGATCATGGTCATCGGGGTCCAGGTCTTGGGGGTTCACGAGGCGAACTTGGCGTCCGAGAGTTCCTCCAAAAACCGTGACGCGTCCGTGAGGCGATCCTGGTTTACGGCCAACTCTTCTATGTCGACGAACTTGGAGATCCGGTTATCGATTGCCGGTGTCGATCTTGGTTCGGCGTTGGTGGACTTGTGCGATTTGGGCGACCGGGTTCTCGGTGCTGCTCCGTGACGCCCTTGTCCTTCCATGTCGACGGCCTTCGATTTTGGAGTAGGTCTTGCGAGTCAAGCCGGAGAACACGCTGGAGCGGGCGGTTGGCGGCGTGGGTCCGGCGAAGCGCCGCGGGCGAGGCGGAGGTCGCAGCGGAGGCTCGCCGGCGTCGGAAAGCGGCGCGAGGTGCCGGAGTCGCGAGTCCGGCGGCAGGCGGCAGCCGGGCCTTGGCCCGGCGAGGCGCAGGCGGGCGGCGCTCGCCGGAAAGCCAGGCAGCATGAAGAGGGCCATGGCGAAGGAAGGTTGAGGCGGCGCGCAGCGGAGGCGGGCGAAGGCTGCAGGTTGAAGGAGACCGGCGACGGGCGGAACCGGGCAGACGTGCGGGCGGAGGCCAGGTGATGGGACGGAGGAGCTCGGGAGGCGGCGAGCGAGCAGTGAGGTTGCGAGGTGGGGTGGAGGCGGCGAGGCGGGCGGTCATGGCGGCAGGCTCGGGAGGCTCGGGAGGGGCGAGCTGAGGCGGTGGTCGGGAAGCTTGGGGTGGAGAAGCGGGGCGGAAGGAGCGCTGAGAGGTGCGGGTCGCGAGGAGAGAGGAGGGCGGAGGGCTAAGGCCGGGCGGGGGGAAGAGGGTGGTGTTAGGGGTGGTGGGTGGAAGGAAGCTTGGGTGTAGGGTGAGGGAGAGGAGGGTGCTTGGTGGGGGAGGGAGAGGCAGGAGGCTGGCTGGGGCTGTGGGCCAGGTGGGTCAGGAGGCTGGGACTGGGAAGGTGGACCGGGTCCGGCGAGGAGGCAGGGGCCCATGAGGCGGGGAGAGGCGGCATGCGTCGGCGTGTGTGTCTTGTGTTTGATTGGGTGGGGTGGGGCTGTGAGGTGGGTGGGTTGGGGGGAGTGGGATGGCTAGGCCACATGGCGCTTGGGGATTGGTGGATGGGGGAGGGTAGCTGAGGTGGAGGAATGCTATTGGGCAGGGTGAGGTGGCCAGGTAGGGGTGGGTAGGTTTTCGGGTAGACTTAGGATTAAAGGTTGGACCGGTCTGTTTTATACGGGGTGGTCGTTCGGGTCGGGTTGGCCCGTTCGACTGCCCCCACTAAAAATAATTTATATTTTTATTTACTTTAGTTGGACCGTTTGCAAACCGATATCGGACAAAACAAAAATAATCCGGAGACCCGGGTTTGGCGTTTGAATTAAGATGGGGCGTTTGGAAAACAAAACCGGGCTTTGCGAAAATAGTTTTATGCAAACAACACAAGATGCTGACGATGCAATGCACAAATTCAACGCGATTTTCTAGTAGTGGTTTTTGCGGGATGCCACAGTATTCGATGAAGACCTTCCTCTCCCTTGTTCCAGCAGGCAACGGAGGTTGTAGCACTCTCCTCGTGATTCCGGCAGCACGACGGCGTGGTGTCGAAAGTAGAGGGGTGATGTCGTAGGGCTTCGCCTTAAGCCGGAGCGAGTATGGTGGAGTATGAGAGAGGCCTTAGTGATCTAGGGTTTAGAGGGCACCAAGGGGAGGGCTTGGCCGGCGGCTAGGGTTTGGGGAAACCCTAACTCGCCGAGTTAGAGGAGGCCCTAGGCGGCGGCAGCAGGAGGTGGCCGGCGACTTGGGGCTAGGGTTTGGGTGTGAGAGGTGTAGGTAGAGGGGGCACCCCTGCCCCTTCTTTTATAGGTGGGAGGGCGCCGGTTGGGAGGAGGGAGTCCTCCCCCAACTCAGCCTCCTTGGCCGGCGGGTGGAGGGAGTAGGACTTCTTCCCCAAGTAGGTTTCCTACTCTCCCTCCACCAAGCAAACTTGCCGTTTGACTTTTCAAATTGGCGTTTGACTTTTCAAACTAGGATTTGATTTCTTCCTTTATTTTGCCCAGCCATGATACCTAGTACATGATGCAACCATTCCACATTGTCATGACACATTCATGTACCCTTCCCTCGGTGGGACCTTCTGGACCCTTCTAGAACATTCCCGATGAAAACGCCGGAATCATTCCCCAACTCCGAAACAGGACTTTCCTTATATGAATCTTATTCTTCGGACCATTCCGAATCTCCTCGTGATATCCCGAATCCCATCCAAGACTCCGGACAACATTCGGTCTCTTACTCATCATTCCATAACTACTCAACAACATCGAATCCTTAAGTGTGTCTCCCTACGGTTCGTGAATTATGCGGACATAATCGAGACACTTCTCCGATCAATAACCAATAGAGGAATCTGGAAATTCATATGGCTCCCACATATTTCTAAGATTACTTTGCGATCGAATGAACCACTTACATACGATACCAATTTCCCTTTGTCTCACGATAGTTTACTTATCCGAGGTTTGATCGTCGGTATCTACATACCTAGTTCAACCTCGTTCGATAAGTACTCTTTTCTCGTTCCCGTGGTATGTGACCCCTTGTGAGCCAGCCACATGCTTGCAAGCTAATTGGACGACATACCACCGAGAGGGCCCAGAGTATATCTATCCGTCATATGGATGGACAAATCCCACTCTTGATCCGTGTGTCTCAACCCATACTTTCCAACACTCAATGCCATCTTTATATCCACCCGCCACGGTGGTGTTTGATGTCATCAAAGCATCCTTCCGGTGATGGTGATAAGCATGATCTCATGGTCGAAGCAATTAGGTTACTATGTATCATAAAGCTTATAGCAAATGAACTATATTAAATGACTTGATCTTTATGCTACGCTTAACTATAGAAGTATGTCCATCACATCATTCTCCTAATGATATGACCCTGTTGTTAATAACATCTCTATGTTCATGATCAGGAAACCATGATCATATATTAACCAACAAGCTAGTTTAACAAGAGGCTTTACTAGGGACTCTTTTATGTTTACAAATCTCACAAGTATTAATGTTTCCTGTTAATACAATTATAGCATGGTATGTAAACATTTATCATAAGTATGAAGATATGATAATAACCACTTTATTATTGCCTCTTGGGCATATCTCCAACAGTCTCCCACTTGCACTAGAGTCAATAATCTAGTTTCAAACCTTTGTATATTCAACACCTATGACTTTCTGGTGTCGTATGTACACGATTGCTAGTGGTCAACTGATCTCCGGATCTGACACTTCCAGATCCGTGTGTAATTGCATGTCTTTGCGTCTCTACGCATCAATCATTCTCAAATGAGATGGCTTTGCAGAAATTTGGTCCTTTGGTGTGACCTTTAGTTCTTTGGGGTTAAAACATGTTGATAATATTATCGTACAATATATCTTCATAGTATTATCCCTGCTGTGAACTACACTTAGTTTGATAACAAACTACTTGACACAAATGCCCTCTTTGTCGCTATAATGCTAGTTATATACTTAGCCTTTTGTTGTAGTATCTGTAACAATGTTTCAACTTTGGAACTCATCCAAATCCATTATGGAACTTATTTTCCATCATATTGTGCCACCCTTAGTTTAGATTGAGATAAACTTAATTTGTACTTTGTGACAAAACTAGTATCAATGTAATTCATTTACAATGAAATAACCATCTATTTGTCACTTCTACAAAATAATATATTCTTATTTCTTTTACAAGATCATAAGAATATCTTTACTATTGTCTAATAATCATCTTATAAATCATTCTGGTATACGCTCATAACATTTAGAGCATAGGACATATATGGATTTGTACACATCACAACATGATTGATAAAATACTCTTTGTGATTTTATACATCAAGTATCAATCTATACTTGAATCTTTGTTTCATTTACCAAGTGTCAATACACTTGAATATATCCTCAATACTGAACTCATTCAATCCTTTCTGTGCGACAAGAACCTTTCTTGTAGTTTCTATATTGAACTCATTCAATATATCATCTATGTACTTTCGGCACAACCATATTAGCGTCTATTGATGCCAAATATTTGGGTTTTGCCTAAGTCTTTCATCGAGATGAAATTCTTATCCTGTGTTAATAAAAGATACATTATTTCCAATCAACAATATGTCTTCCACATGATGTATTAAAAACATGTCTTAGCGCTCCCACTTAATTTCTTGCAAATGCAAGCATCTTCATCGTCTCCGATGAAATTAAACTCTTTTAACAGTTTCATCATAGTGAAGATTCCAACTCCGCGATGCTTACTTCAACCATTAAAGTTTGCATATGCTTTTAGCATCCTTTGAATTAACAAAACCCTTTGGACCATGTCATGCACACGTCCTTGGTAACCATTCTATTAGAAGAACTTGTTTTGTTTATTCAACACATAACAAAATTATATGTCGTGGTTGATACATTAATCCGTCTAGACTAAATATCGCTATGAAAGATCAGATCTTTTCATAGTCAACCTTTGAACATTGTTGTAAACTCTTTTCCAACATGTCGACTATTTCATAGATATGAAACATCCATGTCTATTTCTTTATAGATCCAAATACGACTGTAAGGTCTTATACCTTTCTAGAGGGTCTTTCAAGTTCAAAGCTTAATCTCTCGTATATGGAACTATCACGGATTTTATGGCTTCAAGCCATTTGACGGAGTCAGGGCCCATCATATCTTCTTTGCATGTAGTCGGACCATTATTGTCAAATAATGATTTAACTCTCAAATCTTGGTATTTGATTGTTTACCCGACCTACTTGTTTCAATAGGAACTTAGATCTCTGTGACCACAACCTTTGAGGCACGTGAGCCATGAGCATTGTTGCTGCCTCCGGAACACTTTTCGGCGCTGCGCAACTTTGCACATATAGCTAAGGTTCTTTTAACCTTATCAAAGTTCTATTGTCCTCCCACTTAACTTTTCACGAAAAAATCCTTTTCTAAGAAACTTGACGTTTTAAGCGACAAACATTTTTGTCTCCGATGTTATGGAGGAGCAGTTATTCGAAATAACATACAAAGACAGGTTCATCCGACTTTGGTTGCAAACATCTTTCTTATGCATAGCATACCAATGTTTAAGAAAGGACAACTTGGGTTTTATCCCAAACCATAACTTTATATGGTGTCAATTCAACGGATTACGATGGAGCTCTTTTCAGTGGAAAAACGGTAGTCTCTAAAGCTTTTAATCTTTAAAATATAATGGCAGTTTTATGAATTACACCTTTAATCTTACCATGTCAAACAAGGTTTAATTACAAATCTCGAATGCTCCATACTCTTATGGTGTTTCGTAAAATGCAAATCCACGGAACGATTCCTTAAATCTTAGGTATTATGCTAAACTTGTAACTCAAATATCTTCCTTTATGATCTTATCATAAACTATTTATATTCTTGTTACAATGATTTTGCACTTCATCTTGAAAGTCTTTGAACTTTTAAAATGTTTCATACTTCATCCTTATTAAGTAAATATTCATATATTCACTCAAATTTTCGGAGGAAGCATATGAAGTTGAAATGCATCGCTCTTGACTACACATAATGGACTTCATACAACAATATGTACAAGTTCCAATAAGCTAGTCATTCGTTCCCTTTTGGCCTATGAACGAAGTTTTAATTATCCCTAGGAAAGTTTCACAAGCATCATTTGATCAAAAATCAAAAGACTCCAAAATTCCATCCACATGGAGTTTCTTCATGTTTTCTTTCCAATATAATTTAAACGACGATGTCACTTCCTAAGTGATCTTTTAATCAATTTGTCTTTCGACATTTTTAGCACTAGTTTTATGGATGCGATTTCTCCAACGAGATTTGTAAATCATCCATATTTTATGGATTACGGCAATTATTTGAACAACCCTTTTGTTCTCATAATACCTGATAAAAAAATCTTGAAGGCAAGCTTTTAACGAGCAACACAATAACCCTTTATTTGTTCTCGATGAACATCATCACATATTCTTTTGCTAGTTACTTAGGCCATTGTAGTTCATGAATTCTGTTGTTTCGTATGACGATTCATACCAACAAATTCAGTATCAAATATTTAAGAACCACATTGTTTAACAAGTAAAGAATATAGCCATAACACGTATATCCTTTATATACCTAAACTGAACAATTCTAGTCTTTTCTTTTCTGCCATATATTTATGATATTCTCTTTCAGTATTTTTTCTGTTTGAAAGAATCTATCAACATCAATAGTGGAGCCATACACATGACACATAGTCCAAAGCGTGTATAGTTAAATACCAATGCCTCTAGGGGGCGGAAAACACCGAGAGAGAAAGATCTCTCTGGCAGACGGATTTCTGCCGGGGGAATTACTTACCGGAGAGGGGAGACCGTCGCCATCAACACCATCATCAAGCTAGGCTTCATCGGGATCATCATCATCATCATCATCATCCACACCATCATCTCTACCAGCACCATCATCACCACTTCGTCCCGCTGTAACAATTGTGTTGGATATTGCTTTAGTTCATTAGGGGAAACTTTCCCGGTGTTGATTACTATTGTAGTTGATGCTTGTGAGTGGAACCATTGGATTATTGTTTATGTTCAGATTGTTATCCATTATCATATCATATTTGATCTTGATCCATATGATGTCTTGTGAGTAGTTCGTTTAGTTCTTGAGGACATGGGAGAAGTCATGTTGTTAGTAGTGAATCTATGATGAGTTATTATTCAATGGTTTAGTATTTAAGTTGTGGTGCTATTCTTCTAGTGGTGTCATGTGAACGTCGACTACATGACACTTCACCATTTATGGGACTAGGGGGATGCATTGTGTATTTGGCTACTAATTGTGGGGTTGCCGGAGTGACAGAAACCTGACCCCCCGTTAGGACACCTTTGTAGAAGGGAGCGTAGGATCTCAGAGTTTAAGGTTGTGGTTAGATTTATATCTTAATTACTTTCCTATAGTTACAGATGTTTGCAGGGGGTTTAATCACAAGTATGTATTAGTCCTACGAAGAGCGGTATGTTAGCACAGGTTCACCCACACAACACTTACAAACACCAAACAAGAGTACTCAGCTATTTGAAGTGAAAGCACTTGACAGAATTCCCATGTGTCCTCGAGAACGTTTGGTCCTTATAAGTATTTCCACCGGCTTGTCCTTTGCTAAGAAATGATCGGGCCACTTGCTCCATTTGTTCGTTACTTATGTTACTTGCTCTTTGTTTTGTTGCCTTGTCAGAAAATCACTAAAAATCCGTTTTCTAAGTATTCACAGGGATTTCCTGCTCCATACCACTATTCAACACCTTCTGCTCCTCGTTGGGATCGACACTCCTATTTATTGGAAGTACTACGATACACCCCTATACTTGTGGGTCATCAAGACTATTTTCTGGTGCCGTTGCTGGGGAGTGAAGCGCTATTGAAGAGTCGAACTGGTAAGGGAAACTTTCACTATGAGTATTGCTCTTGTTACTGCTTGTTACTTTGTTCCAATATGGATAACCCACTTGGTTTTCTATTTAGAAAAACAACTACCACTGCTAGGGTAGTAGATGAACCACCACCTGTTGAGATAGATCCTTTCAAGATACCTACAATTATTGTTAATCGTGTTATGGATAATTATTATTTTGGGGATGAAACTGTCCATCCCGGTGATCACTTGCTTTTTATCCATGAATTATGTGGGTTGTTTAAGTGTGCAGGTATCACAACTAAACAGGTGAAGAAGAAGTTACTCTCCATATCCTTGAAAGGGAGAGCTTAAGAATGGTATAAGCTGCTGAAGAATGGACAATCCATGGAATGGGAGGAGATGTCATCTCTCTTTTACTCTAAATTTTATCCTCCCAGTGAAATTCATAAGGATAGATATCTTATATATAACTTTTGGCCTCTTGATGGAGAGAGTACAGCTCAAGCTTGGGGGAGATTGAAGTTACTAATGCTTAAATGTCCTATTCATGAACTCCCTAAAAATATTATTCTCAATAACTTTTATGCTAGGCTTCCTCTTCATGATAAAGATTTACTAGATGCTTCTTGTGCTGGATCATTCACACGTATGAAGGAAGAAGCTAAATGGGATCTCTTAGACCGTATTCAAGATAACACTGAAGCTTGGGAGAATGACAAAGGAAGAAATTCAGGTATAAAATATGATTATGATTGCATTAAATCTTTTATGGGAACTGATGACTTCTGTGATATTAGCAATGAGTTTGGTCTTGATCCTCAAGTTCTTGTAAAATGTTTTAGTGCCTTTGCCTCTTATATTGAAATTCCCAAGAAAGAGTGGGACAAGTACCATGCTCCTTATAAAGACATTGTCATCCATGTTCCTACTAGCACAGAGGTTTGCACTGTTGATCCTATTTTGCATGAACCTTATGTTGAGAAAATCCCTTTTCCCTCCAAGGTAAGGGAGCATTCCATTATGGCTAATGTGGTTAGCAAAAGCGCAAATAAAACTATAGGGTCCGACGAGCTTATTGATATTGAACCTGTGGTAGCTATTGCGAAAGATCTTGTCATTAGAAATATAGAGGATGAGCATATTCTCTTCTATGAAGACGCTACTAATATTGTTTCTCATCCTAAGAAAGTTAGAAAAGCTAGTGTCCCTGTGCTTTCTGTTAAAATTGGTAGTCATAGCTACTATGGTTTATGTGATATTGGTGCTAGTTCTAGTGCTATTCCTTATGGGCTTTACAGGGAAATTATGCATGAGATTGGTCCTTGTGAGCTTGAGGACATTGATGTGGTTATTCACCTTGCTAATTAAGAGCAAGTTTTCCCCATTGGTATTGTAAGATATGTGGAGGTCCTTTGTGGTAAGATTAAATATCCTGCTTATTTTCTTGTACTTAGTAAAGAAGCTAGTAAAACCTATACTATTATCTTTGGTAGACCCTTTCTGAATACTTGTGGGGCTATAATAGATTGTAGAA
The DNA here is from genome assembly GCA_030063025.1 of Avena longiglumis. Classification (NCBI taxonomy): domain Eukaryota; kingdom Viridiplantae; phylum Streptophyta; class Magnoliopsida; order Poales; family Poaceae; genus Avena; species Avena longiglumis. Next base: position 3,560,512 of record CP125979.1, read on the forward strand.
AGGAAAAAGTTTTGACTAAGTTTGCTAGAGAGTCTTATGAGTTTAACTTTTCCAAAGTTTTCAAAACTCCTTATGAAAATGAACTGCCTGATGAGGATTTTAGGGTTGAACAACTTTCTGCTATTTCTCTTGCTCCTAACGATGCCTTGCAGCAGTTCATGGAAGATCATGAAAGTGATGCCTTCATGAAGGAAATAAATGAGATTGACGAGGTTTTGCTTCGTCAGCCTGAGTTACTTAAGCATAATCTACTTGTGGAAGATTTGGGTACCACACTACCACCTAAAAGGGACGCTTTTTTCGAATTAAAACCTTTACATGATGATCTTAAATATGCTTATCTTGATGATAAGAAAATATATCATGTTATTATTAGTTCTAAACTTTTAGGAAAGGAAGAAGAAAGGTTATTTGAGATATTGAAGAAACACCGAGGAGCTATGGGCATACTCTTGATGATTTAAAGGGGATTTCTCCTACTATATGTCAGCATGCTATCAATATAGAGCCTGATGCAAAACCAGTTGTTGAGCACCAACATCGTCTAAATCCTAAGATGAAAGATGTGGTAAGAAATGAGGTATTAAAACTCATTGATGCTGGTATTATTTATCCTATTGCTGATAGTAAATGGGTTAGTCATGTTCATTGTGTTCCCAAGAAAGGGGGAATAACTGTTGTGCCTAATGAGGATAATGATCTTATACCCCAAAGAGTAGTAGTTGGGTATAGAATGTGCATTGATTTTAGAAAGATTAATAAAGTTACTAAGAAAGATCATTATCATTTGCCCTTTATTGATCAAATGCTTGATAGGTTGTCCAAAAAGACTCACTTTTGCTTTCTTGATGGTTATTCTGGGTTTTCTCAAATTTCTGTGAAAGCACAGGACCAAGAGAAAACTACTTTCACTTGTCCTTATGGTACTTATGCTTATAGGCGTATGCCTTTTGGTTTATGTAATGCTCCTGCTACCTTTCAGAGATGTATGTATGCTATCTTTCATGGTTTTTGTGAAGAAATTGTGGAGGTTTTTATGGACGATTTTTCCATCTATGGGACTTATTTTGATAACTGTTTGCACAACCTTGATAAAGTTTTGCAGAGATGTGAAGAAACCAACCTTGTGCTTAATTCTAAGAAATGCCATTTCATGGTTAATGAGGGGATTGTCCTTGGACACAAGATCTCTGAAAGAGGCATTGAAGTTGACAGAGCCAAAATTGAAGCAATTGAGAAGATGCCTTGTCCTAGAGATATCAAAGGTATTCGTAGTATCCTTGGTCATGCTGGTTTCTATAGGAGGTTTATTAAAGATTTCTCCAAAATTTCAAAGCCCCTTACTAATCTTCTTCAAAACGATGTACCTTTTGTTTTTGATGATGATTTTAAGGAAGCTTTTGAAACTTTGAAGAAAGCTTTGACAACTGCTCCTATAGTCCAACCACCTGATTGGAGTTTACCTTTTGAAATTATGTGTGATGCTACTGATTTTGCTATGGGTGCTGTCCCGGGACAACATGTAAATGTCATTCATTATGCTAGCAAGACTCTGGATGCCGCTCAAAAGAATTATACTACTACTGAAAAGGAGTTCTTAGCTGTAATCTTTGCTTGTGATAAGTTTAGACCTTATATTGTTGATTCCAAGGTTACTATTCATACTGATCATGCAACTATTAAATACCTTATGACGAAGAAGGACGCTAAGCCTAGGCTTATAAGGTGGGTGTTGCTTTTGCAAGAGTTTGATCTGCATATTATGGATAGGAAAGGTGCTGATAATCATGTTGCTGATAATTTATCTCGTTTGGAAAACATTTCTTTTGACCCTTTGCCTGTTAATGATAGTTTTCTAAAAGAGCAGTTAGCTGCAGTAAGGGTAAGTCCACATGAGAGTCTTTGGTATGCTGATTATGCTAACTTTATTGTTTCCAAGTATTTGCCTCCAATCTTTACAGCCAGCAAAGAAGGAAATTCTTTTATGATCTAAGGCATTAATTTTGGGATGACCCACACTTATATAAAGAAGGAGTAGATGGTATTATGCGAAGATGTGTTCCAGAATTTGAACAACAAGAGATATTGAGAAAATGTCATGTCAGTGCTTATGGAGGACATCATGCTGGGGATAGGACTGCACAAAAGGTTTTACAATCTAGATTTTATCGGCCTACCCTTTTTAAAGATGCAAGAAAGTTTGTCTTATCATGTGATGAATGCCAACGAGTAGGTAACATCTCTAGACGCAATGAAATTCCTATCAATTATTCTCTTGTTATTGAACCTTTTGATTGTTGAGGATTTGACTTTATGGGGCCTTTTCCTCCTTCAAAAGGGTATACTATATTCTTGTTGTTGTTGACTATGTTACAAAGTGGGTAGAAGCCATACCTACAAACAGTGCTGATGGTAAGATCTCTTGGAAAATGCTCAAAGATGTCATTTTTCCTAGGTTTGGTGTGCCTATATATATCATGACTGATGGAGGCTCTCATTTTATTCATGGGGGTTTTAGAAAAACTCTCGCTAAGTATGATGTAAACCACAGAATAGCTTCAGCTTATCACCCCCAAACTAGTGGGAAAGTAGAATTTTCCAATAGGGAAATCAAATCTATCTTGCAGAAGACTGTCAATAGATCTAGGAAAAATGGGCAAAAAAGTTGAATGACGCTTTGTGGGCTTATAGAACTGCTTATAAAAATCCTATGGGGATGTCTCCTTACAAAATGTTCTATGGTAAAGCTTGTCACTTGCCTTTATAATTAGAACATAAAGCTTATTAGGCAGTGAAAGAGTTGAATAGAGACTTTAGACTTGCTGGTGAGAAAAGACTGCTCAACTTAAGTAATCAAGATGAGTGGAGAGGTGAAGCTTACGAAAATGCTAGGCTCTTTAAGGAAAAAGTAAAAAGATGGCATGATAGGATAATTCTCAAATGGGAGTTCCATGTTGGTGAGAAAGTTCTTTTGTATAGGTCTCGTCTCAGATTTTTTGCAGGGAAACTACTCTCCAAATGGGAAGGACCTTTTGTTATCAAGGAAGTGTACCGTTCAAGTGCCATCAAAATTTCTTCTCTAAAGGATGACACAACACAGGTGGTGAATGGTCAAAGACTAAAACATTATATTTTTGGAGATTCTTATAACGAAGATGTTGATGTTATTCAAATGATAACTCCAGAAGAATTTATCAGAAGCCAAACACCAGAAACTGCAGAGTTCGTCCTTGAATAGGTAAAAGTGATGAAAACATAAGGTTCGTGAAACCCTAATCTTTTTATATTTTTGATGTTTTTAATACATAAGGGAAGTTACGAGAAGAAACTGAAGAGGAAACGGAGCCCGGGGTGGACAAACCCACCCCAGGCGCGGGCCCAGCCTAGCCGCGCCTGAGGGGGGGGGGTGTTCCACCCCCGAGATCCGACTCCGCCTTGTTTCCATGTCAAAACCTTCCTTATGCATTGAATCTTCATAATATATAACCCCCCGGGTTCCCCGAGGTTCTTGCATCGTGTTCTCGTCATGTTTTCGTTTCGATCTGTTTCTGTCAGGAAAATTCTTAGATTTGGAGCCTCAATGTCTTCCTCTGGATCACCCACGGAGGATTCCTCTGCGGACGTCCTCAACCCGTACATGTATGAGTTGAGGATTCATCCCAAAGAGTTTATCCTCAAAGAGGGTAAGGTATAGGTGAAAGAAGTTCAAGGCCCTAAAGGAGAAGGCAGTCTGGAAGACAAGATGGAAGCGTTGGAACAAGAACTTTTCAGGTACAAGAATATGGCAGAACGCGAAGTGTATGTTATTCACAAGATAAGTTCAGAACCCATCACCAAGCACGAGGGAGAAGTTGCTGAGCTCCGAGAAGAGATCTTCTCACTCCGTCAGACCACCAATCAATTGCAAGCACATCTCTATGACATACAGAATCAAAACTGTGAGTATGAGGCTAGATTTGATCGCATAAGCTCTGCTGCTAGTTTCAGGATTGCAGAGACGAGGACATCCTTTTTGGATGGGGAACCATTGCCTTGGAAGTTTTATGATGACAAGAGAACACCACCACCACCGACGGAGTAATTCGTCATCAGGTTTGGCATCCTCTTGGCTTGTTCCAAGCTTGGGGGAGTGTCGTGGTATCACCACCATTATCTTTTATCTTTTACCTTTTTAGTGGATTCATATCTGTGGTAGAGAGGTTATCTTATAGTTTGGTTTTCATGTGGAAGTATCTCTCCTTTAGTTGATTATCTATGTATCCCTTGGTGTGAGTGCCTTTATTGAATATTAATGAGAAGTCTCATCTTTTACTTTTTGCACTTCTTATTTTAGTTTGCAATCTCTATTATATGATGGATCTTGTTGATCAGTATTGGCACCACTTTGGGATCATCAAGTGGATCTAAATTGGTTTTGGAAAACCGAGTTCTGGTCAGTGGCATTAGTTTGAAAGAAAAAGAAAGAAAGAAAAAAGCTTACAGGTATTTTGTATCATTTTTTTCTTTCTTGTTGGCTCATAAGCTTAGTATTCTTTATTTAAAATTCTTTTGTGTCTTCGAGGAAGATTGCATGTTTGGCTTTATTACTTGTATGTTTGATTCTTTTAACTCTCTTGCTTGCTACCCAGCCTTGCTAGCAAAAACCTGTTTTGAGAAGGAATACTTCTCATGTTTCCAAAGTCCTTTGAACCAAAACTTTTGCCACTTGTGTCCACCATATCTACCTAGTAGCTTTTGCTATTCCAATCAAATTCTCAAGCTTCATCTACCTTTCGAATTAAAAAGTACTTTGTTATGTGAAAACTAGTTAGTAAGGCTCTCACGAACTTGATGGCACACCTTATTTTCTTGCCCCTAATAGACTTGAACCATTGTGAACATCGAAGTTGTATATGCTTGCATCTATACGTTGGAATTAGCAGAACCGTGTTGTCACGGGGAACGTTTTCAACATTGCACATGTACTCTATACACAGTTGATATCGTGCTCTTTTATCTATGGATGTCAACAGTGTGAAATAAAGAGGGAACTTGTAAGTCCATGGAGTCTGTATTCTGTGTTAGAGAAATGCCTGGGCCACTAGCCTAAGCCATGCCCAATCATGGTGGAAACTTGCAGCATCACCGTAGTGAGATATCTATGAAGCATCCTGAATAAAAAGCTATACACATAGTAAATAAAAAGATTGATGAGATGCTCATTGTCTGCTTGCCTTGTCATTTTGGTTATGGGAAAGCTCATGTACCATGTGCAAGGGGTACCCCATTGGTGGTTCTCAATGATATGCAAATACTTACAATGACAAGAACTTGCCTATGATCAAAGTTGAATATGCATGAGGAGTGGCCCTCATATTCAAGGGACATGTGATTGCCAACTTATATTTCGTCAAGCATATACTCCATCTTTGTTCACTTTAACCTTAATCATCTCAAGATGCTTATGATAGGGGCAATGAGGGCTCAAATCTAGTTAGTACCATAATCTTTTTAAAGATCTTTATGACTTGTAATCCCTGCTACCCTATATGAAGGGACCTTTATCCCACTTCCAAGTTGAGTCAGTAAACCTACTTCCTCTCTATCTCCAGCAAGCATTTGAGCTGTTGTGTTTCAAGCATTCATATGGTGATTTATTCAATCATGTTCTTTATCTTCCTTGTTTGCATACAAATCTTATCTATTGAGTATTACTTTGAAAGCCTTCACTTGTGAAAAACCTTTTTGAGCAAAGAGTGTTCCTATTTTAAAACTTCTACAAAAAGCTTTTGTGAAACTGTTTACCAGGTGTTCTCTGACCAAGAAAAAGTTTTCCAATTCCAATTATGATTTATCTTTATGCATCTCTATTGTGACTGTTGTACTTGGTTGCAAGCTATTGTTCGTATTCTTTTATCGACACTTCACTCCATAAACCTGTGGACATGTTTACTGAGCTTAGTTTTCGCTTGGGGACAAGCGAAGTCTAAGCTTGGGGGAGTTGATACGCCAAATTTGCATCACCATTCTATATCATAATTTACCACTATTCATTGGTATTTGTCTTATTATGAGGTATTACTTATGGCTTTTCATCTGTTTATGCATGTTGGATGATTCTTGGAGGATGGACTGCCGGAGTCTGGATTCTGATGGAAAAGAAGGCGTTTCGGTGCAATTTCATGAAGATCGGAAAAATACCAGAAAAATATGGAAACATATTATTTTACCAAAAGACGAAGGAAGCCAGAAGGAGGGACGAAGAGGTCAGGGGCCCCACACCCCCTAGGCCCGGGCCCACCTAACCCCGCGCCTAGGGAAAGTGTAGCCCACCTGCCCGGCCTCCGACTCCGCCCCTTCGCCTATATCTTCCCATCGAAACCTGAAGGCTCGGGAACGATCACATATAGATTTCCGCCGCCTCTGGGGGGCGGAAAACACCGAGAGAGAAAGATCTCTCCGGCAGACAGATTTCTGCTGGGGGAATTCCTTCCCGGAGAGGGGAGACCATCGCCATCAACACCATCATCAAGCTAGGATTCATCGGGATCATCATCATCATCCACACCATCATCTCCACCAGCACCATCATCACCACTCCGTCCCGCTGTAACAATTGTGTTGGATATTGCTTTAGTTCATTAGGGGAAACTTTCCTGGTGTTGGGGAGGTGACCCTGGATAGGGTCAAGACAGGGGAAGATAAAAGGAGTTTCCCCTGTCATACGCCGAGTTACTGTATATATTGGCCGAGTCATGTAAAGGTCGGCCGAGATAAGCAGGACCATGAGACCTATGGGAGGAAATGTACACTGCCCGGCCGACATGCGAGTTAAGTCGGCCGAGTAAGTCCGAATAACCTAAATGCAGGTGAAGGACAAGAAGAGTTAAGCGAAACAGGGCCGAATGACATGAAGCTTGCATGAGAAGGAGGTGCCAATAATCAAACCCTAGCCACGGGCTAGGAAGAATCTGAATAGATCCAAGCACAAAGGACAAGGCGCAGAGCAATAAAAGGGCAGAAGGAGGTCATGGAGGTGAAAGTCCTGGAGCCCGAGGCGTGCAGGTGGGGTTCTCTAGAACTTTGCCGTCATTAGAAGGGCGACACGGAAAGGAGGTCGCCGAGTTACTATATTGGGACAATCATATTCTTCGAATATGCTTGCCACGTCAGCCCTAGGGGAGCCAGGGCACCCCCTTATAAGGAGAGGCATGGATTCCTGAGAAGGGGATCGATTGATTCAAGGCCACAAGGCTCGTCTAGTTTTTCCCTTTCTGCGAATAGCTCGAGGAGCACTTGTAGTCCAAGAGAGGAGGAATAAAGATTTGCATGTTAGTCATTTGTGTGTAGAAGAAACTACATCTTCCCTCCCCGGATCCCTCTAGCATCCATTGGCCCCAAACTTCAGCCTACCCATGGCAGCTGCCGTGCCACCACCACGACAGTTTGCGCCCACCGTGGGGCCAGCAGCGGTGCTAGCTGGAGTCAAGATCCGGACGGGAAACTTCATCCACACCAGCGAGCGCGTTGTCTCTGGCTTAGTCCAGAGATTTGATCTCTGTGACTATGTCAACGATAACGCGGGCAGCTTCAGGAGAAAAGTTCCTCCGTGCAACGGCGTCTTCATCAACCTGGGCATGCACCATATCTACGTCGGCATCGACACATCATGCATTTATCCTCACCAGGTTATTGATACAGGAGATCCTCCCTCGGCCATAAGCGTCCGCGTGGAGAACGCCCGTCGGCGTCGGTGATGGTCAGCCAGTGTGCGGCGGCAGCCGGGCGCCGGATCAAGCAAGGACCAGACGACGAGAGAACAGGCGACCACAGAGCAAGCAGCTCCACAGCCCACCTAGGTAGATCAGCCAGTAGCCAAGCCAGCCGAGGTGCATGAGACAACCCCGAAGGAACCAAGGGTAAGATGGCCACCTCTGGAAAGACCAGAAAACATTCTCCAGGCAACCATAGATAACTTAACCACACCTGTGGCACCGATACTTGATCCGGCTAATGCTCAGGCAGAGTTGGAAGAAACTAAGCAAAAAGTACTAGTAGAGGCAAAAAAGGTGTCGGCATTGCAGGAATCCTTAAACAGGACCCCGCGAGAATATGCTAAGGAAAATAAGCTTGATGTTGCCCCCGAGCGGGTCGATGAATTACGATTGAGAGGGAAAAACCTCATGAATGATATCAATAAAGAGCATGAGACTCATAAGGCAGATTCAGTCGATCTAGGCTTGCCGAGGTATAACACCCCGACAAAGAACCTAAGGGCGGCAAATGCCGCTGCACTAGAGTTGGAAGGACTGACCAGTGAAGCTCGGCAGAAACATCAAGAAAGAGTAAATGAGCTGGTGTGCATTGCGAACCAGCAGAATGAAGAAATGCTTAGGGCAGACCCGACAAGAGCTGGTGCCTCATGCATGGTTCATTCGGCTGGGGCAACACCCGCCCTATCAGTGGCAGCAGCATCTTCACCCAGAAACAAGGCGCGAAAAGATAGAGCGGTAACTTCAGGAAAGAGAAACAAGCAGATTGTACCGTATGATCCGGCGATAGCCGAAAAGGTCAATGAGAACAGAGGCAATGAAAGCCGAGGTGACAGTGGCGAAAGAAACCCCCACCGTGCCAACAAAGGCAACGGAAGCCGAGGTAATGGAGACCTCGGAAGAGGAAATCATGAGAACAATATCGGCAGAAGGAAGGAGGATCCGCCAATCCTCGGTAGGTATGAACCTCGGCAGGAAAGAGAAGTGAGACCAGCTCGCCATAATCAGGCAAATGAGAGGTATAATGATGGTTACTCAGATATGGAGTATGCAGGGCATGGTAGAAATGACCATTATGGAATGCAGGAGAGAGTCATGTATAGAATCTTGCCATCAAATGATGCAAGACTAAAACTGGACAGGTTGTACCGGTCCGAGTTGTTAGAGGAGCAAGGTCCGCCAGGTCCGGCATGTTTCGGACCCCGAATCATGGGCGAGCCGCCTGTGCTGAATTTTCAGCTGGCAAGGGGCACAAAAACATACAATGGGAGTACCAAACCACAAGATTGGTTAATTGACTATGCCACTGCAGTAAAAATAGCTAGCGAAAACTTGCGATGGGCAGTAAGATATGTCCCGCAAATGCTGGAAGGACCGACCAGAGTATGGTTGAATAATCTGCCAGCAGGCAGTATCAACTGCTGGCTAGATTTTGAAGAGATGTTTGTCAGCAACTTCACCATTACTTACAAGAGACCAAACATGCCACAGCAGCTTGCAATGTGCAAGCAAAGGCCGAATGAGACAGACAGATAATTCTTGACTCGATGGTGTAACCTCAGGAATTCATGCGAGGGAGTTATAGAATCGCAAGCGATAGCTTGGTTCGCTCAGGGATGCAGATATGCCAGTGTTTTGTGGCAGCGACTGCAAAGAGATATGCCAACCACTTTGGCAGAAACCATCAGGATAGCGGATTCGTATGCATTAGGAGATCCGACACAACCAGAGCTAATGTCGGCTGATCATCGGGAGCATCAAGATCAATATGAAAGAGATATGGCCGGATCATCAAGGCGCAATGAGTTCAGAGGTAGAAGAAGAGAGGAAATACCGGATTACAGATATGCCTCCAATCAGGTGGCAGCAGTAGTGCAAGATCAGCCGAGTCACGGAAACAGTCAGCGGCAGAAGAATGGTCCTCAGCAATGGACACCAAGGAATGAAGGGAAGAGACAGTGGACACCAGAACAGAAGAAGCAGTGGCAGGAAAGGCCGAAGTACACGTTTGAATCCATGTTGGATCAACCGTGTAAGTTTCACACTCCAAACCCGGCCAAGCCCGCTAATCATACAACTCGGCAATGCGCCTGGATGAAAAACGCAATGGGGAACCTGACAGGCATGCAAGCACCTCCTCATCAGGCACATCAACAGCAGCATTGGTAGGGCAAATGCACGACAATGTTACCCCTCCTCTCGAGGTATGATAACTCGGACCGGAGAGATGCAGTGCATCAAGTAATAAATCTGGGTCAGGATGGAAGGACAAACCCCGGAAATAATGGACGCAATGATTACAGGGAACATCATCAATCATATTGCGTGTTCACAACAGAACAGCAAGACAGGCAAAGTGTACATCGCCGGCATATGGAAGTGAATGCAGTTATGCCGGCGGTACCAAGATATGTACCTTGGTCAGATCAAGAAGTAACTTGGAGCATAAAGGATCATCCCAAAATAATGTCGAATCCAGGGTCCTACGCACTGGTACTAGATCCGACATTTGTCGGGCCCAGCATTAATGTGAAATTTTCAAAAGTACTCATTGACAATGGGAGCAGTATCAATATCATGTACAAAGATACAATGCATAAACTCGGAATATCGCAGAATATGCTCCAATCCACGAGAACCACGTTCCATGGAATAGTGTCGGGACTTTCATGCGAACCCATTGGGAAGGTTCGAGTAGATGTATTATTTGGCACAAGGGATAACTGTAGAGCGAAAAATTTGGAGTTTGAGGTGGTGGATCTAGAAAGCTGCTATCATGCTTTACTTGGGTGGCCAGCATTGGCCAAATTCATGAGCAGCTGCCACATCACTTACTTGAAAATGAAGTTACCCGGACCACAAGGGGTGATAACGATGGCGAGGAGATTCTGAAGTCAATGGAATGTGCTTCAGACGGATCAAACCTGGCCGAGTCATTGGTAATCGCAAGAGAAATAAGGATTCAAGAGGTAGCGGCTCTCGCTCAGTCGGCACAGCTGAATATGCCGGCATTGGCCAACCCATATGGAAGTGTTTCCTTTCAGCCGACTAAAGAAATGAAAAAGGTCCAGATAGATGAGCAGTTCCCAGAATGCACTATCACCATTGGTGCCGGCCTAGATGCCAAATAGGAAGGCGAGCTCACCAACTTCCTCCGTGAGAATCGGGATATATTTGCATGGTCAACTCAAGACCTGCAAGGTGTGCCGAGGGAGTTGGCTGAGCACTCTTTGCATGTAAGGCCAGGAGCAAGGCCGGTGAAGCAACCTCTCCGCCGCTTTGCCGAAGACAGGAGAAAAATAATAGGGGATGAGATAGCTCGGCTCCTGGCGGCCGGGTTCATCATGGAGGTACTTCATCCGGATTGGCTATCAAATCCTGTGTTAGTAGAAAAGAAAAAGGATGACCCAAATGTAGCCGTTGTATGGCGAATGTGTATTGATTACACGAACCTAAACAAGGCGTGTCCCAAAGATCCTTTTCCTTTAACTAGGATAGACCAAGTCATTGATTCGACCGCTGGTTGTGAGCTGTTGTCATTTGTAGACGCGTATTCCGGTTTCCACCAGATACCGTTAAATCCGGCCGATCAAATAAAGGTTGCGTTTATTACCCCATATGGGGCTTATTGCTATCATACCATGCCATTCGGCCTGCGCAATGCAGGAGCAACATACCAGAGATGCATGCAAAAGTGTCTACATGACCAGATAGGGGAAAATGTGCAAGTATATGTGGATGATGTGGTTATAAAAACCAAAGAAAGTAAAACACTGCTGGATGATATTCGGAAGATATTCGCAAACCTGAGAAAATTCCGAATGAAGCTTAACCCGGAGAAATGTACCTTCGGTGTCCCGGCCGGGAAATTACTCGGTTTTCTCGTATCCAGCCAAGGTATAGAGGCAAATCCAACTAAAATACAAGCAGTTGAAAGAATGGAATTGTCGAAGTGTCTAAATGATGTACAAAAATTCACGGGTTGCCTAGCCTCGCTTAGTCGATTTGTATGTCGGCTGGGGGAAAAGGCATTACCCCTATATCAACTGATGAAAAAATCTGATAAGTTCATTTGGATACCGCAAGCAGATAATGCATTTCATGAGTTAAATAAGATGTTGGTCACGGCACCAATTATGGCCTCTCCATTATCAAAGGAGCCCATGCTACTTTATGTAGCTGCCACTAACAGAGTGGTAAGCGCGGTGGTTGTCGTGGAACGGAATGAAGATGATAAGTCAGTACAAAGGCTGGTATACTACCTAAGCGTGGTGCTGTCAGCCTCAAAACAGAATTACTCGCACTACCAAAAGATGGCTTATGGAGTATACATGTCTGCGAAAAAACTTAAACATTACTTTGAGGAACATCCGATAAAAGTGATTTGTGAAGCTCCCATAGCCGGATATTGAGCAATAAAGATGCCAGTGGCCGAATAGCAAAATGGGCAATCGAGTTATCACCTTATGCCCCGCAATTCGATAGGCGAGATGCAATCAAATCTCAGGCGGTGGCAGACTTCTTGGTGGATTGGGCCGAGGTACAATATGAGCCGCCATTACCAGATCCGAATTATTGGACAATGCACTTTGACGGTTCCAAGCTCAGGAATGGCTTGGGGGCAGGGATAGTGTTAACCTCGCCAAAAAGAGATCAGCTGAAATATGTGCTGCAAATACATTTTGCCGCGTCAAATAATGTAGCTGAGTACGAAGCACTCGTCCATGGGTTAAAGGTGGCAAAAGAGATTGGCATACGTCGGATCCTATGTTACGGGGATTCGGATCTGGTAGTACAGCAAGTATCAGGAAATTGGGACGCGCTAGATGCGAATATGGCCCTGTATAGATTCCATGTGCAAAAAATCAGCGGATATTTCGATGGATGTGAATTTCATCATATACCTCGGGCAGAAAATGACGCTACAGACACACTGTCAAAACTCGGATCAACTAGGCAATCAATTCCCCCGGGTATCGCCCTAGAGCACTTGAGAAAACCATCACCAGAGTCCGAGTCCATTTATGTCTCGGCAGAATCAAGAGAGGATAGTATGCCAATAGAAATTGACAAAGAATGTAACCCGGAATTTCCGAAAGTAAACCCGGCCATCGTACGAATGGATATGGAAAAATCCGAGGCTGTTATGTCGGCAGAAAATATGGAGATAGATAGTGAAATTATCCTAGAGACAATCATGCCGACATGGGCGCAACCCATATTTTCCTTCCTTAAGGATGCAATTTTGCCAAGCAATGAGGTACAGGCTAGACAGACAGTAAGAAGAGCAAAAGCTTATACTATCATAAACGATGAACTGTATAAAAGAAGCATCACAAGCATACTACAGAGATGTGTTGAATCGGCAGAAGGCCGGGAAATCCTCCTAGATATACATCAGGGAGAATGCTGGCATCACGCTTCGTCCAGAGCTTTAGTGGCCAAAGCATTCAGGTATGGATTTTATTGGCTGACGGCATTGAAGGAAGCCAAAGAGTTGATAGAAAAATGTAATGGTTGCCAGAGATACGCTAGCAAGATACACATGCCATCGTCAGAGTTAAAGACGATACCAATTACTTGGCCATTTTCTGTATGGTGCTTGGATATGGTGGGACCCTTCAAGCCAGCCCGGGGTGGAATGATTCACATTTTAGTAATGGTGGATAAGTTCACAAAGTGGATTGAAGTAAAACCAATAAAAAAATGTGATGGGCCAACAGCAGTAAAATTCCTCAAAGATATTATCTTGAGATATGGTTCCACATAGTGTTATTACAGACAATGGCACAAACTTTGCTAAAGGGGCTTTTGCTAGATTCTGCCAAGAAAAACACATCAGACTAGATGTCACCTCGGTGGCTCACTCGGCATCAAATGGGCAAGTAGAAAGATCTAATGGACTAATATTGTCCGGAATAAAACCCCGACTCGTCGAACCTCTGCAAAGGTCGGCAGGATGCTGGATCGAGGAACTATCAGAAGTACCATGGAGCCTCAAAACTACCCCAAATAGGTCAACATGGTATACCCCATTTTTTCTGGTATATGGGGCAGAAGCCGTGCTTCCAGCTGACATAATACATGATTCGCCAAGAGTAACCCATTATACAACCGCTGAGGTAAATGAGGTAGCTCGACAAGATGATGTTGATTTGCTAGAAGAGGCCAGGGAGTTGGCACTATCAAGGTCAGCTATCTATCTATCAGCAAGACCTACGACGATATCACAGCAAGAAAGTCAATCCAAGAGTGTTTAAAGAAGGTGATTTGGTTCTTCGGCTAGTGCAACGCACAGCCGGCATGCACAAGCTGTCACCCCATGGGAGGGGCCATTCATCGTGAGTAAAGCATTGCACAATGATGCATATTACCTAATCGATGCTCAATCACCAGAAAAGAACAGGGCAAAAAAGCCGGCGAAGAATCGAAAAGACCATGGAACATAGCTTTACTTCGCCCTTTTTACTCGTAGGAGCCGTCTATACTACGTTGTAATATGACGCTTCAAGTCGAAATATCAACTATGTATTACACCTCGGCACCTCGATAAGTGACTCGGGGACTACCCTATGTTATTTCTTATCTCAGTTATGTATCAAACCTCGGCACCTCGAGCAGTGACTCGGGGACTGCCCTATGTTATTTCTTATCTCAGTCATGTATTAAACCCCGGCACCTCGAGCAGTGGCTCGGGGACTGCACTATGTTATTTCTTATCTAAGTCATGTATTAAACCTCGGCACCTCGAGCAGTGGCTCGGGGACTGCACTATGTTATTTCTTATTTTGAGTTATGTATTAAACCTCGGTACCTTGGAGCAAGTGACTCGGGGACTACCTTATAAAATTCTTATTTCTGAGTTATATATTGAACTTCGGCGCCTCGAGCAGTGACTCGGGGACTGCCCCGTGAATGTTTCTTATTATAAGTCACGCATTGAACCTCTATGCCTCGATCAAGGACTCGGGGACTGTGCCGTGTTATCTCTTACTCACGAATTACATGTTAAGTTTCAAGACCTCAGGCAGGGACTCGTAGACTGCGCCGTATTATCCCTCATCTGGGATCATGCATCAAACCCCGACGCGTTGAGCAATGACTCAGGTGTTGCCAGGTATGGGCTTCAAGCTTGATATCTTGGATAGGGGTCAAGAACACAATGGCCAGGCCGTCAAATTTATAAAGGCCAGGCAATATAAGTGCCGAACTAAGAGCAACCACATGAAAACATATGATCCGAACCTATGAGATTGAAGGTCGCCAAAGCAAAGATATAAAGCAACAAGATCTGTTCAGACAAACTAATAAGGATCACCATCACCCATGTCTCAGCGGCAAAAGGCAAAAAGGGTTCGTACCACACAGAAAGTCGGATAATTGTTTCACACACATCATACGCCCGGCATACCGGGGACTGGAAATAATTTAAGAAGTTTTTTGAACCTAAGGGGCAGCGCTGTGATCAGGTACTGGGCGCTCCGAGGTAGACGGCGCCTCGGCCGAAGTTACTTCGCCTTCCACTGAAGCAATAGTAACTTCGGGGGAAGTCCTGGGTTGCTGAGAAACATTAGCTTGAGCTTGAGAATGCCCAGTCCCTTTGGAAGATGATCGCGCGTCGCCGTCCCCATCCGAGCTTGCGCTGGAATCACCAGAAGTGTCCGAGTCGCCCTCACCCTCGTCCTGGTCGGCCGAACTATTATCAGAGGCATCTTCGACTTCGACGTCATCCGCTGGGTTGGGAAGAAAATTCGGCCCTTCAATCCAGTTATGCACATCAGCATACTCAACAAGCTGGAAGGCACGAGCTTGGCGGCGAGCGACAAATTTTGGATCCTCAACCCAACGGGAGCCGGTGCGCAAGTTTATCAAGGTGTCGAGCAAAATATCCTCATACCAAGACATAATAACTGTGAGCGTCATATCAGCACCAACCCTTCCAGCGGATTCCCTCCAGAGATTTAACTGAGTCTGGGATGCCATTAACCTTTCCACAAGTATCTTGATCTTGTCAATATCAGGAGTTCCAGAAGTATTCGGCCAGAGAACATGGTAGGCCCGAATGGCTGCTTGCACCAAATCCCGGCCCATAATTTTCATTGGCCCAATAGCAGCGCCAACGGCAACCAAGAAGTCTTCCATTGAATACTCTGGACTCGAATTTGCGAGGACACCTCGGCGCTGGCGAGCATTAATCACCGCTCTAGATCTCACGTGCCTAGCTTCTGGAAAATGATCTACGCAAAATTAAAGTATATCAGTTAAAAGTAAGAAAGAGAAGAAGACAACTCGGCCGCGGTCAGAAACTTACGATGAATATAGCTCAACATTTTCTGGAGAACCTGAGTCCAATCAACCTTAGTATTCTCAAAGCGAGTGATTTCCTCGCTCATCGTCCGATTCTTAAGTTTGGCAGCCTCGAGGAGTTCTTTATCCTTCTGCAGTTGCAGACTTAGCCGGTTCTTTTCTTCGGAGAACTCCTGGTCAACTTTCTCTAACTCGGATTTCTGAGAAAGCTTGAGGGACTCCACCTCGGCGCGCAACCGGGTTATCTCGTCATATTTCTCTTTCAATTGCACCGAATGAGTGGCGGCTTGCTCTAAAAAATGCATCATCATATCAGGCATGGGTATGCATTCTTGATGCGACACTGCAAGAGTTTTTAACTCGGCTATACCAAAGCCAGAAGGTTATAAGAAACTCATAATAAGTCTCGAACAAAAATCAATAAAGAGAAAGGACAACTAACCTTCCAGAGCTTTGACTTTCTTGTCAAGACGGATATTAAGATTATTGATATTACCTGTTTACCAGCAAAAATGGGTTAGCGCCTCAAGTCGAAGATACTAAAAACTTAAGGGACAGTACAAAGATTTGTTAAGTTACCAGCTTTCTTCACCACAGGAAGAACTTTCTCATACTTCTCTTGCAATTTCTTGTGCACGAAAAGCAGCCTTTGGAATTCGGCTGTCCGACGATCGTGGGCAACCTAAGTGCCAAAATGACTTACACAATCATATATTCAAAGCTAAGACAAATCCAAATCAAGCGAAGCTTGACTCGGATCTAAGTGGCTATATATTCAAAGCTAAGAAAAATCCGAATCAAGCGAAGCTTGACTCGGATCTAAGTGCCTATATATTCAAAGCTAAGACAAATCCGACTCAAGCGAAGCTTAACTCGGATCTAAGTGGCTATATATTCAAAGCTAAGACAAATTCAAATCAAGCGAAGCTTGACTCGGATCTAAGTGGCTATATATACAAAGCTAAGACAAATCCAAATCAAGCAAAGCTTAACTCGGATCTAGATGGTTGGATATTCGAACACTAAGACATATCCAAATCAAGCAAAGCCTAACAAAGCTTCCAAACGAATAACAAGTTATTCGGTTGCAAGCTTCGGGGACTAGAGTATATATATATTATCATTCGAATAACTAACCAAATGTCAACAAAAGAAATTACCTCATTCATCTTATCGCTGTCAAGCACGATATTGGCAGCCATATGCAAGCGACTGCTGATGTCGGAGAGTTGAAATGGCTGATTGCTCGGATTGCCCTCAAGCTGATCAGCAGCGTTCCAATTATTGTCATACTCAACCAAGGAGCCGAGGCTGTTCCCACTCTCAGTACGAGTCAAGACTTTACCTCGGACGCGTTGTGTAACCATCGCCGCCGCGGGAATCTTGTGGAGAGTAAGCTGAGTATCAGCGGCCGAGGTGACAACGGTCTTAGTAGAGGAAACCCCCTTGCGGAACGCATCAGCAATATTGGGTTGAGAGGAGCTAGCGGCCCTATACGAGATGATGAGGGTGGTGACAACAACCTTCTTAGCCTTAGAAGAGATGTCGGCGGGGCATAACCTTGGCACTTGGGTGGCATCTTTGGGGGAGGAATTATGGTTGCCGGGGGCGCCGAGATGGTGATATCCTCGGCTGGAGTTGGAGTTGCGGTTGGAATTGTGGGGGTCAAAGGAATCTCGGGGGAAAATCCGGGGTTCACAACAGGTTCGGTAGGAGGATCTACTTGCCGAGTTATATCGGCATCAGCAATGGGAACAACGGGCGCATCTTGCCGGGGTGATGTCTGAGTCAGAGCAGGAGGAGAGTCAACGCGAGCAGGACTAGGAACTCTGGTATCTTCAGGAGGCGGAGGAGAAGGCAGCCGAGTTGTATGACTCGTCATACTTGGAACACTGGGCTTAACAGAAAGAGGAGCGCTGCAAAAGCACAGAAAGTCAAATCAAAAGACAGAAAAAGAGAAACAAGAAATACAAATGAAAATGAACTCACCCAGTAACTCCGGGCATAGTTTTACGCTTCGAAAGGTGCTGGGCTGACTTATTGTTAAGCTTCACAGGGCGGAGACACCTGTGGGCATGCAGCTTCCTCGAGGTAGCAGGAGGTTGGGAGGCGAGAGGCTCGGCGTCGTGCACCTGACCGGCCTGATTAGCTGGGGAAGTAGAAGCCGAAAATGCATAAGAGATAGGCATTGCGGCGACTACCTCAAGAATTTGGACGTCGTTCGAATCACCTTCCTCCCCGTGGGCCGAGGTCTTGCCACGGGCGCGAGCCAGAGCAAGGTCTGACTTGAGAACAAACTCCTCCGAGTCAGGCTTCCCGCTGTCCGGGGTGTTCCGATCTGCAGTCCACGGGAGGGCCAGAACCTCGGCATCTTCGATCTTTTGCTGTGCAAATCTCTGCAAGAAAAGAGACAAAGAGGAATTAGCAAAAGGAGTCACAAACGCAATTATAAAGCAAAACACAAATGCATAAACTTACCTCGGGAGGGGGATTCCCGCGGGTGAACGGCTTCAGCCCCCAGGTCTAGTCTTCCGGCATATCAGTCTTGAAGATAGCCCAGACACGCTTGTAAATAAGATAATCCTCGAGCTCAACCGATGAGACTCGTTTGGGATCGAGGGGACCGCTCATATAACAAAGTTTGTGCGTGTGACGCTGGAAAGGGCAGATTCGGCTGCTGACGAAGGTGGTCATCAGATCCTCGCCGCGTAACCTGGCGCAGATCAACTCCTTTAGCCGAATCTCGAAGGCCTCGGCCAAAGCATGGCTTTTCCTGGGGTTGTAGGTCCAATTCCTCTTGTAAGGGGGCCGATGGAGAAGGCAGGAAGCCGAATCTTGTCTTCCTTCCCAGTGTTCTTGACATAGAAAAACGATCTATGCCACTTCTTGCAAGACTCGAGACCAGCAACACGAGGAAACTCGGATTTTCTCCGAGGTGTGATGGAAGCGGCACCACACTCGGTGAGTAATTTATCAGAGGGCTGAAGGGATTTGACTGGAACGATATTGGATCGGATCTGGAAAAAATTGGACCATATGTGCACAGACGGCCAGAGGCCGAAGTATCCTTTCGAGGCCGAGATAAAAGCGGATAGGGAGGCGATGGCATTAGCCGGAAGATGATGCGGCTGAAGGCCGAAGTAATCAAGGAAATATTTAGCAAAATCGCTAAGGGGAAGACCAAACCCACGAGCAAAGTGAGACATAAAGACGACATACTCGCCGTCGTTGAGTACGGGAGAACATTCGCTGCCGGGTAAGCGACAGCCTACCTCATGACGAGTGACCGAGGAACCACCGAGAGCCCTCTGGACGGGCCTTCGTCGTCGTCTTGACGAGCGCCACTAATCGAAGCTCGACATAGGGTCGTCGGAGGAATCAACGGAAGAAGAACTAGCGGAGCAAGTCTTAGAGCGAGGCCCGTCGTGGCTCTAAGCGAGGACGGCAGCGGAAAAGAACCGCCATGGAAGTCTAAGCGGCGAATCGTCTAGAGAAATCTAGGCAATGGGACCGCAGAAAAACTCATGGCGGCGGCGCGAACAAGCGCCGCAGGGACGAGGCGGAGCAGAGAAGCTGTGGCCTCGCCGTCGAAGATTCGGCGATGGTGCAGCAGCGAACGCAGCGAGCGCTAGCGAGGAGGAAGAGGAGCAACGACAAGCAAAGGGGGAAAGTGATCCTCTAGCCCTGTGCCCCTCTCTTTATAATCGCGCGGCCCTGGCGGTAGTGGGATCGTGCGTGCGAGCGTTAACCATGTAGATCGTGCGTACGGAACGCTTCAGCTGAGTGGAGCCACGAAGACCATCTGACGCAGAGGATCAGGCCTCGACCGATCACGGTCTTGAGCGTCGCGGCGCCGACACGGCAGTCACGATAATCAACGTAGCATTGTCGGTGGGCAATATAGAGGAACAAAAAACTAGAGAAATAATGATGAGTGTTACACGTAGGATGAGGCGTGCACAAGAAGCTACACGGATACCTCGAACAGGAAAAAGTAACTCGAGATGAGGAGAAATGAATATTGGAGGCGGTGTGGCCCGACCGAGGTTCTGAGCAGGACCACACCAGCAGGACTAATGTTGGGGAGGTGACCCCGGATAGGGTCAAGATAGGGAAGATAAAGGAGTTTCCCTGTCATATGCCGAGTTCTTGTCTATATTGGCGAGTCATGTAAAGGTCGGCCGAGATAAGCGACCATGACACCTATGGGAGGAGATGTACCTGCCCGGCCGACATCTGAGTTAAGTCGGCGAGTAAGTCGAATAACCTAAATGCGGTGAAGGCCAAGGCGAGTTAAGCGAGGCGGGCCGAATGACATGAAGCTTGCGGGAGAAGGAGGTGACAATAGTCAAACCCTAGCCACAGGATAGGAAGAATCTGAACGAGCCAAGCACAAAGGACAAGGCGAGCGTGAGGAAGGGCATAAGGAGTTCAGGTGGCAGTCCACGGAGCCCGAGGCGCAGTGGGTTCTCTGAAACTTTGCCGTCATTAGAAGGGAGACACGGAAAGGAGGTCGCCGAGTTACTATATTGGGACAAGCATATTCTTCGAATATGCTTGCCACGTCAGCCCTAGGGAGCCAGAGCACCCCCTTATAAGGAGAGGCATGGATTCCTGAGAAGGGGATCGATTGATTCAAGGCCACAAGGCTCGTCTAGTTTTTCCCTTTCTGCGAACTGCTCGAGGAGCACTTGTAGTCCAAGAGAGGAGGAATAAAGATTTGCATGTTAGTCATTTGTGTGTAGAAGCAACTACATCTTCCCTCCCCGGATCCCTCTAGCATCCATTGGCCCCAAACTTCAGCCTACCCATGGCATCTGCCGTGCCACCACCACGACACCCGGTGTTGATTACTATTGTAGTTAATGCTTGTGAGTGGAACCATTGGATTATTGTTTATGTTCAGATTGTTATCCATTATCATATCATCTTTGATCTTGATCCATATGATGTCTTGTGAGTAGTTCGTTTAGTTCTTGATGACATGGGAGAATTCATGTTGTTAGTAGTGAATCCGTGATGAGTTATTATTCAATGGTTTAGTATTTAAGTTGTGGTGCTATTCTTCTAGTGGTGTCATGTGAATGTCGACTACATGAAACTTCACCATTTATGGGCCTAGGGGGATGCATTGTGTATTTGGCTACTAATTATGGGGTTGCTGGAGTGACAGAAACCTGAATCCCCATTAGGAAACCTTTGCACAAGGGAACGTAGGATCTTAGAGTTTAAGGCTGTGGTTAGATTTATATCTTAATTACTTTCCTATAGTTACGGATGTTTGCAGGGGGTTTAATCACAAGTATGTATTAGTCCTAGGAAGGGCGGTATGTTAGCACAGGTTCACCCACACAACACTTACAAACACCAAAGAAGAGTACTGAGCTATTTGAAGCGAAAGCAC
This sequence comes from Avena longiglumis, assembly GCA_030063025.1. Lineage (NCBI taxonomy): Eukaryota > Viridiplantae > Streptophyta > Magnoliopsida > Poales > Poaceae > Avena > Avena longiglumis. The sequence continues at coordinate 3,581,974 of CP125979.1, forward strand.
TTGACATAATTCCCATGTCTCCTTGAGAACGTTTGGTCCTTATAAGTATTTCCACCGGCTTGTCCTTTGCTAAGAAAGGATTGGGCCACTTGCTCCATTTATTCGTTTCTTCTATTACTTGCTCTTTGTTTTGTTGCCTTGTCAGAAAACCACTAAAAATCCGTTTGCTAAGTATTCACAGGGATTTCCTGCTCCATAACACTGTCCAGCACCTTCTGCTCCTCGTTGGGATCGACACTCCTATTTATCAAAAGTACTACGATACACCCCCTATACTTTTGGGTCATCAAGGACACTTGCAACGTTCACAAGGGTGACTAGAGACAAATAGCACAAGAACAAGTAATAACACAATATGCATCAATTAATAAGCTTTGGAACACTGCACACAGAATGACAACTATGCTCTCTTAATGGTGCCTAAAGGTAGAAGGTGGAGACTCAAATAATGGTGGAATAAAGGCCATTTTGTAAAGGAAGCAGGGATTACAAGTTTCAAAAAGAGCTTCCAAAAATTATGGTACTTGTTAGCTTGAGCCCCCATTGCCAAAACCATTAATCAAACCAACATAATAATCTCAATATCCATCGGATCCCCACAAACACAACATGCATGATTACAAATAGATTAGATCTTGATCATGAACGGAGCTCACAAGATCTATACATGAAAGCACAAAGGAGGAGATACAACCATCTAGCTACTACATGGACCCATAGTCCAAGGTGTAACTACTCACGCATCATACTGGAGAGAAGACCTTCGGGATGATCTCCCATCTGGCGGGGTGCCGGGAAGAACTTCAGACCCCCCCCCCGATCTAGGGACGATGGTGGCGGCGGCTACAAACGGTTTCGTGGATATTTGATCGGGTACTCAGGGTTTCTGTATCGGGGGCTTCTTATAGGCGAACGGGAGGCCGAGGCGGCAACCAGGGGCCTCAAACCCTAGCCAGGCGCGGGGCAGGGCCAACCTGCGCCTGGGGTGGGTATGCCCCCCCTGGCTGGCCCCTTCGGCTCCCCTCTGGACTTCTTGTTCCCCACGGAAAGTAATTAACTTTGACGTTTGTCCCGTCCAATTCCGAGAATATTTCTTTACTAACTTTTCTGAAACCAAAAATAGCAGAAAATAGGCATCTGGCACTGTTGCAACTTGTTATTAGGTTAGTACCAGAAAACATGTAAAAAGTACCTCAAAGTGTAGACAAGTAAAGCAAAGTAGATACTAAACAAGCATGGAGCATAAAAAATTATAGATACGTTTCCGACGTATCAAGGTTCAGATGCTCGAAGTTGTGGCTGAAGGGGGACAAGGCTGGCCAGGCTGAAACTTCATCGACAACCTGCCGAGTTCTCCAGACAACATCCATCTAGCTCCAGACGGCTCCTTCTGGATTGCCCTCATCCAGGTTTTTCACCTCTGGCCATCAACTCTTCATCTCACCAGCTTGGACATATTTGCATATGACTATATGAAAACAAAAGTCTATAAATCCATGGTTCTCAAAATGCAGCTAAGGTCTCTATGGATAGACCTAGTCATGCGTTGGACCTTTACCAAGAGAGTCGCCTCATCTTTTCCGGTGCTCCTCGACGTGCTCAAGGAGACAGAGAAAGGAGCAATGGTGGCTCATGTGTCGGAGAATGGAGAGATAATCCATGTGCTCGAAGACTCGGAGCGGAAGGTGATAAACTTCATCACTTCGGTAATGGAATTCGATGGGAACCTTTTCCTTGGAAGCCTCTCAACAAGCTTTGTAGGCAAGATATCACTGGCAAAGGTGCCACGGGTGCAAGATGGAGTTTCATCATAGACACCTATTATTATGGTGTTATGATCTTTTACCGTTTCCAAGCGAATAATAAATATAATTTTTTATCAATTAGAACAACTTTTACTAACTGAAACCCATATCAAAATGCCACATTCGGCAGTAGTTTACATCCAGTCTCTCTGTCTAGCCTGAGATGTGAAACAAATTGTTCGCAAGGCGGGTAAGTCTCATAGCACATATTCTAAGGCAGAAGTTTGAAAAGACTGAGCATGCTCTCACAACTTAAGTAATGACCACATAAAAAAACTAATGCATACATGAGTAAATAATATCTAGTAGAGAAGTGATATTACTTTTATCAAAGACGAGCCATTTATACATAATTAGAGTGACTAGTCATGGACTACCATCCTCGTAGTCGGATTTACATTTTATGTCAATGTCTATTTATAGAGCCTTTTTGTACCTGTAGACCTAATTCGAGAAGGCTTGATATTAAAAAAAGGGTGGGTAAGGAAAGTGGAGGAGGTTCCTATATGGTACACTCTCTAACAGAGATAATAAATTTGGTTCCACCATGGAGTTATTCACATGAGCAGGTTTTGTCGGAATATTTTCGTGGAAATATTTGGTATACTCTTTGTTGGAGATAAGTTAAACGCAACCCAAATGATCCACCATGGATTACAACCAGACAAACACCTAAAGAACATATGTTTTATTGTTCCATATTTATAACAATAACAATATTTCTACTCACATGCCCAATATTTCTACTCACATGCTAGTTACACTTAGCAATATTGGCTTGGCTTAAAATCACCTCTTCGTCAGAAAACTAGGGGAGAGTTTTTTAGTTTAGTGACATTTTTGTTTCTATTTTTATTATATGTATCACAATGAATAAGTTATGGATACAAAGAGTTAATTAAAAAAATGCCCATCCTGATACAAATTCCAGAGGAATTTATCCCACTCATGTGATAAATTAATATTAGCCAAGTGTTCAAGCAAAGAGGGTTCCATTCTACTAGTAGCATGCCAACTAGATCGCTCTAGATTGAAACCCTGGGATGCAGCAGCAGAGCTATTTTCAGTCCAACCCCCTCACCTAGCCTCCTCCCCTAGCCCACTAAAATTTTGCAAAGTGGTCCATTTTCCCTACAATCGAAATCTTGGTATTTTTACCCTCCCAACTAAATCGTCCCTCTCCCATTGAACTAGACCAACTAGCAACGCATGTTTGGTATTGCTCACAAGGGGGTGGGCATTAACAAACCATCTATCTCCCAAAACACTAGTGCAAACAGTGGCCTCTAACACCGGTTCGTAAGACCTTCTAACAACGGTTATAGAACCATTGTTGAGTATTCGGTGTTAGAGCCCCCCCCCCCCTTAACAGCGGTTCTTATACGAACCGCTGTTAAAGGGTGGCGCACGTGGGCACGAACCGGTGTTAAAGGTTCCTGCCGCGGCAAGAAAACGGCTTAAATCTCTGTTGCGGCAGAGTTCTACCGCCGCCCCATTTTGGGCGGATTTCTGCGGCGCAGCAGGGAGGGGGGGGGGGGGGAGGGGATCGATCGGGAGAGGTATACACATATATCGTCGGTACATACGAGTACATGAATAATTAAGCAACTATTATTATACACAAACATCGTCATTGTGGTATTCTCCGTACACGTTGAAGCATCAAGTACAAGACAAACACATTCAAACATATATACAATATAACATCTCCGTACACGTTCATTTTGGATATATAAAGAGTTCTCTGTCAGGCGTGACGACCTCATCAAGTATGAACCCCGCCAATTCCTCTTGAATGGCTCGTATGCGGTCAAATGGTAGGAGTTTATCCCGCATCCGTTTGATCTAAATATATATGAAGAATGGGGTCAATATATATAAGAATGAAACTCAACACAACGTAATGTTGTGTACTTCGTTTACTTACTCTAAGTTGTTCTAATGCGGCTTGGCCCGTCGCACATATCGTGTTGCGAATGAACTCGCAAACGTAGTATCCACATAAGTTATTGCCGGGTCCCTGCTGTGCGCACTTTACAAGAATAGAGAGTTCAATCAAAATAATAATCAATAAATCATGATATAATGGAATTGGAAGCAGAATCAAAGAGATACGCAGACCTAGCTGGCTAGTATTACTTACATTTTGATCTACAAATATTAGTTCTTCTGATCATTCACCCACGACCCTGCCCGTGAACCTTTTTCAAACCCTGTCCGACAAATAAAATGGATAAAAGAGTAATTAATTACTTGTTGTCATGAAAGTTGCCGATCTAGTGCGATAATATGATTGAAATTACCTCTGGAGCATCTCTTTAAAGTCTGCCCATAGCTCGTGGTCTTTTCGTAACGAGTCCATGACAAGGACTTTTCCTGAGTCAACTTGAATGACTAGCAAAATAAAGTGGAACCTACACACGCATAACTCATCATCAGTTACACTTAACATCGAGTAAACCGAAACAGAATGTGTACAAGAGAGAGTAACACTCACGAGAAGTTGTAAGACAATAGTATTTCCCTTTTGGTTTGTTGTCTCAGTAAATACCTTAGCAAGAAATCTTCTATTTGCCTGGATTTGTGTTTTACCACTTGTTCATGAACTTTATTTGGGTCAACGAACCCAATATCAAAATGGTCTCCATTCATGCATTCCATAACTTTTTTCCTGCATAATAGTATATACATATATGGTGAGCATATATATACATGCAATTAATGAATTGAATGAGCTGAGATAGAAATTACAGAAATAATACTTACACACAATAAAGGCTGATGGCAGCTTTGTCGAGTTCCTTCTGATTGAATAAAAAAATGCAAGTCTTGAATATTGAAGGTGATCTCGTCGTCTCCGCACAAGAAAATATGATCTCTTATATGCGCTGTGATCCATTCTTCCTTTCTCGTCTTGCAGAAATCAAGGTACCACTTATGCAATCTTCGCATTTTTGTTGGTAGATTCTTGAGCTCCTCTTTCTTGACGAGATTCTTCCCGTACTTCCATGGCTGTATGGGGTTGACATCGCCTTTGGGCAAGTGGTCTCCCATGATGTTCAAGTATGCAATGTAAGTCATCCCCATCTCATTGGCCTTTCTTTGTAGCTCTTCCTCGTAATCATTTACAGGAGGAGATATCCGTGTGTCGAACACTTGGAGTGGGGCACACGATTGGTTCCTGCTCTCCGAGCATGGGAACTGTTTTCTGGGGTGCATGACTACTACTTTCAGACTCCCTCCACCTTGCATCCCCCTTTATAATCTGGCGCTCGTAGTCCGGCACAAGTAGGGTTTCAAGTTTCAAAATATTATTGTAAAACTTCTCAACCACCGCTGGATATAGTTTCTCCTTTGGCTCGGCCCGTCTAGGTGCAAAGAATTTCTTGACCTCTTCTTCCGAGATCCTCTTGTTCTCCTCGTCACTGCGATTCCACGGTAATACTAGAAATGGCTTGGCGGAAGGCTACGGGACGTAGTTTCTTGAACTCTTCGGCGTATGGTTTCATGCGTATTTCTTCGTGGAAGTTCTAGTGCTCTTCGTGGAAGTGCTCTTCTGCTTACGCTGACGCACAGAAGATGGCTGGCGCGCCGGAGATGGCTGATGCGCAGGAGATGGCTGGCGCGCCGGAGATGGCTGAAGTGCCGGAGACGGCTGACGCGGTGGAGATGGTAGGGGAGTATTTTGATGACCCGAAGATGGCTGAGGCGGATCAGATTGCTGACGCTGTGGAGACGGCGGGGGTGCCAGTGGCCTCCAATTTGGAAGCACGATGTGTTCCTTCTTCCAAAGAATGGTTGTTTTCACTACAAATTTGAGTTGAGTTTCCCCTTCACCTGTAGCATGGTCAAGTTGTGCTTCCTCATATTCCATCACAACCTCATCCACCCCGACAATAGCATAGCCATCTGGAATCGGTCGGGAGTGGTAAGTTCCACCAGCTATAGGCGGTAAGGCATAGCCGACCACCATATTAATGGATAAGCCCATTAATCTCACATGTAGCTCAGCGTGTTTGCTCTCCGTGATCTCATCCACGGGGTATCGAGGACCCGCCATTTCAAGCGTGGGCTGCACGTTCTCCGTGGAAGCCACGCTGCTTTTCCGCGCAGAGTCTGGGCCGCCGACAGCTTCCAATGTAGGCTCTTCGTGCCGCTGAGATGGGCCGGTAGCTTGCTGGATATTTTGTGCGTTCACTTGTGCCTGCAGCTCCCTAAGTGCATGTTCTATCTGTGTCATCCGGTCCGTACGCTATTTTTCCTTTCTGCCGCGCCATCTGTAAGGGTCGCCCCACGCGGCAAACCCTTCCTTCCACGTCATACCCCCTGCGCCTTGTGCTAGTCTAGGGTGTTCTTTTTTACCGATGGCGCACGTAAGCTTGTCATTCATTCTGTCGGGATGGAAGGTCCTGGCAGATGTTTCCTCGAATGTCATGATGAGTTCATTGACGTGTTTGGCAAGAATTGTTGGGAAGATACACAATCCAGTTTCTGGGTCCAACTTTGCTCCGATTCCGTAGAACCAAGTCTTTGCACGTAGATCCCACCCATCTGTCTGGGGTGTGATCCCTCTATCGCGCAGGGCCTTCTCAGCTTCCTCCCACTTAGGCCTCTGAGATATGTAGCCACCCGACCTTGTCCTCTGGTGATATTCCTTCTTCTGGGCATTTAGCGTATTGGTTTCTGACCTCTTTGTAGCTATAGCACCTTCCTTGTACGTCACAAAATCGGGCCAGTGAGGTCTTATCTTCGCATAATATGCATCTTCAAAATCTGGAGTCTCCCCAGCTTTGACAAATTTGTTCAATTTTGTCTTCCAGTTACGGAAAGCCTCAACCATCTTCTTTAGAGTCCACTCTTTGACCTTTTCCTTTATAATCGGTTTATTTTCATCCTCCTCTGGCGGCAGGGTGAAATTTAACAACAGCAAAGTCCAAAGCGTTTCTTTGGATCTTTCATTGATAAAGGTACCGTCTCCCTTCTTTGGCTTATTCCAATATTCAATTGTGATAGGGATTTGGTCCCTAACAAGAACTCCAGCCTGACGTATAAATTTTTCTATGGCCTTCTTGGGCTCCATCGGCCTGCCATCAACACGGACTGCTTCGATCGTGAACTTTGCACGATCTTTCAACCGATGGCCCGCGCCTCGCTTGCTCTTTTTCGTAGAAGAATATTGTTGCTGGCTGGTCGATCCGGAGGGATAAAAGAAGAAAGAAGCGTTAATTAATACATGTACATATATACAAATCAATCGGTGCAAGTTAGCAGAGGCTTAATCCATGCATATACCTCGATGGAATTTGTAATCACTAAAGTGCGTTCACCGGAGTCGTCATCTTCTCCATGACTACTTGAGCTATCATCATGTCCCTCCAAGTTCAGATATTGTGAGGTGTCCTCGTGGATCATGTTCTCCATTATTTCTTCCTCTTCAAGGTTTCTACTGAGTGGATCCATAGTTTCTAAAACAATAATATTGTCACACAAATATCAGAAATACATCTATTGAAATGCTCAAGCAAGGATATGATATGACAGGTTAAAAGTATTGAAATGTAACCCTTACATGCTTGGTCATTCCAAACCCTAATTCGGAGAAACCCCGGATTCATATGAGAGGGTACATTTAGTTCTTATAATTAACTTCTCATGAAAGTTGATTAACAATGCATGGTTGACAATGAGAGGTGTGCTAGGGCGGCGGCTGGCGGCGCTAGGGCGAGAGCGAGGCCGGGATGCGTGGGGGTGTGAGTTCGAACCAGCACGACGCGGGATACCTAAAATGGGCGACTCACCCTCGATGCGTGTGTAGGCTCTGCGAGGACAGAGGAGGTCAGGGTCGACGGCATAATGGTGGTGGTGGTCGTCGGTGTCACCAAATATACGCATATACAATACACATACAATACAATACATATATACATACACATACAAATATACAAATAAATCGATCCAATATTAAAACATATATGATACACAATATATATACACACAATATATGATACACAACATATACACACACAATATATGATACACAATATATACACAATATATGATACACAATATATATACACAATATATATACACAATATATGATACACAATATATATACACATATATACACAATATAAGCAGCTCACCGCCGGCGTGGAACGGGACGGGCATGGCGACGGGCCGTACATGGGCGACGGCGCTCCCGCGAGTGGATGGGCCGGCGTGAGGAACGAAAGCGGGCGGCGGCTCCAGCAGTGGAGGGCGCAGGGAGGCGGCGTGACGCGATCTGGCGGCAGCGAGGGTGTGAATGGCGACGGCAGCCTGCCGGTATGTTCTTCTCTGCGCGCGCGCTCGCTCTCCTCTGCTTTCCTCTGCTCGATCGATCTGGCTGGGGGGAAGAGGAAGAGGAATGCGCGCGCGTTATAAACCCCCCACCTTTAACACTGGTTCCAGCCATGAACCGGTGTTAAAGGGGGGATTCGTTTCGCGTGCCCCCCTTTAACACCGGTTCCAGCCATGAACCGGTGTTAAAGGGGGTGTTTGGGGATTTTGTTTTGCGCGCACCCACCCTCCCTTTAACACCGGTTCATGGCTGGAACCGGTGTTAAAGGGGGGCATTTATTTCGTACATTAAAGGGGGGCATTTTTAATTCAAAAAATAGGATAGAATTTAGAAAATTCATATCTTTTTCATTTCAACTCAGAAAAATAAGATCTATACATTCATATAAAAACATTTTATAGTTACTATAGATGAAAATATTCAAAATGATTAAAACACTTACATATAAATTTTGATTATTCAATTAAGACAAAAATAAAATAGTCAAACCCTAAAACTTTGAACTTAAGAAATATTAAGCATCTGAAAAGGAATCTAACCCTATTTTATTAGAGCAAATCATATTTTATTTTGTATTAACATTTTTGAATTGTTTGGATATTTAAATTTAGCATCTTTTGTATACTTTGGAATCTGACAAAACTTTCAACATGAATTTTTTTTGCATTTGAATAATTAATCCTAAAACTTATTTGTTTTTAAAAATAAAATTCTAACTATTCAAACTAGTAACAAATGGGAAATGGTGGGCAGAATGCGCGAGAGGAAAAGGGCGGGAAGAAAAGGGCGGGAAATAATGGGCAGGAAGAAAATTTTATTACAATAGAACTGGAATTAAAGTACATAACACAACTAACAGTAAGTTACATAAAGCACAAGTAAAAATTAAGATACATAGAAGAACTGAAAATTAAGATACATGGCCAGATTAAGTCACAAACGGTCGAACTTGTTTTGGAATGTTGGAGTGATTCAGTCATGCTCCTGCCTACACCTGTAATACTTGCCACTATAGTCGTCGTACTTGCCGCGACCGTCGTCGCTGTCGTCGTCGGGGTCGTCGTAGTTGAACCTTGAAGGCTGAGTACGCGTGGGCTGGACTTGAGGGTAGCGCAGGCGGGGGTTAGAGCCGGCGGCCGTCTCGTAGGCCATGATGCTCTACAGAGTTCGGCCGCGCCACCACAGCCGACGGCCGGCCTCGTTGAAGTTCGGAGGAGGTGGGCCATCCTCCTCGTGCCTGGCGAGCGCCCTCTCACACTGATCCCCGAAGAAGGCTTCCCAAGTCGGGAAATAGTTGGGATTCCTCCGCTGCTCCGGTGTGAGATCGAAGTACTAGTGGTTCATGATGGCCATCTGGTGCACCACAACTAAAGGGACATGAGTAACCGGCACGCCTCCGGCGCTCAGCATCCAGCCGACAGGGACACAGTAGCCCGGCAGGCAGGGGTAGTTTGAGGCGCAAAGCGCCTCCTCCTCCCTGGGGGTTAGTGGTACGGTGGAAGCCATGTGAAAGAGTGATGAGGTTTCATATATGAGTCTAGAGATGTGCAATGACAATGGAGGCCAATCCTACATATATATATTGAGAAATGGCGGGAAGAAAAATGACGGGAAGAAATGGCGGGAAAAAATGGCTCATTTAATACATATAGTGTTAACGGAAGAAATATGACATTGATTTCCATGTTGAGATACATATGTGTGCCAAAAATGGCTCATTTAATACATATAGTCAATCTTATGATCGCGTCGGCCGTAACCATGGAGTATTAGCACCATTTAACAGGATGGTTGGGTCAGCATTCACTTTGAAGGGCGGAATTTCATCAAACTTATTATAATCTTCTGACATGTCTGTCTTGTCCTCCACTCTCACGATGTTTCTTTTCCCTGAAAGAACTATGTGACACTTTGGCTCATCGTGTGATGTATCTGTTTGCTTTTTTTTTCCTTTTTTCGGTTTGGTAGACATGTCCTTCACATAGAAAACCTGATCCACATCATTGGTTAAGACAAATGGTTCGTCTAAGTTCTTGTCTACCTTCATAAGATTGTTGAGATCCACTGTTGTCATTTCGTACTTCTTGTCTACCTCAACCCCTCCTCCTGTCAGCTTGACCCATTTGCACTGAAACAAGGGGACCTTAAAATTAGGTCCATAGTCAAGTTCCCATATCTCCTCTATGAACCCATAATACGTGGACTTTTTTCCATTGTCTTCTGCTGCATCGAAGCAGACACCACTGTTTTGGTTGGTGCTCTTTTTATCTTGTCCTATCGTGTAAAATGTATTCCCATTTATCTCGTACCCTTGGAAAGTACATACAGTTGAAGATGGTGTCCTGGCCAACAAGTACAACTGATCTCCAACAGTGGTGTTATTCGTGAGAAGTCTTTGCAGCCAGCCGCCAAAACTCGCCATGTGTTCACTTATAATCCATTCATCAGACTGCCCTGGGTGTTTGAGGCGTATAAAATTCTTGTGTTCATTAATATACGGGGCAACCAAGATAGATCTTTTTAAAACCGTGTAGTGTGCTTGATTGAGAGAATGCCCGTCCCTACATATCATTGCTTTACATCCTAGGGTGCCTTTTCCATGCACTCTCCCCTCATGTCGTGATTATGGAACACCAAACGCCTTAAGGTCAGGAATAAAGTCAACACATAACTCAATGACCTCCTCTGTTACATAGCCCTTGGAGATGCTTCCTTCTGGCCTAGCACGGTTATGAACATATTTATTTAAGACTCCCATGTACCTCTCAAAGGGGAACATATTGTGTAGAAATACAGGACCGAGAATGGCAATCTCTTCTACTAGGTGAACCAGGAGACGCGTCATAATATTGAAGAAGGATGGTGGGAACACCAACTCGAAGCTGACAAGACATTGGGCCACATCATGCAGAACCTCGGTAGGATTTGGATCGATTATACGAGATATTGCATTGAGGAATGCACAAAGCTTCACAATGGGTACTCGAACATTTTCAGGTAGAAGCCCCCTCAATGCAATCGGAAGAAATTGCGTCATGATCACATGGCAGTCATGAGACTTCAGGTTTTGGAATTTTTCTCTGCCATATTTATTATTCCCTTTATATTCGAAGAGAAGCCAGACGGGATCTTGATACTGCTCAGGCATTCAAAAAAGATTTCCTTCTCTTCTTTGGTAAGAGCGTAGCTGGCAGGAGTTAAGTGGCATCCTTTACCCTTCTCGTTCTCAGGATGCATAGGCTTTTCAGGTTATTTCATACATTGCTGGTCCTGCCATGCTTCCGGTGTATCTTTTGTCTTCCCATACACTACCAGGAAGCCTATCAGGTTCACGCAAACATTCTTCGTCACGTGCATCACATCGATTGAAGAGCGGACCTCTAGGACTTTCCAATAGTGTAGGTCCCAAAATATAGATTGCTTCTTCCACATGGGCGCGTTTCTGGCATCGTCATTCGGAACAGATAGACTACCAGGACCTTTTCCAAAGATTACTTCTAGGTCCTTGACCATACCAAATATCTCCTCACCAGTACGGAGGACATGCTTCCTCCGGGGTTCTGCCAGACGTTTGAAATGCTTGCCTTTCTTTCTTACGAGATGCAGGTTCGGAAGAAATCGACGATACCCTAGGTACACAACCTTCTTACATTTATCCACATATACACTTTTAGTCTCATCTAAACAGTGCGTGCATGCTTTGAATCCCTTGTTTGTCTGCCCTAAAATGTTACTAAGAGAAGGCCAATCATTGATGGTTACGAAAAACAACGCTCGTAGGTCAAATGTCTCCCCTTTGTGCTCATCCCACATACGTACACCTGGTTTGGCCCATAGCTGTAAAAGTTCTTCAACTAATGGCCTTAGGTACACATCAATGTCGTTGTCGGGTTGCCTCGGACCTTGGATAAGCACTGTCATCATAATAAACTTCCGCTTCATGCACAACCAAGGAGGAAGGTTATAGATACATAGAGTCAGTGTTGTGACTGCAGCTCTGCTCCCCAAAAGGATTTATGTCATCTGTACTTAGATCAAACCTTAAGTTTCTTGTGTCACGTGCGAAGTCCGGGTACTCTCGCTCGACTTTTCTCCAATGTGACCCATCAGCGGGGTGTCTCAACATCGTGTCTTTCTTACGGTCTTCCATGTGTCATCGTAACAACTTGGCATGCTCTTTGTTTCCGAAGAGACGTTTTAACCGTGGTATTATAGGAGCATACCACATAAACTTGGCAGGAACCTTCTTCCTAGGGGCCTCGCCCTCAACATCGCCAGGGTCGTCTCGTTTGATCTTATACCGCAGTGCAGTGCATACCGAGCATGCATCCAAATTCTTGTACTTCTCACCGCGGTAGAGGATGCAGTCATTAATGCAGGCATGTATCTTCTGCACGTCTAATCCTAGAGGGCAGACAACCTTCTTTGCTTGGTATGTATTGTCGGGCAATTCATTATTTCTTGGAAGCAGATTCTTCATTTTTACCAACAACTTTAAAAATGTGTTGTCAGTCACACCGTTCTCTACCTTCCATTGCAACAAATCCAGTGTGGCACCTAGCTTTTTATGGCCATCTTCACAAGTTGGATACAACAATGTTTTGTGATCCTTTAACATCTGCTCCAGCTTCTCCTTCTCCTTTTTAGTTTCACATTCTTCCTTTGCATCAGTAATGGCCCGACCAAGATCGTCATCAGCGGGCCCATCTGCTTCCTCTTGATCTTCATCTACCCCCGTTGCAGTATCATCGTATTTCAGGATACATGTTATGATAGTTGTCATCATCCTCTTCTTCTTCGTTATCTTCCACCATAACCCCTCTTTCTCCGTGCTTGGTCCAACAATTATAGCTGGGCATGAAACCGGACCGAAGCAGGTGGGCGTGAATGGTTTTGGTATTTGAGTAGTCTTTCTTGTTCTGACAGTGAACACATGGACATCACATAAAACCATTGTGACCACGGTTTTCCTTAGCCACAATGATAAAATTTTGGAGGCCCGTATTATACTCGGAAGTGCGTCGGTCACCATACATCCATTGTCGGTTCATCTGCACTTCACCGAACACCTCTTGTGCATAGGAAGAAAACACAAACTAGCACCCTCTCACCCTCTTTGCTAAGCTCCAAAATGAGAGAGTGAAACAATGAGAGAGAGGGGTGGGCTGCGGTGTATTATATATAGGCACACACCCTTTAACACCTGTTCAAGCCACGAACCGGTGTTAAAGGGGGGGTCCTGCGCGGCGCGGTGGGGCAGGGCCTTTAACACCGGTTCATGGCTCGAACCGGTGTTAAAGGTGGTGGGCCTTTTTGCTTTCTGAACCACGCTGGTACGGGCAGCCTCTTTAACACCGGTTCATGGGAGAACCGGTGTTAAAGGCCAATTTGGACCTCAACTAAAGGCCTCATTTCCACCAGTGAAACCTAACTTTTGATTCATCGCTTAAGACCTAAATATTTTGAATGAAAACAAACTTTGCTTTAGCGTATTTGTTCATTTCATGTTGATGCTTCATGCTTTGTCATGCATAACTCTATCTTTTGACACTAAGCTGGTATGAGCTTGTCAAAACTAGAGTCTTCACATGCCTACATCAGATATAATCAACTACAAAAGAAAATGTCACATTGGTGAATTATTGGGGATCATATGTGCTTTCCATTGTAGAGATGGGAGAAAGAGAGCATGGATGTGATGCCTATATGGTGGGGTGAACTGGAGTGCTAGGAAACACAGAAATCTATGGTCAAAGAGACTCACAAATCATACCTACACACTATCCTGAACGTAGGCTCCATGCGACACAAAGCTAAAGGTGTGTTTGATCGAGAGAACCAAGCAGCTACAATGAAATGCAACCTTATGTTTCAAGATCATTTTTTTATGGAGAGGGTCACCGGGCATCTATTTACCCAACATAAAGAGACAACCTATACTTCCCATCACATGACCTAAGTTTATCACTATCACTAGTAACGTGTGTTCTCCTTGTTGTCTTTAGTGACATATTTTTTTATTGTGCATACTCATGTAGTGGCCAAACAATTTGTACCTTTTCCATGTTTCTGCACCTAATCATCAAAAGGATCAAGTTCTATTTTATAAAACTTTTTTTTTTGGTTTTTGCAATCACAAAAGTAGAATTTAAGAAGTGAGTCTAGCTCATTTGGTTAGGGAAGTGGATATACAATCCAGCCACTCAGGTTCAAGTCCTTATAGACAGAGATTTGGGTTCTTATTTTTTAAAAAACGTTGGAGGGGTTTCGCCCACTGCATTTCTTTCAAAAAAAGTGGAATTTAACTAATTATTGGTACCACAAAAGGGAATATTCTCACAAATATGAATTACCAATTGCCAACGCTAAGTTGGTTCCTTGAATGATGACATGATCTCCCAAGCATGCATTGGTTACCTATCAATTTGCTTATTCAGATATGCACTGCCTGATCCACCCTAGCTATTCCTTGGCAATGTTGCCTAGAAGTCAAGCCACCGCCTTCATCAAGCAAGCCTAGACCGTCCTCTTCCCAATCAATCAAGAACATAGACCCCAAAAACGGTGCAATCTAAAACTTTTTAAATTTTTGGTGGTCTTTTGAAACCCTAGCCTCAAATGTGGTGGTTTTTTTGTAATTTTCTCATTCCTTGGCAATGTTGCCTAGAAGTCAAGCCACCGCCTTCATCAAGCAAGCCTAGACCGCCCTCTTCCCAATCAATCAAGAACATAGACCCCAAAAACGGTGCAATCTAAAACTTTTTAAATTTTTGGTGGTCTTTTGAAACCCTAGCCTCAAATGTGGTGGTATTTTGTAATTTTCTCATTCCTTGGCAATGTTGCCTAGAAGTCAAGCCACCGCCTTCATCAAGCAAGCCTAGACCGCCCTCTTCCCAATCAATCAAGAACATAGACCCCAAAAACGGTGCAATCTAAAACTTTTTAAATTTTCGGTGGTCTTTTGAAACCCTAGCCTCAAATGTGGTGGTTTTTTGTAATTTTCTCATTCCTTGGCAATGTTGCCTAGAAGTCAAGCCACCGCCTTCATCAAGCAAGCCTAGACCGCCCTCTTCCCAATCAATCAAGAACATAGACCCCGCCGGTCTTCTCCTTGTCCCCACCAGATTGTGGACGCTAGGTCATTCTCTCGCCAACGATTATGATTTTATTTCTGCTTTGTAGGTTAAGCTAGAGCCTCACTTCAAACGGTCGTCACAATGTGACTGAAAATATATTGCCCATCGTTCTTCACAAGTTTTGATTGACTTTTGAGTTAACATTGGTCCATGTAGTTCAGTATGAGATCAGATCTAGTAGGAGGTTTCAAGTTTAAGGTCGACATCTTTATTTCGATTTGTTCGATTCGATATTATATTCTTGTAAAGTTGATTTTCACTAAATCACTAGGGTATGTCTATCCCATTCCCATTGCACGAGGATTCAAGTCCTCGGCCGGGGATGTTGCGCAAGGAGAACCCTCAAATGTTGCATGTATTGAGTTACCAACTTTTCTTTTTAAGAACATGAAAAATCCTCTCTGTTGTCTGTTTGAAACTCCGAAGGTGATCACGGGGCGCGTCTGATAGCATCAATAGGCAATATCCGACAGTATGACTAGATACAAAAAGAAGGCATCTTCTGCTGTCACAGAAGAAAACACCAACCCCTATATCTTTAAGAATTTCTCCTCTTTTTTTTTCAAATCAATCGTTCCAGTTAAACCCGTCGGTTGACAGCGGCAGCAATGACATGAGCTGCTGCATCTCGAGGTCGAGGCCGAAATCGTCGCCTGTGACCGACGACGGTCCTGGCGACCCGAACCACTCCGCGGGCATCGACACCGGCGCCACGCTGGACATGCCAGTGGTGTCACTCTCCGCTCTCCTCATAGTCGGCTTCACGTCATCTACAATAGGTCAATCAAAGTACTGAGTGCAGTGCAAGCTACACATTTGGTTCAGAAATCAAAACACAGCTTATTTGGTTGGAGAAATTATGTACTCCCTCCAATCCACATAACTTGTCGCGGTTTATCTAGAAATATTTTATTATTAGATGTCAAGTGGGATTCTACTAAAATCCCACTTCTAGTTCATTTGCTAAAATCTATAATTTTTTCTTAAAAATTAAACTAGATTTTGATAATAAACTAAAGGTGAGAATATGATGGGATCCTATTTGACCCTAAACCCAATAACAATTAATATGGATCGATCGAAGAGAGTAACTATGTTTTTTGAATTCAGGAATTAGCAAGATGAATGCACTGACCGAAGAGGAAGTCCCATTTCCCGTCAAGATGCGGTGGGTCCTGCATCTCTCCGGGAGGGAGCTGCGAGGTGACGTCGCTGTCGCTCCCGCTCGCGGCGCCGCCATACATGAGCTCGGGCATGGAGCCCGCCCTGCACATGGCATGGTTGTTGGCACGGTGGAGGTGATGATCTTCGTCTCCGAGCAGCATCGCTTCGAGCAGGCCGTCGCTACAGCTCGCCGAGTCGACTTGTTTCGAAGGGACCTCACGGGCTCTAGTCGGCAACGGCGGTAGCCCCGCCGACCTGACACCGCCATGGTGGTGGTGGTGGTGGAACGCCTGATGTGGCTGATGGTTGGCGTGGTGGCGGAGTTGCATCTGGTTGAGGAGCGGATATTGTTGGTTTATCAGCGGCGCGGAGTGAGTGGCCGATGCCGATGTCGACGACGATGGCGGCGGCCTCGGCGGCAGTGCGTACGGGTCCGGGAGCGTCGGCGTGGAGTTGGTGATGTTGCCGTCGCCGTCGGCGAACGGGTTCTGGGCGCGCAGGATGGCGATCTCCCGCTCGATGTCCGGCGGGTAGAGCGACTGGCCGGTGCGCTGGCGGCGCTTGAGGCGGGTGTTCCAGTAGTTCTTCACCTCGTTGTCCGTCCTCCCCGGCAGCTTCATCGCAACACCACCATGGCAGATACAACATTGTTCAGTACATGATCGAACAACAAGATCGAAGAACCTTGAGGGGATTATTTCGCGAAGTATGCAATACGTTACGTACCTGTGATGAGATGCGGGCCCATCTGTTGCCGAGGAGGCCGTGGAGGCGGAGGATGAGGCGCTCCTCCTCCGGCGAGAAGGGGCCCTTGCGCAGGTTGGGGCGCAGGTGGTTGGCCCAGCGGAGCCGGCAGCTCTTGCCGCAGCGCTGCAGCCCCGTCTCCCGCCGCACCGTGTTCCAGCTGCCCTCGCCGTTCCGCCGCACGTGGTCAACCAGCAGCCTGTCCTCCGCGGGCGTCCACGGCCCCTTCTTCAGCGCGCCACCGCCGCCTTCTTCGCCGCTCCTCGACATCGTCTCCGTCGTCACCGCCAGCTTAACCGACCGTCTCTGCTTCCTTCTTCTCTCCTCCCCTCCCGGCTCGGACAAGAGAGAGGGGAGAGCGACACTGAGCGATGTCGGTGCTGGTTTTATCGCCCGCGCATCCCCGGCGGCCGGCCAGATCAACCAAGGAAATTGTCAGGAAGCGGAACTAAACGGATTATGTATATGATGTCTGCTCCTAAATGATCAGCTCAGGTTCCCGGCGAGGGAACGCAGAGAGCTGCAGCGCGCCCTGCAACCCGCCTGAGGAGAGGAAGGGCGAGGAAGGGAGAAGGGGCGGGGTAGGGCACGGCACGCGGTGGTGATGGCGAGGAGACGGACGGGTGATCGATCGATGCGGCGCCCTGGTCGATCGCCCGCCGTTCGCTCGCCGCCGCGCAAATATGGCGTCGCGCGCGCGGGCCTATTTATGCGCAGGCTCCCGTTCTCGCGCCAAGTTTAGCCATTTATCTGGTCTTTGTTTAGCATTCGCCATGTGCGAGAGAGAGATGGTATGATTTCCGGACAAGTAGCTACTTATAGTTATAGTGGACCAGTTCTCCCTTCCAGAAGCGCACATGACATATCCGAAAGCACATGATCATTTTTCTGCTCAGAATAAGGTTTTCTGAGGTAGCATCTCTAAAGAATACTTTGGTGTCTTTTAGTACTGAAGTATTGACTTCTTTAAGGTGTTTGGATCACCAATAAATATTTATGATTTTAAAAACTTAAGTATTCTCTAAAACCGTGGTTTTTTAAAGTATTAAAGAAAGAGGCCTGATCTCTTTTTTTTTTCTAAAATGAAAAAAAAGTTATGGTATCTGTTAGCTAGACTTTACAATACTATGATTTTGAATACCTTGGTTTAGAAAATACTGAGCTCCGAAACGGAACGTAAGGACATATCAGTGTCAAAACTCCAAAGGGAGTCCGAATTAAAAAAAGAATCTTTTATTTCAAAAACTATGAAAAATATCTAAGAAGAAATAGATGCCTACTATTTACATATATAGATTTTATATATCTAGCAAGGTGTCTCTCATAAATGCGAGGGCAACATCTTTAATGTTTCAAAATTGACTCTAAAATCAATTCACAATTTCATATGTATTCGCGTATCTTATATATAGTTCCGTAGTCCATGTGAATAGATAGATATATATGCTGTTGGAAATCATTTTTTCTAACATAATAACTACCATTTTGGTTGCACCATTCTTTATAGTTTCTTTAATATTTTCACAATTATACATGCTATGTGTTTTTCTCAAGAGGGGGGGGGGGGGGGTGGTCCCGATTGCACAACTGGAACTAAAGGCAGTTATGAACCGGGACCAGAGGGATGTTTTCCACTAGTACTTGTTCATGTACTCGTCGTTAGATGCTTCATTGACTTATAAAACATCCTTTCAAAATTTGTAGCTATACCAAAACAGCGCAACATGTTAAATTGTTGCTAGTGGTTACAATAGATACTTGGTGTTTGTTTTATTTGGTCAAGTTTAGGCTTTTACTTGTCTTTGTTTAGCATTAGGGTAGGTGCAATGGTCTTATCTTAGCAATGCCACATAGGATGATTGCTGAGTTAGAGGAGAAGAAACAAAAAAAAGATCTTTGTCTTATCTTAGCTAAGAGATGATCTTTTACCACGATATATCTCATCACATATTTAGGGATATCTGTCACTGGAGATAAGACTAAAAAAATGACCTGTTGTACATAATGTTTTGTCATCATATCAAGATTACATGTCTATATAAGATAAGATTATCTTATTAACCATTGTACATGCCCTTAGCCATGTGCGAGAGATATGGTACGATTTCCAAACAAGTAGCTACTTATAGTTATAGTGGACTGATTCTCCCGTCCACAAAGCACATGATTATTTTGTTCCCCAAATAAGGAGATATCCGAAATCATATGATTATTTTTCTGCCTAGAATAAGGTTTTTGAAGTATCTAGAGAATACTTTGGTTTCTAAAATACCGAAGTATTGAAGGTGTTTGGATCCAATAAATATTTGTGATTTAAATAACTGAAGTATTTTCTAAAATTATGGTTTTTCGAAATATAGAAGAAACCGGCCTAAACTTTTTTTCTAAAACTAAGAAATGAGAAAAACTATGGCCCTGTTTGGCATCAAAGTTTATTGAAAGTATTCTCCAAATACTTTGGTTTCTAAAAATATTGTAGTGGTAAATACTTTAAGGTTCTTGGATTCAATATATTTTGTTGTTTTGAAACTGAAGTATTCTCTAAATATTGAATAAAGAGGTCTGGTCCCTTTTCCTAAAAATGAGAAAGGAGAAATAATGAAGTATTGTTTACCACCACAAAAGTACTATGGTACAACCCTAAAAAGACTACGTTATTGATATACTCTAGTTTTAAAAAAACTTTACTGCCAAACGATAGCCAGATGTTACAATACTTTTGTTTTGAATACTTTTGGTTTAGAAACTGTTGATCTCCCAAATGAAGCCTCGGGACATGTTAGTGCCTAAAATCCAAATGGACTCCGATTTTTTTGAAAAAAATCTTCATTTTTTTATTTCGAAAACAACAAAATAAATTCCAAGTAGATATCAATGTCTTGTATATATGTACATATATGTGTATCTTTATATAATTATGTTTACATGTGAGTCCTACGAAAAAGACACATGTGAACACCAAATTGAATTTTCCAATGCCTACTTTATGATTTTTCTATATTTGAATTTTGTAATACACCTAGTTACTTATAGCCACATTTTACCGTCAAAGATGCTCTGGCGAGCTTAAAACCATGAGAGAGACTCTTAAAACAAAATTAGGAGTGGTGTGTGCTCATACAGCTAGGAACTCCTTCCAAAACCCATTCTCTATCTCCAATTTCTACCACTATTTATAGAGTAAGATAATGTTCAATCTAGGGGAGGTTGCGTTTTGACTCACGAGTGCAAATAAACCTATTATTAAAAAGAAACCAAAAATATTAAAACAATGATAAGTCGCATGTACATCTGAGCATCTTATGTTCGCACACAAATTTTCAAGAAAAATATTTTACATGACTTGTGTAAAAAGACAAAAGTAAAGTCAAGAATAATCATGTTGGAGCAATCTACTTGGATTTTTTTTACAAACGCACACAATGTTTTTAGAAAACTTGTGTGTAAACATAGAATGCCCAGAATTACATGTGAATATGTTTATTTATTTATTGACATTTTAAAATATATTTTCAAACAATGGTTCATTTGCACCCTGAGCAGAATTAGATGTCGTTTGAATCTAGTCCGATATTTTATTCCAAAATCACCTTTTCTTTGGGTATGCAAGCCAATTTCTACCTTTTTCTTGTCATTCTTTGGTTTCCTTCCAATTATTTGCTATGTTTCTTAAAGGTTATTTTGTCGTTGGATTATGTCCAACCATATTTGACAATAAATAGCTCGCTAGAGCGGTTTCCTAAGTCCTACAATGTAGCTGATGCCAAATATATCAAAAGGTCGAGGGGACCAAACCCTAGCCGCCAAGAGCCACACCAACGTCCCTCCCTGCCACCACTACCGCTGGCCCGTTGGCGGCGGTGATGGTGGCCCCAGCACTGAAGGTGCTAGGGGATGGAAGGTTGCAGCGGTGAATTCCTTAGGGCCGAAGGGGCAGCGTCAATGGAGGATCGGAGCGTCGTGGCCGAGCGGCACTCTTGGTCAGATGGCGACGGTAGCCTTCCCTAATGGTCATTATCATGTGTGGGGGTTGTTGCATGTAGAGGTGGTATGTTGTCGGCTATTGCGGTGCGGTTGGGGGATTATGCGAAGCTGATCTGCACAACTCGGTGCTTGGTGATTCCCATGTGGTGATGAAGCCCTCATTGCACATGAGGTGTTCGTGTCAGCGCTACGGGTTTCCGCCTTCGTACGACAATGTGGGGGTGGGGAGAAAGGTTTGCTCCAGGCAAAAGCCGACAACGTGACGTCTGCAGATATCGTTCTCCTCTTGGGGGCCGTTGTGGGCTCTTCGACCTCCTCATCTCTCATGTCACATCTTCAGGTCAGAGGCCTAAACCTTGCGATGCATGGGTGGACGACGACATTGATCTCACGTCGCTTCCCCTCTTGAGGGCATCATCACTAGTAGAAAACACCCCATTGATCCCGGTTGGTAAGGGGCATTAGTCCCGGTTGCCCAACCGGGACGGGGCAATCGGGACTAAAGCCCCAACCTTTAGTCCCGGTTGCCCCACCAACAATCATACCGTGGCAGCATAAAGCGAGGTGGAGGGTTAGTCGGTTAATAGGACTAATCGACTAATAACCTTCTGCCGTGGCAGAGATTTGGCCCATTTCTTGGCGAAGAATTCATTTTGCACATTTTGTTGCGGGCAGCATTTTCGCCACTTTTTTGTGCCGCGCAGTAGAATTCATTTAGGTTGTTTTATTGTTTATTTAGTGTTTTGCACTTATCAATGAAGGAACCTTGTATTACACAAGATCATCATGACAATACACGGATCGAGTTCATGCACTACATACAAAATTATTCCTTGTCTATACACGGATCGAGTTGCTATTTTTACAATCCCTATTGTCTATACAATGAATAGTATTCCCCTTCGGGTCTAGGACTTCTGCATCCAAGAATCCCGCCAATTCCTCCTGAATTGCTCTCGCGATCCTTTGGCGTAAGACCGCCCCGTAGACGTTCGATCTGATTTAAAAAGAGTCGGTCTATATGAATGAAACTAAACACAATTTGTTTGAAAATAAAACTATAGAAATTGTTTACATACGTGGAGTTGCTCTAAATTTCTGCCTTCTCATCATGCGTCTGTAGGATGAACTCGCATACATAGTATCCACATAGATTGTTACCTGGTCCCCGTCAGGCACTTCACGAACATAGTTCAATCAAAATAATAATCAAGCATGATAATAAGCGTATCAAAACTAGAATCAAAGAGATGCGCGGATATAGCTAGTGGTGCTTACATCTAGTGGTTGAAATGTAAGCTCCTCTTTCCAAACACCCTAGCCTTCTTGGTGAACCGTTTCCAAGTTGCTGCCAAGAAAGCGAATAAAAGAAGTTATTAAGTACTTGATATCATAAAATTCACGAACGTTGCCGATATAGTGTCGTAATGATTAGAATTACCATGGAGAAGTATCTGCATGTCCTTCCACGTCTCAAGGGTTTATGTTTGAGTCCATGACTAGTACACGCCCTTTGTCAAGTTGAATGATTAACGAGAATATAGTGGAAGCTGCGAATGCATAACTAATCAATTATATACTTAACATCGAGTAAGCGAAATAGAAAGTGTATACAAGACAATAACACTCACTCGAAGTTGTAAGGAAAAGTATTTCCCTTTTGGTTTCTTGAAACCTTAGCTGTACTATATTATCCTCCGTATCCTGGGGGCTTATTTTGAGATTAGCTTCATGAACCCAATATGGGTCAATGAAGCCAATATCATAGATTTGTCCTCTGCTGCATTCGAGAATCTTCATTCTGCATATTACAGTATGATTATATACATGCAATAAACAAAGTGAGATAGCTGGAGACTAAGTTAATTACAGAATTAGTACTTACAGACAATAGGCACTGAAATCGGGAGTCTTCTTTTTCACGACATAGTCAAGGTGCAATCTTTTCTTCCACCGTCAGCGGGCCCGTACCGGGACTAAAGGGGCAATCTTTCGTCCCGGTTGGTGGCTCCAACCGAGACGTATTCCCCTGTTTTCAAATTTTTTCAGTTATTTTCTCTCTGTTCCCGCCTTATTTTTTATTTTGGGGTTTAAATTTGTAATGTTTTTTAAATGATAATTACTTTGGAATTTAGAAAAACTTTAAACATAAAAAGTGTTTGGATTTGAATAACTAATTCGAAACCATTTTCTGTTTTGAAAAATAATTAATGTAACCATTTAAACAACGAACAATTTAAAATTAATAATGAAATAACTTATATTTTTTAAATATTAATTTGGAATTTAGAAAAACTTTAAACATAAGAAGTGTATGGATTTGAATAAATAATCCAAAACCAATTTCTATTTTTAAAAAATAATTAATGTAACCATTTAAAATTAATTAACTTATATTTTTGAATATTAATTTGGAATTTAGAAAAACTTTAAACATAAAAGTGTTTGGATTTGAATAAACAATTCAAAACCATTTTCTGTTTTAAAAAACAATTAATGTAACCATTTAAAATATGAACCATTTACAATTAAAAATGAATTAACTTATATTTTTTTGATATCAATTTGGAATTTAGAAAAACTTTAAACATAAGAAGTGTATGGATTTGAAGAAATAATTCAAAAACATATTCTATTTTTAAAAAATAATTAATATAACCTTTTAAAATGAATTAACTTATATTTTTGAATATTAATTTGGAATTTAGAAAAATTTTAAACATAAAAAGTGTTTGGATTTAAATAAATAATTCAAAAACATTTGTCCTTTTTACCAGGGATGGACGAAAAGGTTTGAGATGTACCGGTTGGGATATAGTCCATGTAAGGTGGTCTAGTATTTTAGGAAAATAGGACGGTAGCATTCTGAAACGGCATTTTGGTGGTTACTTCACAAAACGACCCGTTTTTTGCGCTCGGGAAATGGAAAAGGGCTTTTCCGTGCGACAAAAAGGAAAACTTCCTCCTGCAACATTGTTCTCCATACCAATGTCCACACACATGCATAATATGGGCACAACATCACAAACTATGCCGTGATTGACATAACATCGGTCATTTGAATGAAAGCCATGAAACCTCGAACATGATAGGTCATTTTGTGAAGGTTTTTGAAACATGATCAATATACCAAGTCTGGTATTTTTCCTTTCAACTATGTAACATAATATGACACCACGAAGGATTTTCATTGTTCGGATTTTTTGAATTTATTATGCCCGTTTGAATTATTTGAATTTCTAACTATGGTCGAACCGTGTGCATGAAGATAGGGGCGGGCATTGTTAGAACTTGCATTGGATCTCTGAAGAAACCACATATTGCGAGTCTAAAATGATTTTTCAAAAAATCAGGCGATAGATCATGTACTGTAGTACAAACCGGACCCACTTCCTGCCGATTCTAGACATTTGTCCTTTTACGGGATGGACGAAAAGGTTTGAGATGTACCGGTTGGGAGATAGTACATGTAAGGTGGTCTATTATTTTAGGAAAATGGGACGGTAGCATTCTGAAACGGTATTTTGCTGGTTACTTCACAAAAAGACCCGTTTTTTGTGCTCGGAAAATGGAAAAGGTCTTTTCCGTGTGACAAAAAGGAAAAATTCCTCCTGCAACATTGTTCTCCATACCAATGTCCACACACATGCATAATATGGGCACAACATCACAAACTATGCCGTGATCCAGCACATAACATCGGTTATTTGGACCGAAAGCCATGAAACCTCGAACATGATAGGTCATTTTGTGAAGGTTTTTTCGAAACATGATCAATATACCAAGTCTGGTATTTTTCCTTTCAACTATGTAACATAATATGACACCACGTGAAGGATTTTCATTGTTCGGATTTTTTTGAATTTATTATGCCCGTTTTGAATTATCTGAATTTCTAACTATGGTCGAACCGGTGTGCATGAAGATAGGGGACGGGCATTGTTAGAACTTGCATTGGATCTCTGAAGAAACCACATATTGCGAGTCTAAAATGATTTTTCAAAAATCACGGGCGGTAGATCATGTACTGTAGTACAAACCGGACCCACTTCCTACGATTCGGCAGAACATTTGTCCTTTTACGGGGATGGACGAAAAGGTTTGAGATGTACGGTTGGGATATAGTCCATGTAAGGTGGTCTAGTATTTTAGGAAAATAGGACGGTAGCATTACGAAACGGCATTTTGGTGGTTACTTCACAAACGACCCGTTTTTGCGCTCGGAAAATGGAAAAGGGCTTTTCCGTGCGACAAAAGGAAAACTTCCTCTGCAACATTGTTCTCCATACCAATGTCCACACACATGCATAATATGGGCACAACATCACAAACTATGCCGTGATTCAGACATAACATCGGTCATTTGGAAAAAGCCATGAAACCTCGAACATGATAGGTCATTTTGTGATGGTTTTTGAAACATGATCAATATACCAAGTCGATATTTTTCCTTTCAACTATGTAACATAATATGACACCACGCGAAGGATTTTCATTGTTCAGATTTTTTTGAATTTATTATGCCCGTTTTGAATTATCGAATTTCTAACTATGGTCGAACAGGTGTGCATGAAGATAGGGGCGGGCATCGTTAGAACTTGCATTGGATCTGAAGAAACCACATATTGCGAGTCTAAAATGATTTTTTCAAAAATCACGGGCGATAGATCATGTACCGTAGTACAAACCGGACCCACTTCTGCCGATTCTAGACATTTGTCCTTTTACCGGGATGGACGAAAAGGTTTGAGATGTAGGTTGGGAGATAGTCCATGTAAGGTGGTCTAGTATTTTAGGAAAATGGGACGGTAGCATTGTGAAACGGCATTTTGGTGGTTACTTCACAAAGACCCTTTTTGTGCTCGGAAAATGGAAAAGGGCTTTTTCAAACATGATCATTGTTCGGCACAAATTTAGTCGGATGTATTCAAACCGGGACTAAAAATATTTTCCGCCATTTCCCACCTCTTCCCGCCAAGTTTTCCCGCCCTTTCCTTTCTACTAGAGCTTTTAGTCCCGGATGTAGTCACTAACCGGGACTAAAGATATTTCCCGCCATTTCCCAAAGCTTCACGCCAAGTTTTCCCGCCCTTTCCCTCTATATTTAGGGTTATCGTGTCATGGCTATCCACACATCCACACCTTCCTCTCTTAGAACAATGGACAACGCCTACTGGGCCATTCCAACAGTGGTGTCATTCAAGAGATGTGTCCGCATCCAACCACCGACAGACTTCATGTGTTCATCTGTAATCCATGATTCAGGCTTCCCCGGGTTTTTGGAGCGTACAATATTCTTGTGTTCCTCCATATACGGAGCTGCCAAGGTGGAATTATGTAGAACTGTGTAGTGTGCTTTAGTGAAAGAATCCCCGTCCCTACATATCAGTGCTTTCTTTCCCAGCGTGCCTTTTCCACTTAGTCTTCCCTCATGCATGAGTGAAACACCAATCGGCTTAAGGGGAATAAAGTCAACACAAAACTCAATGACCTCCTACATTCCATATCCTTGGAGATGCTTCCTTACAGTCTAGCACGGTTATGAACATATTTCTTTAAGACTCCATGAACCTCTCAAAGGGAACATATTGTGGAAATACCGGACCGAGAATGGCAATCTCTTCCACTAGATGAACCGGAGATGCGTCATAATATTGAAGAAGGATGGTGGGAACACCAATTCAAAACTAACAAGACATTGTACCACATCCTTCGTAACCTTGGCAGAATATCTGGATTGATTACCTTCGAGATATTGCATTGAGGAATGCACAGCTTCACAATGGGTACTCGAACATTTTTCGGTAGAAGCCCCTCAATGCAATCGGAAGCAACTGCGTCATAATCACGTGTGATCATGAGACTTCAGGTTTTGGAACTTTTCTACGCCATATTTATTATCCCTTTATATTAGATGAGAAGCCTGACGGCACCTTGATCTTGTAAGGACTTCAAAAGATTTCCTTCTCTGCTTTGGTAAGAGCATATGGCACGACTTAAGTGCCCTTTATCCGTCTTGTTATGTGTATGCATGTTCTTTGGGTCTTTCATAATTTGTTGGTCCTCCCGTGCTTCAGGTGTATCTTTTGTCCTCCCATACACGCCTAGGAATCCTAGCAGGTTCACGCAGAGATTCTTAAATCACGTGCATCACGTCGATTGAAGAGCGGACACGCAGACTTTCCAATATGGCAGCTCCCAAAATATAGATTTCTTCTTCCACATGGGTGCGTGTCACCTGTAGCGTCGTTCGTCGAACTGATTGACCGCGGGACCCTTTCCAAAGATTACTTCTATGTCCTTGACCATACCAAATACATCATCACCGCTGGGAGTTCAGGCTTCTTCGGTGATCTGCCTCACCTTTGAAATGCTTGCCTTTCTTTCTTCTGGGATGATTGGTGGAAGAAATCGTCGATTCGCTAGGTACACAACCTTCTTGCATTTATGCAAATATGTACCTTCGGTCTTATCTAAACAGTGGGTGCATGCCTTATATCCTTTGTTTATGCGTCACGAAAGGTTACTAAGAGCAGGCCAATCATTGATGGTTCTGAATAACAACCCTCGTAGATTAAATGGCTCTGTTTGTTCTCATCCCACGCACGTACACTGGTTTGCCCCACAACTGTAAGAGTTCTTCAACTAATGGCCTAAGGTACACATCAATGTCGTTGCCGGTTGCTTGGCCTTGAATGAGCACTTGGCATCATAATGAACTTACGCTTCATGCACAACCAAGGAGGTTGTAGATACATAGAGTCACGGGCCAGTCTTTGTGGCGCAGCTCTGCTCCCAAAAGGATTCATGCCATCCGTACTTAGACCAAACCATAAGTTCCTTGCGTCACACCGCAAAGTCAGGAAGTCTCTCTCGATTTTTCTCCTTGTGACCCATCAGTGAGGTGTCTCAACTCCCTGTCTTTCTTACGGTCTTCTTTGTGCCATCGCAATAACCTGGCATGCTCTTTGTTTCTGAACATGCGTTTCAACCTTGGTATTGTAGGAGCATACCACATAACCTTAGCAGGAACCCTCTTCGGAGGGGCTCTCCCTCAACATCACCAGGTCATCTCGTCGATCTTATACATAGCAGCTGCATCGGGCATTTATCTAAATTCTCATACTCCCTACATGGTAGGATGCGATCATTAATGCATGCATGTATCTTTTGCACATCTAATCCCGGAGGATGAGAGTCTTCTTTGCTTCGTAGGTACTATCGGGAAGTTCGTTATGTTTTGGAAACTTGGCTTCATTATTTTCAGCATCTTTTCAAATGAGGTCGGTTAGACCACACTCGCCTTCCATCGCAACAATTCGATTAATGTACCGAGCTTTGTCTGCCATCTTCACAATTTGGGTACAACAATTTCTTGTGATCTTCTAACATGCCCTCTAACTTCAACTTCTCATTTTCATTTCACGGTCGCTTTGCATCGAAATGACCCTACCAAGTTCATCGGCGGCTCATCGATGCCCGTTCTTCACCTTTTTCCTCTCCATTGTCTTCCATTGCGGTATCCTTTGTATTCAGAAACATATGATGATAGTTGTTATCATCATCTTCTTCTTCACCATCTTCCATCATAACCCCTCTTTCCCGTGCTTGGTCCAGCAATTATAGTTGGGCATGAAACCTTTCATAATCGGTGGCGCGAATGATTTTCGAGGAAGAGTACTCCTTGTTGTTCGACATTGAACACATGGACAACGATAAATCCATTCTCTTTGTTTGCCGTAGCCACATCGATAAATTTATCCACGCCTTTGATATACCCGGCTACCGCGGTCACCGTATCCATTCCCGACCGTTCATCTGCATCATATAAGTAAGTTTATCAAAAACAGGACATCATAAATAGTGAAATAACCAATTCACACCGACACATGAATTGTATCAATGACCTAGAAAAGATAAGATTGCTAACCTCGATCGAGGGAAATAAAGAGGAGAAAGCTCAAGTGCGTCTCGAACACCTTCTATATTTTTGTTCTATGAGAAATTCAAGGATTTTCACTCAAACATTTCAACAAACACCTTCAATGCATGCATGAAAAAACTAGCACACACCTCACACCTTACACCATTGAAAAAAAGCAGTGGAGGCAGAGGGGCTGGGCGTTGCATTTATAGAGGGCAGGGCCTTTAGTCGGTTGAAGCCAACCCGGGACTAAAGGTGCGTGCCACGTGGCTGTGGCCAAACCTTTAGTCGGTTGGTGGCTCCAACGGGACGCATCTACCAACCGGGACCCATGCCCCCTGGCCCCGTGCCCGCTCCAACCGGGACGCGTGCCAGCATTAGTCCCGGTTGGTGGCGCAACCGGGACTAATGCTCCCAGGGGTGGCGAACGGATGGCCCTTTTTCCTCTAGTGCATTTTGAAGTTTGTGTTCCCCTATGTGCTTTTCCAGGGCACTTGCACGACACCGTGTTGCACATAGTCTTTGGTGGAGATGACAAGTCATGCCTGACCGCCAGGCGTGCTACGCTCAGTCATGCTTGGTCTGGTAGGTGCTTCGCGCAAAATATCTTCCAGAGGATGCACGACATCGGTTGGCGAGACTCATCGACGACATGGTGTCGAGGGGTCTCAGTAGAGACCTCGTATGCACTACAAAAATGTCCCCCATACCCAACGAATCTTTAGGGCTACATAAGTGAAATGAACCGACAAAAGTTGGTTACGCGGCGGATGAGATGTCGCGGCACCATTTTGTCGGGGTGGCCAATCATACGCTTGGGCACACAGGGTACCGGCGGATTGCGGTTCCATGGTAGGTGTCCGGGTAGGCCAACACATTGTAATGCCGCATTAGATGGATGGGACATATATTAGTGCACCAATCATTGTAGTGCCGAAGCAAAGTGAGTCATAGTCGCCTAGCCAACCAACACATGTTGACTGGTCAGGCTGGTCTTACTGACTAGTGTGACCCACCACGGTCGAATTTTTTTGTTATCTATTATATATACTCCGCATCCACATCCACACACCCTTTTCCTACAGCTTCCACTAACGCACAGAGGGGATTGTAGAGGCGGCTGCAGACAACGACATTGAGATGCAGAATCCTCCAGGTGCTGAGCGCGAATGTGGCAACGAGATGATGCATCGTGGACATGTTCAGAGTGGCGACGAAGTCCGTGCTTATGTAATTTAATTTCGTATTTCTTTTAACTCCTATATTTGAAACACTAATTTGGGGTTTTATCTATCAGGGCATATTGCCGAGGTGGTTTGAAAGTTGATGGGTGGACCGACATCTTCAAATCTAACTCCGATCTACTTTGCAAGTGCTACCTCTGATCGCGTTACCTAATCGTGGACACCGGGACACTTAAGTTCCTCGGTTGTCACCATGAGCAAATGAAGTATGACTTTGTATTTTATGTTGATAAAGAACACTCGCCAGAGCTGTAACGTGTGTTGGTGGCCTTGTGGAAGGACATCGTCCACAACTTGTCTGAAATGTCCGACTTCGACTATGAGGAAACGGTGATGCAAGTGAAGAAGGAATCATATGACGAGGTGGCTCCTACGATAAGTGCGATTAAGGCAATGTGCATGCCTGTGACCAACGCGCTGGAGCCGCTTGCGGAAACTCTAGATCAGCTTACTTATGTAATATAGTTATTCAACTTAGGCAGTAATATGTAAAACACTTATATGTATTTTTAGCAAGAATAATTTAGTTCTCTTTTTAGAGAATAATTTATTTCTCTCACTGACTAGCGTGTCCCATCAACAAGGTAGCAACGGATTTAGCCTACTCTGGGCCCTCAGAGCTATCACGGCCCATAATGTTTTGTTGCATGACCTAAAGCCCCATCAGAAACCCTAATCCCCATACCCCAATCCTAGTTTCTATATGATACTGCAAATTCTTGCTTCACTCGATAGCCGCCGTATTCCTGGATCTCCCCGCTATTTTAATCAGAAATTTTTCCACTCCATCCTCTTCTCTTCTTTCATCCCATCTCTGTACGAGTTAGATCGACCGTGAGCATATTGACAAAGATCGACCGTGGGCAGATCCACAGTGAGTAGATCCACCGCAAAATCCACCACAGGCAAATCAACCGCGAGCAGATCCATCGCGTGGAAGATCGACCGCGGGCAGATCCACCGCGCGATCGACCACGTGCAGATCGATCGTGGGCAGATCCACCAGGAGGAAGATGGTGGCGAGGCCTTGAAGATCCACCACGGTGAAGATGGTGGCCAACGCACTGTAGATCCACCTCGAGGAAGATCGATAGGGCCTTGCAGATCTGGTGGCGAGACCTTGAAGATCCACCGGGTGGAAAGAAAAAAATAGTGTAATTATGTTAGGTGGTTATGTTAGATGAACGATTATTGCACTTCTTTAATTATCCTTGATTTTAAATCGTTACATTAGAAGAGTGCAATAATAAAATGTAATGTAATGAGTTTTATGTTTTGAAATAAAATGGAATTTTGTATCTTAAATAATTGTGCATCTGTTGCCTGCCAAAACCCACCGGCGAGCAGCGACGAGCAACACGAAGAGCTGGGAGGCTCCCAGAACTGCTGGTGGGCCCTGGTCCCTCGGGCAACGGCCCGCAAAACTCCGGCACACGTCCTGGCTTGGTTCGAGGGCGTGCCACCTGACCTATACCTGGTCAGGAAGGTCAAGGATTGCTCCGATTGATTTCCTGCATGGTAAACAAGTATACGTAAAATTCGAGCCGTGACCGGCTCCTGTGTTTCCGTGAATCGGCTCCTAGAGCCGATTATCCCATGGTTCTGCATTAGATTTACGATAACATGGGGTTTTGCTTTATCATTACAAGTTAAATCGATCTCTGACGGTTTAATGTTTCACTACGTCTGGGCGTCCTACACGTAATTGAGCCCGGTAGATACAAAAGATGATGAAAACTAATCCTAGAGGAGGCCTAACAACCGGCGTAAAGTCAATCGAACAACTTCTCTAGAACTAGCAAACCACGTCCTTACGTACTCTTTGATCGTTCAACCCGTTTGCAGGGGTGACTACGTGATATCAAACTAAACCTTGGTGAACAAGGCATAACCATAACAGATCGAATCAGCTAAATAAAGATCAAGCAAGATGCTACCCTTGCACTTGGGAAAAGGTGCAAAGGTAGCGAGGTAACTAGAGGTAGCATAAATCAAACAATTATAACGAAAGACCGATGCTAGCCTCAACAAATCCATGATAATAGTGTTACTCGTCATCAACAAGGCTTGATGCGAGTAACGCAAATAACGATAAGTAAAAATCGCCTAGATCGCAAGATGCGATCTAGGCAACATATTCTACCGAAAGAAACCCTAGAAACAAGGGTGGCGATCTTGAGATTGTGTTTGTTGTGAACGTGATTGTCCTCTTTTCTTGATAACCCTAGGTACATATTTATAGTCAGGAGACTTTCTATCTTTGGAATAACTCTACAACTCTATCTTTACCTAAACTGAAAGGAAACCTAAACTGAAACGAAACCTACTATGATACAAGATACACGGGAAATTTAGCCCAAATCCACGCACAAGGCCGATTCAACAACACGTTGAATATCGTATCTTCAAGCCCATCTTGATCACGGCCCATCTCCGTTTTTGGCCAAAATATGGCGATAACACATGCCCCCGGTTTTGGCAATAATAATTCCAAAACCACTCTCTGATGTTTTTTCTTCCCCTCCTTTTTTACATCGGGTTACGTTGCGAGCAGAATCGTCACGCCACCCCTCATCATGATGCCTGTCTTCTCAACTCCTTCGATTGCATGATTGGGCGATTTTGGCGGCACACATTACGAAACCGCTATGGCATTGAACCGCCTCTCCACTATTCCCTTATTTAAATTAAATACGGCGATTCGCGGTCCCCATCTTCCTCGATGTAAAACCCTCTTCCTCCATTGAAAAAACCCTCTTCCTCGCCATGGCCTCTTCCTCTTCTGCCGTTCCTCCCAGTCTTCCATGACATTAGCGACCGGGAGCCGATGCGGAAGCACTACCGCACGGCGTCTGATCTTCGCCCACGATGGTGGGACGAGAGATGGGACCGTCTGGTCGGAGGGCGATGCGTCCACGACCGACGGCGAGGAGGGCCTCTTCCTCGTTGTGAGGCCGGAAGCGGCGACAACGCCTCTTTGGTCTTGGGGCGCGTCGAGTCCTCCGACGAGGAGGAATCGGAGGAGGACACCTCCTCCGGCCAGTACCGCCGGTGAAGCGCTTCCGCCGGGTCCATCGAGGACACGAAGGCGGCGAGACGAGGAGGCCCCTGGCTTCTTCCCGAAAGAATGAGCGATGCGTGGCAGCAGCCAGAGGACAAGGAACAAGGCGATAGCGGCGATGACGACCTCGGCCTCTAGATTAGGAACCAGTAGTAGTAGTAGTAGTAGTAGTAGTAAGCTCCCTTTTGTAATTAATCATCCTTTTGAATGAATGAATGAATGAAAATCTGTTTCTCGAAGATTGCCTTGTTCGCCCCTAATTTTGCCGATAGTCAAAATAGGTCGATGCTTCAGAAGCCGATAGCAACGTATCGGCTTTCACCTTGTTACGTTCATACAGTCAACCAAGCCACAGCTCAAAGAGCCGATGCACATCGGCTTTCCCAAAACGTTGACAAGGTCAAAACTTGGTCGCATACTTAGGCAAACTTAAACGGCCATTTTCCAGTTTCAAACGGTAACCTGCGACCTTCTTCAAAAAGGGCGACCCAGATCTCCAATTGCCCACCGACCTCAACTTTGCCTCATCAACCGATGGCTTTGAAGACTGGTGGTCGATGTGGAAGACTCACGCCTTCAGGAGAGCTCTGGGACCGTGTGGCATCCCGCAAAACCACTACTAGAAAATCGCGTTGAATTTGTGCATCGCATCGTCATCATCATGCATTGTTTGCTAAAACTATTTCCGCAACAACCGTTTTGTTTTCTAGAACGCTCCTCTTGTTTCAAACACCGCCACCGGGTCCCCGGAATTATTTTGTTTTGTTTAAATATGTTGTGCAATGGTCCGTTTAATTAAATAAAACATTTAGTTAATTTTTAGCGGGGCAGTCGAACGGGCCGTTTTGACCCGAACGACCGCCCCAGAAAATTAATCGGTCCAACCTACCTACCCCATCTAATCCTAAACCCACCTAAAAACCTACCCCATCTCTCCAGCCACCTCACCCCCTCCACTAGCATGCCGCCACCTCAGCGCCTCTCTCCCCTCCAACCAACCCCACCCTGCCACGTGGCCAGCTCCCTCTCTCTCTCACCCCCCTCTCTCCCCACTCTGCACCCCCACCCCACACTCCTCACCCAACACACACGCCACGCCCACGCCCTCTCTCTGCTTGAGTCCCGCGTGGACCCTGCCCTCGTCCCCACCGGCGCCCAACCCCGCTCCCCTTCCCTGGTTCTTCCCCGGCGCGATCCCCTCCCCCCGCGCCTCTGCTCATCTTCTCCGCCGCTCCCCGGCCCGGCTCACCCCCCCTCCTCCGGCCATCCTCCTCTCTGGCGCCTCCCCACCCCAACGTTGCGCCGCCTCTCCTCCCTAGCCGCGGTCCTCGACCGCCGCCGGCCCCGCCTGCCTCGCCTCCCTCCATGAGCCCGCTCGCTCCTCCTCGAGAACCCGCCCGCGCGCCGTGCGCATCGCCCTCGCCACCTTCCTCCGCTCCGCTCGCCGCCCGCCCGGCTCGCCGCCCAGCGCCTCCTCCCGCGCCTCGGCTCCGCGCCACCACCTCCTCCGCCCTGCCAGCCCCACCTCCCGGCGCTGCAGCCCTCCCGCCTCCCTCGCGTCCGTGCCGCGGTGCGCCGCCAGCGTCGCCCTTTCCCGACCCGGAGACGCCAGCGCCGCGCCGTGCTCGAGCCTCCCGCCTCCAGCGTACCGCGTCCGCCTCCCTCGCAGAAACCTCCGCACCTCCGCCGTTCAAGCCCTGGTCGGCGCCGCCCGGCCGGGCGCCGCCCGCCGCGCGCGCACCCGCCTCCTCCGTCGTGCGGCGACCCTCCTCTGCGAAGCAGTGCGCCCAGGTCGGCCTCGCGCCTCTGCTCGTCTCCATCGGCGCAAGCCCGTCTTCCCGAGCCCGGCGCGTCCTGCCGACCCTCCCGTCCATGAGCCCGGCGTCCTTTGCTCCATGTGCGGCCCGTGAACCTCGACCTCGTTCGATGCGTCTCCGTGGCTTTTGGTAGCTCGGGTGCTGCTCTCTTGTTCGAGTGCATGGCCAGTTAGCCACGCCTCGGCGATGTGTTTCGAGATCCAGCTCATGCCGACCTCTGCAAGATCTACATCGACCCAAATAAAACCGAAGGTAGCCTACATGGAGCGACAAGAACTCATTGGACGAGGCGGCGCCTCAAGATCTCCCACGCGGACTCAAGTACCCCGCGGTACCTGGAGGACTACATCGAACCGAAGCGCCAAGACCGCCACACGGACGCCGAGACCCCTGAACCCTGAGGCCGAACCCGACGCGCCAAGTTCTTCCTCCCGGATCGAAGACGCCAAGACCGATAAGAGCTACCCGATCGAAGACCCTAACCGGACGCCAAGCACTACACCCCAACACGAGGCCCGGCGACAAGTGCCTCGTCGACGCCCGATACCGTCGACATTACCCAAGTCCCGCACCCGGATGCCAAGCCAAGACCTACCCGGTCCGAGAACGATCCGTCAAGTTCGAACCACGAACCCCGAGATACGCTTCCCGTCGAACCACGGACCACGACCCGAACCGGAACCCCAAGATCGTCGAGCCCCTCTAATGTGTGACCTTTTCCTCGAACCCTATTTTACAACATAATAACAATTGTTGCATACTTAATTGCCATCCTTGCATGCATATCGTGGTTTGGGGCCTTATGCCGATTCACCTAATAACTAAATATGGGGCCCATATGCGGGCAAATCTAGCCTTATATCGGCCTCATTTAAACTTGTGTAGCGAACGGTATCTTATCTTGTCTTGTTTAAACAACATTTAATTGCGGGTAGCTAAATAACTGAAACCATCTAACTAATTGCCGGGACCCGGTTCCGCTTAATATGACCTAATTGCGCCCTTTCCTTTGCCATGTCATACATTATACATGCATCATGCCGATCTTACATCGAGTATTAAATATTGCATCCGGTGTTTCTTCTAGTGTTTTGCTTCTTGGCGGATAAGGCCGTTGAGTTGATGTGAGCTTGCCCGATCATCGGTTGAACCTTCGACAATGTTTTCAGGCGAGCATCTCCCCCTTTCTGCCTATCTTACTTTTATAGTGTTTACTTCCCTCCTGTTGATCTATTGCTATCTGTGTTGCGATGCTCTAGTTTTCGTACCCTTTGATATCCCCTGCAGCCATATATTGCCTTGGACACATCCTAATACCTGTTGTTTGGTAGCTAGTTGGACTTGCGTGTCGTAGTCGCTTGCTCAAGTGTTGTCGCGTGTTGTCAATGCCACAGTTGTTGATGTATTGCCGCATGTTGATGTTGGAGATGATTCTAGCTTTACTTATCGTCACTTTAATTTCTGTTTAACAACTAAACTTGAATAAGCAGAGGCATCGGTGGGTGGTAGATAATATTTGGTTTCGAGCCCACTTGTGTCCGTAAGACCCAGTACTTGATACTGTTCCTTGATTTTCGCGCTATCCACATCCGGAGGTATATGGGACCCCGAGCGAGCTTGATTCATTCTTATTTCTTGGGGCCACAACCTAGTTTGAGGTTTTATTTACGATCCTGTACTTATGCCATGCTTCTTTGCTTTATTTACGATTGTGCGGATAGCACATCTTGTTAGGATCGGGACACGATTCCGCGGTGTCGACAAGCCCGTTTGGGTTCCCGATCGTTCCGCGTATTACCCACCTTGAGGGCCTCGGAGCTTGCTTACTCCGTTGCGGATTCTACTTAAGGGTGGCCCCTGAAATATTTCTGAATCTGTGATTGTTCGTCGTGAAAGCCTCGTTGGGTTTTGATTTGGTTTTCGAGGTTGATCGGTGTGTGTTGCTATTGGTGCACCCGGGTAAAACTTTACGAAAGCCGTGTCGCGGATATGGACGACTTGGAGCCGATATCTCGATCATAGACAAGCATAACTAAAGTTCTTGCTATTAATTTGACTTATAATGACTAGTAATCAGCTTCACTATAACGGAATGGCTAATTAATCGCCCACCATTGCTTGTTTGGTTGTCTTGCGACAAAATGTACGACTAGTAAGTATTGCAACTTCTAGAATGGCTGAATAAAAGTACCAAGCTGCTGGGTTTTGGGTTTATCTCATACTATCTCGAATCGATTAGTAATTGTTGCAACTATCACGGAATGGTTAACTAAAAGTGCCCACTTTACTTTATCGGGGCGATTATCTATACGGCTAGTAAGCTTTGCAGCGATAACGAATAAATAAAATTGCCAGTGTGAGTTCCTCGGTTGACTTCCTCGTTTGGTCTCGAGGGGAAACACGGGATGGGTTTGTTTGGTAATAGCTTCAGTTGGATCCGGTTAGGTCATTCTTACCCTCTCGATAACCGCCATTGTTTCGAGTCTCTATAGGTTGTTTAGCGCATCTGCCGCTGCCGCTCATCCACCATACCTATGTGGCGAGGACCGAATTCTAGCCTCGCCGTGTCTTGGCCTCGATCTTGACGCTCCTTCTTTTTCCTTTGCCCTTTGTCGGCACCTTTTGTTTAAGCGGTCTTGAGATCGGCGTCGTTAGCGGGGTTACCCTTCGGCTTGGCACAGGCAGGGTTATGGGCGCCATTGGTTATTCTTGAGGCTCTTAGCCCCATTTGCATCTTGTCCGTAGTGGGCGCTATATCGTTCCGGTGATTTGGATCTTTGTACATTATATCGTATTCTTGACTCTGAGTCATTGTTATATATATCTGCATGGGTCCCTTCGAGGACTGTTGTGTAATGTTATTACTTTGTTTTCCACCCTTGCGAAAGTGCTGGTGGGAACCTTTGAATCGTTTCTATGCGGGTTTGGTGAATTTTGCACGAACTTGCATAGGTCCGAGGTCTGAGGGTGTTATAGAGTGGTATCGAGCTCAGCGGTTGCGATACCCCACAAGTCCGGCTGTAGGATAACCTAGCTAACGGCAAGTAGAGTGTCAAAACTATTTTTGAAAATCGGTTGGATAGTTACGAATAGGTCTTTTACTCCTTACCCTTTGCTACTCCTCTCTTACCTCGTGTTTTGAATCCTCTTCTCTCTCTCCGAGTCCAGATTTCTCGTGGTTGGGTATCCGTCGTACCTTTAGGGTTTCGCTTCTCCCTTTTTGTAACGGAGGTTACGATCATCAATCGCAACTTGTCGGTTGTACCCTTCCTCCAATCTTTTGTTCTTGAGTTCCTC
Source organism: Avena longiglumis (assembly GCA_030063025.1). Lineage (NCBI taxonomy): Eukaryota > Viridiplantae > Streptophyta > Magnoliopsida > Poales > Poaceae > Avena > Avena longiglumis. The sequence goes on from CP125979.1 coordinate 3,620,490, forward strand.
GTCCATATGTGTTCCTTCTTGGATATCGATGTCGTTGAAAACATATGAGAAGGACGAGCTTTAGTAAAGTTGGGTTAACCTTGAGCATGTGTTGTTCATGCCAATGAAACCATCGCGGAACCTAATCATTGTGTCATTCATCGATTCCTCTGGCATCATCCCTTTGTTAGGATACCACCTATGAAGATCTTGGTCTAAATCTCGAGGGTTGAGTTACTGATTCCCCTACCCATGTGGAGAGTTGATAGTTTGGGCGGGATGGATTGATCACCCTACCCGACTCTTCTTGTTCGCTCTGCACACCTGGTGGATCCGGTAACTTTTCCTCTTCTAACGGAAGTTAGGGGTGGCTTTATTTGTGATACCTCTACCTTCGACCTTTTGTTTCCGGAGTGCTCCCTCGACGATCGGGAACAACGACCCTTTGTTGGTGGTGTCGCCGATTTCAAGATGGAGGATGAACCCTCGTTAGTGGTGTCGAGAAGATCTACGAAGCGCGAAAACGCGCGATTCAGCCGACCATTCCTTCCGGTACCATGAGGCGGATCTCGGGCGAGATCCATTGTTAGTGGTGTCGGTGTGGCATCCCGCAAAACCACTACTAGAAAATCGCGTTGAATTTGTGCATCGCATCGTCATCATCATGCATTGTTTGCTAAAACTATTTCCGCAACAACCGTTTTGTTTTCTAGAACGCTCCTCTTGTTTCAAACACCGCCACCGGGTCCCCGGAATTATTTTGTTTTGTTTAAATATGTTGTGCAATGGTCCGTTTAATTAAATAAAACATTTAGTTAATTTTTAGCGGGCGTCGAGCAGGCAGGCGTTTGACCGAGCGCCCGAAAAATTAATGGTCCAACCTACCTACCCCATCTAATCCTAAACCCACCTAAAAACCTACCCCATCTCTCCAGCCACCTCACCCCCTCCACTAGCATGCCGCCACCTCAGCGCCCCTCTCCCCTCCAACCCACCCCACCCTGCCACGTGGCCAGCTCCCTCTCTCTCTCACCCCCCTCTCTCTCCCCACTCTGCACCCACACCACACACTCCTCACCCAACCGCAAGACACAGCCACGCCCCTGTCCCTCTCTCTGCCTTGTGGTCCCGCGTGGACCACCCTCGTCCCCACCGCCCAACCCTCCCCGCCTGGTTCTTCTTGGCGCGATCCCTCCCCCGCCTCTGCTCATCTTCTCCTTTGCTCCCGGCCCGGCTCACCCCCTCCTCAGCCCATCCTCCTCTCTGGCGCCTCCCACAAGCGTTCGCGCCTCCTCCCCTAGCGGTCCTCGACCGCCGCCCTTGCCCGCCTGCCTGCCTCCCTCCGTGAGCCCGCCTCGCTCCTCCTCGAGACCACCCGCCCGCCCGCCGCCCGCATCGCCCTCGCCACCTTCCTCCGCACAGCGTCTCACGCCACGCCCGGCGAGCTCCGCCCGCGCCTCCTCCAGCGCCTCCGCTCCGCGCCACCACCAACCTCCGTCCCCAGCCTCCAGCGCCACCTCCCGCCTCCCGCGCCTCCCGTCTGCGCCCGGTGCATGACCAGCCGCCCGCGTCGCCCCCGCCCGGCGCGGAGGCGCCGCCAGCGCCGCCCGTGCTCGAGCCTCCCGCCTCGGCAGCGTGCCGGCGTCCGCCTCCCTCGAGCCTCCGCACCTCCGCCGTTCAAGCCCTGGTCCAGCGCCGCCCGGGCGCGGCCGCGCCGCGCCGCGCGCGGCACCCGCCTCCTCCGTCGTGCCAGCCCTCCTCTGAAGCTTGAGTCGGCCCAGTCGGCGCGCCGCCGCTTTCGTCTCCATCGCTGGCCGCAGCCCGTCTTCCGAGGCCGGCCGGCGTCCTGCCGACCCTCCGCCGTCCGAGCCCGGCCGTCCTTTGCTCCATGTGTGCGTCGCCGTGAACCTCGACCTCGTTCCGTCGTCTCCGTGGCTTTTGGTAGCTGGTGCTGCTCTTTGTTCGAGTGCATGGCAGTTGGCCACGCCTCCGGTGCGATGTGTTTAAGATCCAGCTCATGCCGACCTCTGCAAGATCTACATCGACCAAAATAAAACCGAAGGTAGCCTACATGGAGCGACAAGAACTCCTGGACCGGGAAGCGGGCGGGCGCCTCAAAGATCTCCGCAGGACTCAAGTACCCGCGCGGTACGGAGGACTACATCGAACGGCGCCAAGACCGCCCTGCAGACGCCGAGACCCTGAACCACGAGGCCGAACCCGGCCAAGTTCTTCCTCCCGGATCGAAGGCGCCAAGACCGATAAGAGCTACCCGATCAAGACCCTAACCCGGACGTAACCTTTGCACCCCAACACGAGGCCGTAGCGACAAGTGCCTCGTCGAGCATGATGCCGTCGACATTACCCCAAGTCCGCACCGGATGCCAAGACCTACCCGGTCCGAGAACGATCCGTCAAGTTCGGAACCGAACCCGAGATGCTTCCCGTCGAACCACGGACCACGACCGAACCGGAACCCCAAGATCGTCGAGCCCCCTCTAATGTGTGACCTTTTCCCTCGAACCCTATTTTACAACATAATAACAATTGTTGCATACTTAATTGCCATCCTTGCATGCATATCTGTGGTTTGGGGGCCTTATGCCGATTCACCTAATAACTAAATATGGGGCCCATATGCGGGCAAATCTAGCCTTATATCGGCCTCATTTAAACTTGTGTAGCGAACCGGTATCTTATCTTGTCTTGTTTAAACAACATTTAATTGCGGGGTAGCTAAATAACTGAAACCATCTAACTAATTGTCGGGACCCCGGTTCCGCTTAATATGACCTAATTGCATCGCACCCTTTGCCATGTCATACATTATACATGCATCATGCCGATCTTCTGCCGAGTATTAAATATTGCATCCGGTGTTTCTTCTAGTGTTTTGCTTCTTCGCGGATAAGGCCGTTGAGTTGATGTGAGCTTCGCCCGATCATCGGTTGAACCTTCGACAATGTTTTCAGGCGAGCATCTCCCCCTTTCTGCCTATCTTACTTTTATAGTGTTTACTTCCCTCCTGTTGATCTATTGCTATCTGTGTTGCGATGCTCTAGTTTTCGTACCCTTTGATATCCCCTGCAGCCGTATATTGCCTTGGACACATCCTAATACCTGTTGTTTGGTAGCTAGTTGGACTTGCGTGTCGTAGTCGCTTGCTCAAGTGTTGTCGCGTGTTGTCAATGCCACAGTTGTTGATGTATTGCCGCATGTTGATGTTGGAGATGATTCTAGCTTTACTTATCGTCACTTTAATTTCTGTTTAACAACTAAACTTGAATAAGCAGAGGCATCGGTGGGTGATAGATAATATTTGGTTTCCGAACGCCCACTTGTGTCCCGTAAGACCCCGAGTACTTGATACCTGTTCCTTGATTTTTGCGCGCTATCCACATCCGGGAGGTATATGGGACCCCGAGCGAGCTTGATTCATTCTTATTTCTTGGGGCCACAACCTAGTTTGAGGTTTTATTTACGATCTGTACTTATGCCATGCTTCTTTGCTTTATTTACGATTGTGCGACGGATAGCACCTGTCTTTATTTAGGATCGGGACACGATTCCGGTGTCGACAAGCCCGTTTGGGGTTCCCGATCGTTCACGGCCGTATTACCCGGACCTTGAGGCCGCCTCGGAGCTTGCTTACTCCGTTGCGGATTCTATAAGGGTGGCCCCTGAAATATTTCTGAATCCTGTGATTGTTCAGTCGTGAAAGCCTCGTTGGGTTTTGATTTGGTTTTTCCGAGGTTGATCGAGTGTGTGTTGCTATTGGTGCACCCCGGCCGGGTAAAACTTTCTGAAAGCCGTGTCCGCGGATATGGACGACTTGGAGCACAGTATCTCGATCATAGACAAGCATAACTAAAGTTTACTGCTATTAATTTGACTTATAATGACTAGTAATCAGCTTCACTATAACGGAATGGCTAATTAATACTGCCCACCATTGCTTGTTTGGTTGTCGCTTGCGACAAAATGTACCTGACTAGTAAGTATTGCAACTACAACGAATTGGCTGAATAAAAGTACCAACTGCTGGGTTTTGGGTTTATCTCATACTATCTGAATCTGATTAGTAATTGTTGCAACTATCACGGAATGGTTAACTAAAAGTGCCCACTGTTTACTTTATCAGGACGATTATCTATACCTGGCTAGTAATTCGCTAGCGATAACCGAATAAATAAAATTGCCCCTGTGTGAGTTCCTCGGTTGACTTCCTCGTTTGGTCTCGAGAAACACGGATGGGTTTGTTTGGTAATAGCTTGAGTTGGATCCGGTTAGGTCATTCTTACCCCTCTCGATAACCGCGGTTGTTTGAGTCTCTATAGGTTGTTTAGCGCATCTTGTCTTGCCCTTCGATCCACCATACCTATGTGGCGAGGACCGCTTGAATTCTAGCCTCGCCGTGTCTTGGCCTCGATCTTGGCGCTCCTTCTTTTTCCTTTGCCCTTTTCGGCACCCCTTTTGTTTAAGCGGTCTTGAGATCGGCGTCGTTAGCGGTTACCCTTCCGGCGCTTTGGGCGGGTTATGGGCGCCATTGGTTATTCTTGAGGCTCTTAGCCCCATTTGCATCTTGTCGTAGCTGGGCGCTATATCGTTTTCGGTGATTTGGATCTTTGTACATTATACGTATTCTTGACTCACAGGTTATTGTTATATATATACATTACATGGGTCCCTTCGAGGACATTGTGTAATGTTATTACTTTGTTTTCCACCTACGAAAGTGCTGGTGGCACCTTTGAATCGTTTCTATGCGGGTTTGGTGAATTTTGCACGAACTTGCATAGGTCCGTCTCGAGGGTGTTCTGAACCGCCGTTCTTGAAACAGCTCGTCTTTGGCTATGACATCCCGTGGAGCAGTACCACTACTTGCAACTTTTCTTGATGCGACTTGCAATTGATCCTTTTATTAATCCATTCTTTCTCTTTGCGGCAACAAGATGGCCACGAGCCTCGCCGCGATGATGGCTCCCCTTGAGTTCTTCCGCCACTCCTGTGGTTCTTTTACGCAAAACTTCGCCACCTACGAAAAAGGTCATAATGCGAAGCGGTGATAACACCACAATCGGCTTCAAAACCAGCAACTCCTAAGTCGGTGCCCCTCGAGTTCCGACTAAAACGAGCGATGGTGAGGAAGGTAGCTGCCGGGAAGACCTTGGCGCGGGAGCCCTTCTCCGGACAGCTCGCATGTAAGCTAATTCAGGTCTTGAGTCGATCCTTGTCATTCTTCCATTCTTGCGGACATGCTCGCGCTTGGTTCTCCTCTTTTCAGGCTCGTCGAAGACACCTCCAGTGAGATACGGACCAATCGAGGAGAACTAGGCCCAATGGATTAGAGGACCATCACCGAACCAGCCAGATTCACCACCATCGGCTTCCGGAAAGGTCGGCTCTGAACCTGCTGCCCCCGAGCACCGTCGGCGGGGAAGCTCGGCTCCCAAGAGAGCTCAAAGGACTACAAGCTTCTTCCGAGCAGGAGGTTTGAAAATCACCACCCTTCATACTCTTACTACTTGTTTCCTTTTATGCGCGATTTATCATTATTTACATGGCTAAGAACACCTTTCATGCAGACGGTAGCGTTTTCGATTGGGAAAGCAGGCGACAAGCCGGATCTGGGAATCCCGAAGGCGGATGAAGCGGCTACCACTGCCAAGCCTCCGGCGACCACACAAGCGATGGTCTCCTCATCGGCTATCCCTCGATCTTAGGAGAAATGCGTTTAGGTTCTTCGGCTCATCCTTACACGTTTGGATGCATCTTGGCGCTTTTCGGCTGCGAGTTGTGATATTTCAGGTTTCTTTGTCGTTCGACCCGAATCCATCGAACCAACTCCCTCCGTTTCTTGATGAAACACGAGGGTTGTTCCACCTCAATTCCAGCGTCTCAAAGCCTGCTGTCCTCCCCAATCGAAGAGCTGATCGAGGTTACGAGGTGAAGCGTCTGGCGAAATAAAAGACCAACTCCCAGTAGCATTGCAGGTGAAGCTTTGGCCAGTCGTAACCCTGTCTTTCTACGGGCCAAGGGTGAAGTTAGCTCGTGAGAGGATCAGTCTGCGCCGCGCCCAACTCCCACTGAAAGCCAATATCGCAGACAGATGCCAGCAGCTCAACGAGAAAAAGGCGTCTCTGGATGCCAAAACTGACACCTCTGTCAGTGCCGCCGAGCTCGCATCCTTGAAAAGGGAGTTGGAAGATCTTGAAGAGAAGGTCCGGGCGACTAAACAGCTCATTCGTGATAAAGAAGAATCCATCGCCCGCTCTCAAGACGGAGCAGAAAGCCTCAAAGCTCAAATGAAGACCAATCTGGGAGAAATACGTGCCCTGAACAAGCAGCTAGTGACGGGCAAGCGAAGGCAACGGCCGAGATCGCGAGGTGGACCGTGTCCGTCTTGGCGCCCTCACGCCTTGAAGCATTTCTTGATGGCTTCGTATGTATGGCACCTGTTTGTAACATATGTGAACCTCTAGAGTCGATGACCGTGCATCGGCTATATATTTTGTTTTATTTGGCGATTTTATGTATCGGCCCCCACATTACTGTCCGCGTCTCCCGTGCTTTTTACTTGGCGATTTCATGTATCGGCCCCATATTCTGCCCATCCACTACTAAACGCCTATTCGTGGCGCACATGAAAAAGGCCTTGGCGCACTAGCGATGCGCCACGGCTCGCCTTCTGACTATCTACGTGCGTGGCGCCGCATCGTGCGCCACGAAGTTTAGATCTGTGCGTGGCGCACATGCGATCGCCACGAAGTTTAGGCGGTCGCCAGCGTGTAAACGATAACCGTGGCGCGCACTAGGTGCTGTCGCCCACGGATATAAATTTCAAAATTCAAAAAAGCAGCAGATCGGATCTAAATCGTCGTCTGCCGTCATGCCGTCGTCGTCTCCTCCTCGTCGTCGTCGTGGGCGCAAGGAGGAGGAGGAGAATAGGAGGAAGAGGAGGAGAAGAGGAGGAGGAGGAGGAGGAGGAGGAGGAGGAGAAGGAGAGGAAGAGGAGGAGGAGAAGAGGAGGAGGAGGAGGAGAAGAAGAGGAGGAGGAGGAGGAGGAGGAGGAGGAGGAGGAGGAGGGAGGAGGAGAGAGGCCGTCGTTGCACCGCATCGAGAGGGAGGAGAAGGAGGCCGCGTTGCACCCGTCGCCCGTTGTCGCTGCGAGGAGGAGGAGAAGGAGGTCGTCGGCGCCATCACTGCAAGAAGAGGAGAAGGGAAGGAGGAGAAGGGAAGGAGAGGAGAAGGAGAAGGAAGAAGGAGAAGGGAGGAAGAGGAAGGGGAAGGAAAAGTGGAAAGGAAAGGGAGAGGAAGAGGAAAAGGAAAAGGAGGAGGAGGCGGGGTGGGATTCAAATTTGAATCCGCCCAAGCTTATCCGTGGCGCACTAGGTGTAGGTGCGCTACGGATAAGTCATCTTTTTTTTGCGAGGAAAAAGTTTTTGACCATAACTTTTACTCTTTTGAATTTTGAAAATCTAAAAATCGCTAAACGACCTTAGGTCGATTTGCGAATCTGAAATCTCGTTCTCGTCATTTGGTATATTATACGATTTTTTCGATATCGTATGCAAAGATTCTGACCTTTTACCGTGGCATAACTTTTTTTGCAAATAAAGTCAAAACTCATGTTTGTTAATTTTACTAGATGCTATACCACATTACCTACCTAAATATGAAAGGTTTAATTTTTTGAAGTGTTTATCATTTCTTTTTATTTTTGCAAACCCTAAAAGGCGATCCACGGGGTGGAGTTGGTGCATGCCACTACAGCCGGCGCACATGCCATAGTGCGCCACGAAGTTGGCCTAAACCCATGGCGCACTATGCCATGCGCCACGGATGCTGTGGATGGTTCACGGCAGAGAGGCGTGCGCTTAGGCGTGGCGCCCCCATGTGCGCCATGATGACACTAACAACCGTGGCGCACATGACTATAGTGCGCTTCTGAGATGTTTGGCGTGCGGCCAGGGCCTGGCCCACACATGTGGCGCACTATAGTCATGTCGCCTGTTGTTCAGTTACTAGTAGCGCTTGCCTACAGGTGAGCCACGCTGTTTTTGGCCGTGGGGCACTTCAACCATGTGAGCCACGGATGTGCTGATTACCTATAGCTGTTTTCCTAGTAGTGATCATCCCACATGCTTGGGAAATATTTCTTGAAATGTTGACCGTTGACATCAGGAATTTCGCCGTCCGGCTCCTCGAGCATATGTCGTTTCCTCTTAAAACTTGATCGACCATGCGGCCCGTGCCAATTTGGAGACCATTTACCATATGTTGCATCCTTAGTCCCCAATGGCAACCTGACTTCCCATACGGATCACCAGCGTGGAACTCCTTTGGCCTCACTTTCTTGTTATATGCGAGCTACCTTGGCCTTGTTCTCTTTGATTTTCTCCGGTGACCACGGCTGAGCTCGGTTAAATCCTCAACCTTGTCACTCATCGGGTTGCGTATTCTTCAGTCGTTAGATCGTTCTGAAAAGTGACATGTCTCGATCCAGCCGTAATTTCCCAGGGCAATACGGCTTCTTGTCCATATACTAGATGGTATGGCGAGGTTTTTATCGCTCCATGGCATGACATGCGATAAGCCCATGCGCCTCGACAAAACCTCGTGCCAGCGCCTAGGGTGCTCATCGACTTTTCTCTTGATCGGTTTGATGAGGCTGCGGTTGGATGCTTGACTTGCCCATTTGCTTGAGCATAGTATGGAGATGATCGATCGGCTTGATCCCGTGTCCTCACAGAACTTTCTAAACTCGTGAGAAATAAAGACCGAACCTCCATCGGTCGTGATAGTTTAGAATCCGAATCTATGGATGACATGTTCTTTCACAAAGTTGATAACATCCTTTGAGTTTACTAATTTCATCGGGACAGCCTCCACCCATTTAGTGAAATAATCAGTGATGGCCAAAATCCACATGTGGCCTTTGCTTGATGGAGGATTGATTTTGCCGATCATATCCATGCCCCAACCTCGGAATGGCCAAGGCTTGATGATGGGGTTCATTCTTGTGTGGTACCATCTGAATTTTCCCAAATTTACGACATGCTTGACACCCTTTGTAGTACTTGAAAAAGTCCTCAAGCATGGTGGGCCAATAAAACCACGATCGCTGATCAACCATTTCATCTTGTGAGCCGATTGGTGAGTTCCACAGGCGCCGTTGTACCTCGTGTAGGAGCCGATTGGCCTCGGCATCCCCGGACATTTGAGCAATAACCCTTCGAGTCTGTAAAACATGTCATCCCCAATAAGCACATACTTCATGGCCTTGTACCTTATCCGTTTAGGTGCCCCCGAGCAGATCCTTCAAGTAATTGAAGATATCGGCTCTCGATCGTCGACTTCAGGGCATGCACGAACATCGGCTCCCTGCTATATCCTTGTAGCACGAAGCCATTTGTGCAAGATCATTTGCCTCGGTGATACTGCGACCGGGATCCGGTGAAGTTTATGTCTGGAACTGCGCCATCGGCTCACGGTCAGCCATAATGGGAAGAGGGACTCGCTCTCACACTTGTACTCCTCCGTGAGTTGGGAAATCACCAACTTGGAGTCTCCAAAAATTTCCACTTCTTCTGCTCCGGCTTCGATGAGTAACTCCATTCCCTTGCGTATCGCCTCGTACTCAGCGACGTTGTTGGTTCGAGAGGTAGACAATCTGATGGAGAAGGAAAATGTTGCCCCCCGGGGCGACACGAGTAAAATGCCGATGCCGCAACCATCGTCACAAACCGATCCATCGAAAAACATAGCCCACGCTCTTATAGACAATGCTGCTATGTTAGTGTTGATCCTTTCAGCGATAAGGTCGAGCGCTGTCCATAACTGCTTTGCGGGTTGATACGGATGTCAAACTCGATAATGCAAACATCCATTTTCCCGATCGGCCTTTCAACATAGGAGAGCGGCATGCTTTATGACGTCGATTTGCATATGATGATGATCTCGGTGATAGCAAAATGTGGCGCAGCTTAGTGCGGTGAAAAACAGTGAGCACAACTTATCGATGTCGGGATACCTTGTCTCTGCGTCCGATCATACGCTTATGTAAAATACGACTCGCTCCAGCCCATCATAAACTTGCACCACCGAGGCGATGGGCGTGTCGACTCTTGACAAGTAAATGTAGAGCGATGCATCGGCTGGGGTGGAACCAACATCTGGCGGCCGTCGGATATTCTTTGATCTCGTCGAAGGCTCGTTGTTGTTACGCCCCGTGAATTCCTCGTCGATTTAATTTTCACTAGTCCCATGAGCGGCTCTATCCTTCGACAGATTAGAGATGAATCTTGGCGAAGTTGATCTTGCCGATGAGAGGCGAGTTCTTTCTTTGTGGTGGGTGGCTTCATTATTCGCCTTTGCCTCCCGACTTTTCAGGCGATCTCAATTCGCGTTCATGGACCAAAAACCCAGAAGCGGCCGTCACCGAGGCACACTTCTTTGGATTCATCCGTGGCGAATTTTCTTGTTCGGTCCGGGGCGCGTTGCGGTCGTCCGGTGTCCTTGCGCTGACGGACTTGACCACCACGTCATCGATGTAAATTTCCACCAGCTTGCCGATCGGATCATGGAAAATATAATTCATGGCCCTTTAGTGCGTGCGCGGCATTCTTGATCCAAAGCGTCATGACTACATATTCAAACAACCCCACCGACCCTGGGACTCTGAATGCAGTCTTGTGTATGTCTTCTGGAGCCATAAAAATCTGGTTGTAACCAGCATTTCCATCCATGAAGCTCAAGATCTTATGACCAGCCGCTGCATTGATTAACGTTTCTGCCACCGGCATCGGATACTCATCCTTTGGGGTAGCTCTGTTGAGATCCCGAAAATCTATGGCAACACGCCATAGCGGCCATCCTTTTTCTCTGGTACAATACTAGAAATCCACTCGGCATACGCATGACTGATTAACTTGGCATCAACATTTTCTCGACCTCCTTCTTGACTTCTTCGAATTTGGCCTACATCGTGCTCGCTGCTGAAATGGCGAAATCCTTTTTAGCGGAGTCGATGCTCAATGATGCTCTGTCTAACCCGGGCATCTCTGTGTAGTCCCGAGCGATGCGGATATTTTTCAGCAGGCGGCGATCATAGGACCCGCATACTCGGATCTAACTTCTGGCGATAAATGTTGGTGGTGGCTTATCCCGGGACCAATGTCGATTTCTTCTAGTTCATCGGCGGATGTAAACCCATACCCTAGCTTTCCGTCACTGTCAAATCGATGCTAAACACAGGGCAAGCGGTAGGTGAGGATAACAAAAATAATTTGGGCGATTGCTGAATATTGCCCTTTTATTGCATTAGTCAGGGCGGTTTACACCTTATTGTTTTACAATGGCGGGCATCTCCTGCTACGACTACGTGATCGCTTGTCGTATGATTGCTGCTTTTTATTTTTGTGGCGATCGCGAGGATCGGCGTACCTGGATGATCGTGGACTTTTCTACTCTGTTAGGCGATAGATAAGACCAGCCTCACCCGTTTTTGTAGCTTCAATGCGCTCACAGCCGTCTAGACTGATTCGGAGATCGGCTCTTGGTCTTACTTCCCAGACGTTCATGCCAGCTATGGAGATCTCGATAGAATCATCTGCATGGATGACCTCCACTTCATATCTATCCCATTGTATTAGGCCTTTGGTGCATTGTGGGGAATGCGGCGGTTCGCGTGAATCAATCTCTCCCTAGCAAGGCGGCGTAGGTGCTTTTGCATCCTGACGAAAAATAGCGTGGGTATGGTTTTCCTGCAGTCGGATCCGTTCGAGCGCCTTGCGTTTCAATCGACCTTTGAAGTCGCTAACGTGATGTTGGTTTTGATCGGATCTGCGGTGGGCGTCCCAAGCGTCGTAGCATGGAGTATGGCATGATATTGTTGCCGCTCGGTGTCCACCAACATCTTCTGGCGAGTTGCCCATTGATGTAACCTCGTAGGTACAGGGCTTTCGGATGTTTGTAACCCTTCTCACGTGGCTTCTCAAAGATAACGGCCGTGGGCGCGATCGAGCTTGCCGCTGGTAGCTCATTGGTTCTTGGCGCGCGAATTACGGCGGAAGTATGAACACCATGTTTGTGCGGCCGATGTACGTGCATCGGCTTTTACTGGTTTAGGCGCCACTCTTTCCTTGTCGAGGCGGTCTCCGTTTCCAAAGTCGCCTAATTTTAACGGCGGATCGGGCCGTGCTTTCTTTAAAGCGTGGAATCTGCGCTTGACTTCCTCCAAGTTCTTGCGCTTGCTGCACTCTCGCTTTTGGGTATGTCGAGTCCGTCGGGACACCACCTTGAGCGGTGATATCTGTCTTCTTTGTCATCCCTTGGCTTCTCGAGGTCTTTTGCTCGGCGGACTCCTGTGGCTCACGAGGTGGGAGAGGCCCTAGGCGTTTGAACACGGCCCGGCCTCGTGTCCTCCTTCTTCTCCGCATTCGGCAATTGCAATTGTCGAGGGCAATCGGCTCATTCCGTCCCAGCAATACTTGAAGAAAGGACAATCCCAATGTTTGTCTGCGCCTTCCTTTTCTTTTAGCGGTCCCCTAGCGAGGTTCTCATATCCTTCATCTCCATCGGCGCCCGTTGGTCATCTTGACACTCATACTTGTTAAGGAGATCGTGGAATGTGGCCGATATCGCACTCTCCTCACTGTTCTTCATTAGGTACCGCTTTGTCATTGTGGGCGGTCGCGTGGACCAGCCTCCTCTCTTTCTCGACCGAGGCGACCACCTTCCTCCTTGTATCATGGTGGTACCCAAACCACCGCCATATTAACACGAGCGAGAAATCCGTGGCGCCTCGCGGAGTGATTGAGTTCTACCATATTGACGCCAGGGAATGGGTTTGTGTCCACTTTCATGGCGAACTGCCCAAGGATCAGACGGCCTTGTTCTATCGCCGTTTGGATCTGGCGACGTAACTCTTTGCACTCATTGGTGGTGTGGGTGAGCAGTGATGCCACTTGCAGTATGGTCTCCCGTTCATCTCCTGAGCCGTGGGGATTTTGTGGCCTTCGGGCAACTTCAGCTGCTTTTCTTTCAGCAGCAAATCGAAGATCTGCTCAGCTTTGCTCACGTCGAAGTCGAACCCTTTTGCAGGCCCCTGCTGCTTCACCCATTTGCAGGACACAGGGTCTGCCCCCCGAGCCCATTCAGCCACGGCCACCTCCTGGTCTTGTGTAGGATCATCTTCTTCTGTATCGACCAGGCCTATCGGACGTTTGAACTTGTCTTGGTACAACTCAGGGTGGCGCTGTTCATACATCGTCAGTTTCTGGGCCATGTGCGCCAATGAGTTGTACTCTACTTGAAAGCAGATCCTTGATGGGTCCGAGACCCAACACCGCCAGCTATCGCTTCTTTCTCGATTAAGCAGTGAGTAACATCGGTTCTTGACGGTCTGAAAGCTGGATGTACTCGGCTACAGTTTCTCCCGCAGACTGCGCCAGTGCGCAATGCCGCCTCGGTAGCCTCTGAATGATCTTGAATGTGGGCTGCTCTTCCGATTGCTTCCAGTCTGAATCGAATCGGTGGCGAGGTGTACCATCAAAAAGCTGGTCTGTCGATTGCGCAAGAACCTTACGCGCGGTGATCCGATCTTGAAATCATGCCCAACTGTGCGGTATCGGCTCACGTGCTCGATCGAGCTCGATCCTTCGATCCGAACCTTGAGAACTCGGGAGCCGATACTTGGGAGGCGGCGGGATCGAATCAAACTCATTGATGCGGCTTTGAATAGCCGATTGTCCTTCTCTTGACGCGAAACCGAACTGGTCTCTCAAGATGGTACGGATTTGCTCCTTTGTTTGAGCTGTAGGGCTAGATTCTCATGACTTCGTTCGGTGGCATACTTGGCTAGCCACTGTTTGTCGGCGTCCATCCTGTGCATCGCTGCTCGAACGCCCTACTAAAACCCAGCTCGGGAACTCCTGCCAGAAATCCTGCGGTTGCAATCTGGTTGGTGCGTGTCGGGTTATTGCAGTCCGACCGTAAGTACACACATATCCATGTGGGATTTATTTAGGTGGTTCAAACAGGAGGCGGCAATCGCTTGGGTCGCCTCGACCTTGTAGGCGACGTCGCGGCTGCCTGGCGGCTCGGGCTGCAAGTGTGAATGGCGGTGGTGGTGGCGGCACAGGCGGTCTTTCTCCTGGTGAGTCCCAGTAGGCCCGTCGGAGAATACGATGTTTCATGATCTCTGAACTACATGACTGCGATCCGCTTAAAAGCGTTCACGGGCTCTCGAGAATGGCGGTGAAGAATGAGCCACCATGTAGTTGACCTCTGTCGCAGAAGCTCAGTGCGCTCCTCGAAGAGCAGGATCCACCTCATCAAGAGCACCCTCGGGTGAGAACCCCCTCCACTTGATGCCATGCTTACGGGTCCTCTCAAAAGAGCCGATGAGGTCGGCTTCGAAGAGAGTTTTGATCTCGTCATACTTCGCCTTGTGCTCCTCAGGCAGCTCGTCGTACGTGACTGGTCTGTCCCCCATCTCAGCGTCGGATGTTGATGCAGATGTTGTTGAAGGTCCCACCGGGCGTGCCAGAATGTGTTGCCTGCCAAAACCCACGGCGAGCAGCGACGAGCAACACGAAGCCGGAGGCTCCAGGCTGCTGGTGGGCCTGGTCCCTCGAACAGCGGCCGCAAAACTCCGCACACGTCTGGCTTGGTTCGGCGTGCCACCTGACCTATACCTGGTCAGGAAGGTCAAGGATTGCTCCGATTGATTTCCTGCATGGTAAACAAGTATACGTAAAATTCGAGCCGTGACCGGCTCCCAGGTTTCCCTGTGAATCGGCTCCTAGAGCCGATTATCCCATGGTTACGCATTAGATTTACGATAACATGGGGTTTTGCTTTATCATTACAAGTTAAATCGATCTCGACGGTTTAATGTTTTCACTACGTGGCGGGCGTCCTACACGTAATTGAGCCTGGTAGATACAAAAGATGATAGAAAACTAATCCTAGAGGAGGCCTAACAACCGACGTAAAGTCAATTACCGGAACAACTTCTCTAGAACTAGCAAACCACGTCCTTACGTACTACTGGATCGTTCAACCCGTTTGCAAGGCCTGACTACGTAGATATCAAACTAAACCTTGGTGAACAAGGCATAACCATAACAGATCGAATCAGCTAAATAAAGATCAAGCAAGATGCTACCCTTGCACTTGGGAAAAGGTGCAAAGGTAGCGAGGTAACTAGAGGTAGCATAAATCAAACAATTATAACGAACAGCACCGATGCTAGCCTCAACAAATCCATGATAATAGTGTTACTCGCCATCAACAAGGCTTCAGTACGAGTAACACCAAATAACGCATAAGTAAAAATACTGCCTAGATCGCAAGATGCGATCTAGGCAGCATATTACTACCGAAATAAACCCTAGAAACAAGGGGTGGCGATGCGCCGAGATTGTGTTTGTTGTGAACGTGATTGTCCTCTTTTTCTTGATAACCCTAGGTACATATTTATAGTCCGGAGACTTTCTATCTTTGGAATAACTCTACAACTCTATCTTTACCTAAACTGAAACGGAACCTAAACTGAAACGAAACCTACTATGATACAAGATACACGGGCAATTTAGCCCAAATCCACGCACAAGGCCGATTCAAAACGTATCTTCCAAGCCCATCTTGATCACGGCCCATCTCCGTCTTTGGCCAAAATATGGCGATAACAGCATCATAATCTATTTATATTAGCAACTCGTAACTCAGTTATTGTTAATCTAATGAACGTTCAGTGATGTTGGACGGTGTAACACAACAAATAATTCTCGGTTACAACGGCACTAAAGTTACGCCGTCTTCAGTTATGTAATGAGGCGCATCCTCTTCCGTGTCGTTGAACCGCTAGCTCGGCGGATCACGTTGCGTCGTGCCAAAAAACCCGTCGCCGTTTCAGTATCCCAACGTAGTTATTCCTGGTGGCTTCTTTTTTCGCGTCGGTCTGTTGCGAAAAACTGTGGCTTGGCGTCTATAAGCGCTAGTGCCCGAGCTCCGTGTTGTAGTGTGTGTGATGGACGCACTCATGGTGGTGGCATTGTATAGCATCATGGTGGCATCAATAGCAAGTCTAGCAAGGTCAATGCCTAGATCTCTCCTGATGAAGGGTTAGCGAAAGACGGCGGTGGCGACTTCTAGAGTGCGCATGTGGTGCATGCTAAGGATTTGTTGGACCGATTTGTGATCCTGGCTCACTGCGTGATCAACTCCAAGTTCCGACTGTGTACTACTACTCAAACATGTGTTTGTCTTTCTGATTGAAAACTTGATGTGCTCACTAGGGCGACTACGCCGCTAATGAATACAAGTGCATAGATTATTTATAGCTTATTTCTAAATAAGAGTATCGAACCACATAGAGATATTTGTAATGGTCTTTATGCCTCTCATTACTATTCACTAGAGAGTACTTATAAGTTATCTCTAATTCCAAGTAAGAGTGTATAAAGGGGTCTGTGTTTGAGAGCAAAATGAACAAGAACAAATTAAATAACTAAACGAATCAAAAGCATGCGAGTGTGAATGTGAGAGTTGCAATATGACTGAGGAGTTCTCGGGGAGTGTTGGATCCACCACTAACAATTGAGTTATTTATGATTAGGATATATCTATGTCTTTTTTATGTGTATGTATGGGAGAATCTCCAAAATAGATGATCAAATGCCAACCATCTTATATTTCATCTCTCATAACCACAGTTGTGATCATAGGATAGCCACCCTAACCCCAAACAATTAAGGGTTAACCCCATGGTCAACGATTGGGCGTTGTGAGTCCCCTCTTATCCCTCTTGACCACATGAATAATGATCGAATGCATATGACAATTAGCAGCTTCACACCATCACATGCCCAAGGGTAGTTTTCTCCCTTGCCCAAAGGGAAAATGTTATGTGGTCGACATTCACATAACACCAAGAAGTAAAACTAATACATATTCATAAAAAAATTATAAATCATATTTATTTCAAGTCATAATAATGCTAGGGTTTCTCCATCTCTCCCCAAGAACAAAGAGAACTACTCACATTGAAGAGAATCAACGCCATCTCAGTAGTATCAACAAAATACAAAGGTACAATCGAATACAACTTCAAACTCATACTAGGGTTTGGATTACACCCAAGTAGAGAAAGGGAATCAGTGTTGGAGATGTTGTTGTTGTTGTTGATGATGATGATGATGATGATGATGATGTAGTTCGGTGAAGTCTCTTCTTCCACTTTTGTGTTGGTGGAGATGGTGATGGAGGCGCGGGGACAACTATGGAGAAGGAGAAACGGCGCAGCAGGACTCTGCCGTGGAGGTATGTGGATGGATGTCTTCTCCCTTGGCTCCTCCCTATCTTTTATAGGCCTAGGAGGGTCCCCAATAGTCCCTCCTATGTTCCCTATGACCTAAGAAAGATCTGGGAATAAACAAGGGCAAAATAGGTGAAGAAACGCATCAGTTCCGATGGTTTTCGTCGCCTAAAACTTGTGGTTTGAACGGGTTGTATGGGAACGCGTGGCCGTACCAATGCTCGTTAAAGCGTGTGAGTCCTTAGGTATATTGGTTGCAATTTCTTCACACGAACTTCGATTTGAGTGTTCTTTGGCTTGCTGAGTTAGTATGGACGAGCGCTAAAACGTCATGGTATTGTATCTTTATTTTGAGTTGATGGAAAAATCCACTTTTTAACCCCTCATATGGCTAAGTCTGTTACCTGCATATTGCACTCTCTTCATTCCTCTTGCCTTGCTTTATACATAATTATCCATAACACCTACACATATATCAAAGATAAAGAGAAGTAATAAAATCCTAATAAACTAATAGTTGTGCAACACTCTAAAAATGAATAAGAACTTGCAGTCATGCATATAAGAGATAATAATAACTAGATGAAAGAATGAGATGAGTGAATAATTATACAAAAGCTATGCTTAAAACTACTGCAAAAATACACCTGTTCATCTTTCTGATTCAAAACTGGATATGCTCGCTGGGCGACTACACCGCCAATGCCCACCGCGCCTCGCTCGGCTTCAACCGGGCTATAGGAGGAGACGAGGACAGATTGCCCTAGCAGCCGTCAGCCGATCAGATCGGGACTGTGATCTGCAGCTACGGTAACTCTCCAAGTCGCAATACCGTGAGTATTTCTGCACGCCAGCACGGAACTCATCCCAACGCCGCGAGATTTCCTGGACATTCAGTTGCCGCAAGGTTGAACGTATCAATTCGTCATTCAGTGGCCGCCGCGAGCCCACGACAACTAATATTGTCGACAAGGTAAAGTCGTGCATCGGTAATCATCTTAGTAGCTGATTTTCTGAAAGTTCAAGATTTACATGTACATAACATCTTGAGATTAAATAGTTAAGTAAATTGTGATTGCTTGTGTTCTTTCTACAAAGAGATTAACATCTTGAACTTTGGATGATGGTTGTGGAATTGTTGGTATATGTAGGTGTAGTTTTTTTGAGTTTTGGTGGTAAAGTAGGTTTTCGTCCTGTAGGAGTTGTTTCGAAATCGAGCAGCACCAGCAGGTTTCCTACTAGTGCCCCAACTCGCTTTTCCTTTCTTTTCTTTCCCATCTTTGTAGCAGACTTTGTATTCTGTTATGCATTTAATGAAAGGGGTTAGCCCGGTTGAAAAAAAAAAGAGATTATATTATCTATGACTAGAAACTTTGATTCTACCACCACGTATTTTTTTTACACAAATCGTATATAGACAATTGTGGTATTTATATTGTTATTTTAAATTATTCGGTTATAAAGAAGAGAGGTGGAGATATTGCGTCTCTTTCGCAGAAACACACAACAAAGAAGGCTACGGAAACTTTAGATCCTTCGCTCGTTGAAACTAGGGATAACTATTTCCATGCCCAATATGGCTGGTACTACTCAGTTTTGTTTAGCGCTAAACACTCCTCAGATTTGTCCCCTCTCTCTAAAACCCAACGTCAAGAATATCCATACAGAGAGTTTCCGTCAAGTCAAGGCATTTGACTATTAGTTGGCTGAAAACCTAACATGAGTGGGACCTTTAAATTCTTACAGGTGAGACCATGAGACCATCAAATTTTCCGGATATTGGTGGTACCAACAAATAACTGACAGTGGGACCTATTAATCGCTGAGTAGGACTGACAATTTCCCTTTTTCATGGAAAAGGATACATATCCCCCGGGGGATACGAGCGTTTCATCCCCCGGGTCAAGTTGGCTTCGCGCGTGACACACAGCTTGTGAAACAGAGCATCCAAGGTGGGTCCCACGTGGAATCTTATCTTCTCACAGCTTTCTTCTCCACGGAATTATCTCCCCCGCATCCTCTACCACAACGGCATGTTCCACCCCATGCGAGAACCGGTGGGCGTCGGATCCGACTCCGGCCTTCGCGGGGCGCACCACCAACGCGCCCACACTGGCGGCACCACCTACATCGTCCTTCACGCGCCCAGCAAATTCACGCCATGGGCGACATGTTGTGTGCCATGCCAACCACCTCCTTTCTTTCTGCCGCGAAGGCGCACCTTCCCTCTCCATCATTGTCGGCCTTGCGCATGTCTTTGGCGCGCGACAGCTTCCTACAAGCGACGGCGGACCTGCTACAACTGTGGCGGCGATTCGCTACATGCGGTGCCGCTTGCTACAACGGGCCAGCAATGGTGCTACATGTGGGCGATGGTGATGCTACGTCTTTGGTGATGGCGGTGCTTGCCGGTGCGGCCTTCGTGCATCGTAAATACCTTTCGACAATTGGCGGTGCTGCTCGCTACGTGCGGCATCGGTGGTTGCTAAATCGTTTGGCGGCGCTGCTAGCAAAGTCGAGGTTTGCTATGTGCGATTATCGGACTTGCTACATAGGCATGCCAGCCTCGCTACATAAGCGTGAGAGGTATAAGCGGGCCGCTTTTGCTAAGCGGCATGAAGCTTTGCTACAAAGGCACGACGGCCTTGCTATAAAGGTATGTCAGCCTTGCTACGGATGTATGGCATCGTCTTCTTGGGCGATGCGTCGGCTGCTATAGAGGAACAACATCACCTTCTCTAGTAGCGGATTTTTTGCTACAAGCGGTGTGAAGCCACTACGAGGCATAACGTCCTTGCTATAGAGGCACGGCGTCTTCTCCGGCAACATATTTTCTTCTCCGTCGACAAAGAGTTTTGCTATATGCGGCGGCAGTGCTACAAGGTGCCTTGGTTTCGGCGAGATATCCGAAATAGGAGTTTGCTACAATATAAGTTTTTTTTGCTACAACTGTTTTGTGATTTTGCTACAATAGCGCAACATTTTTGCTACACGGTCTCCGGTGAGGTCTAATGGCGAAATTCTCCGGCGAGGTCGGATATGCTACAATAGCACAACTTTTTTGCTACACGGTCGCCGACGAGGTCTCCGGCGAAATCTCCGACGAGGTTCGGTCTATTTTTATTTTTCTAGACCGAACCGTTTTCTGCTACAATGTAGCAAAAGCGGGGCAAATGTAGCAAAAGCGGGATTTTGAATTCAAAAACGGACACGTGGTTGGCTGGGGACCCGGGGGATGAAAACCACAAATCCCCCGGGGGACGCCTAGCACTGTCCCTTTTTCATTTGCTGGCGGACCACCGTCATTTGAACCTGATCGAGCCCCTCTCAACAAGATCGAGCACCTCTCCACTATATCGAGTCCCTCTCAACTAGATCGAGCACCTTTCAACTAGACCGAGCACCGGTTTCAACATCCGTATCCGCCTAGAATTTGGCGGATTTTTTTAGGTAAGCAGATCCAGAGATTATCGTGTGATTTCTGATTTCCATAGCTTAGAAAATCTCTGATTTGCTTATTAATACTCCTAGATATTTGTCCTAATTCTCGAAATGCTTAATGAACTTTAGATGGACATCACCCTACTGACGTGACCACTTTAGAAGCCATCGTGTACACCAACCTGTCGGCAACACCCATTGTCTACCTCGGGTCGGACCACTTGATCCAAGTGCACAAGTTACCGTATGACACTATCACACTATTCCAAGTGCAGGTACGAGCAAGGCTCGCCGTGTCGGCTCATTAGCAAGGGGAAGGACGACACCATTTTCTTCCTGACTGTCAGAGCGCTCGGCATGGCCACCATCATGTCTTGGGGTGTGTTGGAGATATGCCCTAGATACAAATAATAAATGATGTTAATTATCATATCTCATTAGTTCATAATAGGTTTTATACCATGTTATAATTGTATCAATTGGAAACACTGGTATAAGTGTGGTATATAAACGAACCAAGTCTCTAGTAGCCTCTATTCAACTAGTTCATTGGTCAACTGATGATCAAGGTTTTCTGATCATGGACATTTATATCAATTGTTAATGAGGTCATGTCATTAGATAAATGATAATATATACACTATACCTAACATAATTATTACAACACGATCAATTCACAAAGTTCATCATTGCAATAACTAGGAAGCAGTATCCTACTCCATAGACCAGGAGATCATATCTAACCACTATCACCCAAGGCTATTTTGATTGCATCAATCTCACGGTAACAGGGTGATCTGGCGGTGTTCGAAGGGATAGATTGAGGCGTACGTATGAAGATCAGGATTTTTTTCTCCCGCGTGACAAAAATATATGCCGGCCCACTCGGTGAGATTACATCCATAATCTGTGTAGCGTATGATAAGGTCATGGGTATGGAATATAACAGGAACGAGTTAACCAACGCTTGAACTAAGTATTGTGATACCAATAATCAGATCTCTGAGAAGACATGTATCAAAGTAACAAAAGGAATTGGACTCGATGTTGATGGTTCAAGCGACATTTAAAATCATGGAATGCATAGGGGTCATTATGGGTATCCAGTTTCAGCGATGCATGATCATTGATCGAGAAGCGTCTTGATTATATCTGTGATGTTCCTAAACTGTAGGATAACACATTTAAGGGTTCGATGAAACTTAGAGATAGTTTTGGATCCATCGGGATCACGGAAGAAATATGAGAGAACCGAAAGGGTTCAGGAGAATCGAAGGTAGTTTGGAGTGATCGAAAAGGAGTTTTGGATCATCAGAGAGTAATTATATATGATTTTAATATTCATTATTGGAATTAATGATTAAAATCTTATTTAAAATTAATTTTAGGATAGCCCACCTAAGTGGGCCTTTTCCTGAAGGAAAGGCCCAAGTGGGTCCTGCCCCAAAGGGAGGAAGGAGGGGCCGGCCGGCCTAGGGTTGGTGCGCGAGGCCCACCACTGTCGCCACCTCTCCCTTGGACACTGCCTTCCCCTTTAGTCCCACCTTGGCCACTGTCCCTTTGGGGGTCCCTCCCTTCTCCTATATAAGGAGGGGCATGTGGGTGAGGGGAGAACACACAATTCCTGAGCCTCAGGGTTCTCTCCCATGTTGGCTCTCCTCCTCTCTCTCTTGTTGGATTTCACGCTCATGTTACAAAAGAACTGCGCAGTGGAGGGCGACTTCAACATCGACACGCCCGTCACGCTGCTGGATCTCCGATCCAAAAGATCTACTTCCGCAATATCGACTAGATCGGAGAAACCAGGAGTTGTTGTTGACCATCGTGCGTGCGAAACCACACAGGTGCTACCAGTTGTGGCACCTGGTTGTTGGCGAGGATCAACGACCTTAAGTTCAGCTATGTTGTTCGACTATATCATCCACGTTCATCGTGAGCGTTAATGCTTTCGGTCTAGAAGGGTATGACACGAAACCTTTTCCGTTATTGCATTAACTAACAAATAGATCTTGGTTAGAAAAATTATTGTTTTCTGCTATGAAATCCTTTAGGGTGCATGTTAGGTCGACATCGCGTGTCTAGCTAGTATACACGGTGACTATCTTGGCATGTCCCTCCATTGTATGTTAGATATAACATCACGAGGAAAGCGAAATGTCGAGGAGGCGGCGTGGCGAGTGCCATCGAGGTTCCTTGTCGATGTTGGGCCAACCAAACAGCTGCATTTCTACATTTGCATCGTCAAAGATAATTAGGTTTTAAAATTGGAGTAATGCAGATGTAATGGTGTCGTTAAGTACTTGCTACCACAACAAGTTAATTTTGGAATTAGGAATAATGACCCGCCTACCTACTGTTCTGTACTTTGGTATGTACTATGTGTGAGAAGGTAGTGGAGATGAATTTTATGAAATTGTCTATATACTTTTATCCTTTAGGAATCTCAAACAGAAAATTAGCTTGCTTGTTGTTTCGTTGGACACTATGCGGCAATGATAAAGCACGTTCCGGACGCAAAACTAGTGCATGCACACGCACAAAGCGCGCTCTCATATGCCAAATGGAAATTTTCATGGCTCCCTTCATGATAATGCGCCCAAATTTTGCACATAGGTGCATCTTGACATGGCAAACAAAAGTGTTCCTGAAAAATTTTAAAATTTGTTTCAAAAAAAAGTTGATTTTTCATTTTTTGGAAAATGGGGTTTATTTTGGGAAGAAACTACACCAATTACGTGGAAAATAGCACCACTCTTATTTTCAAAATACTAAAACATGTGGGATGACAATATCCCGGATATCTAGTTTTTTCTTCAATTCTAACTACTTTTACCGATTTAAACGATTTAAGGGTGATTTCTAGAAATTAATTAAAAAATGAACTACATATGTGTTCTAGTTTGGTCCATATTATTGGAAAAATCATTGTAGGCTACCCAATATGGGTTATATGCAGCATCCACAAAGAAAATCGAAAATATCAACCATTTTATGTGAATTCACATGTAGCCAATTTTGACCTTATTTTTTAAAATTAAATAAAATATAGAATAATCGGAAAATGTAAATCCAACACAAATAGTCCTTTTATGTGACCTAGTTGCTAGTAAACATATGAAATTCAAGTTATTATAATTATTTCTAAAAGTCCTTCTAAGAAATTGCTATTATGTATGATTTATCGTGACTTTTAAGCCAAAACACCAAGGGATGGCCAATTTCATGGCTCCTTCATGATAATGGAGCCAAATTTCTTGCATAGGTGCATCTTGGCATGGAAACGAAAGTGTTCATGGAAGTTTCCAAGTTTTTTCACAAAAAGTTGATTTTCCATTTTATTAGTCCAAATGGGTTTTATTTTGTGAAGAAACTACACCAAATACATGGAAAATAGCACCACTCGAATTTTAAAAAATACTAGAACACATGAGATGGCAAAATCATGTATATCTTGTTTTTTCTTCAGTTATAACTACTTTTGGCGATTTTTTTAAATAATACGAATTATTTAATTAATTTGAGTTCTATTATACGTTTTTGTAATTTCTGATCTAACACTTTGTCGGCTTGGGGCAAATAGCCCAGGCCAATCGGCCGTGCCTTGCCGACATCAGTGGCACCATGCATCGGCCTTGCCCCACATGCAATCGGCTTGCTCGAGCCGATTGGCCCGGTCGATTAGTGCAATCGGCGGACCTAGACCGAGCCCTAATCGTCTTGTCCCTAACCAAATCCTGCATGATCAATGCAACCCTGCCGCTAAATAATTGTCCGCCGCTGTTTTCCTTGCCAATCCTTCCCGCCGATTTTTCCTTGATACTTCCGCCTTTTATTCCATACTGCTTCCTTTTTTTCGCCACTACTTCCCGCCCTTTTTTTTCGCCACTACTTCCCGCCCTTTTTTTCCCGCCACTACTTCCCGCCCTTTTTTCCCGCCTATTCGGTTCAGTGCCTCTATAAATCCGGGCAACGAGATGTATCCTTTAATCCAGTTCATCTCTTCCTCCTCTTACTCTCTCATTTCCCTCCTCTCCTCTTGTTCTCGCATTTCCTCCTCCTCTCCACTATGACCGTAGCGTCTACACGGCCTCTAGATATGTCCATTGGGATTATCTTAATAGCGAACTGTTGTGATAGGCGATGAACCAGCCGGCGGGATCGTTGGTAACAAACCATGATGCTCTCGTTATGCTTGGTAAGTCACTTCATCGAAGGGTGGCGAAGACCACAAATCAGGTACGAGCAGAGCTTCTCAGGATCCAGGCAAGGTGGGACAAGCTCACCTTCAAGAGTGAAGCTCGCTTGATGGAGCGGGCTGATGCACCTTGGTCCTGGATAGAAGATAGCGAATATGAGGATGATATCTTCATGCCGCCACCCGTTGGAAGCAAGGCAAGAGCTGAGTGGGACAAGAGGCAGGAGAAGAAGAAAGCGCAGGCCAAGAAGAGTCAAGCTGACATGACGGAGCAGGTTGGCACCTAGGGCCTGGATAGAAGAGAGCGAATATGAGGATGATATATTCATGCCGCCACCCGTTGGAAGCAAGGCAAGAGCTGAGTGGGACAAGATGCAGGAGAAGAAGAAAACGCAGGCCAAAAAGAGCAAGTGTGAGGGATCGTCCAAGGGAAAGGGCGAGACATCATCGAAGGGAAAGGGAAAGGCATTATGCTAGGGATAGATAAGACTCTTATTTATGTACCGCAAGTTATGTTGAACTATGTTGCAAGTTATGTTGAACTATGTTGCAATAAAAATCGTGAAATGATAAAATGGTGTCTCATATATAGGTAGATATATGTCTCATACATAAGTAGATGTCTTATGCATAGATAGACATGTCTCATACATAGATAAATATATGTCTCATACATAAATAAATATATGTCTCAGCGACGTCGTCTGCCGCGACGCTCGGGTGGTGGGTTAGGAGGCGTCGTCCAACCGAACCTGTGGGGCGGCCGAACTGTCGGGAGGAATCACCGACCCGTACTCATCGTCTTGAGTCTCTGTGTGGGGTCGAGTCGAAAATGTTCACCAACGCTGCGTCATAAAATCTGAGTGGTATGATCAGCGTCTGATCGGTCGACGGATCCGGACATAGGCGGTGATAGCAGGAATAGACCCTGCATTACGAATTCTCACGCACATGAAAACAAAGTATGTAAGAACTTGACATGAGCGAGCCTCGACGCTTATCTTGTAAGACACATACCCTGTGGTTGTGGCTATGGGCAAAACCCGTAGTTTGGCATGGGAGGGTGACCCCAAGGCTCCTGCTGCTGGTGCTGCCACGACGAACCTCCATCATGCAAAGGTGGCTGCTGCTGCCTTGATCGAAAAGAAGGCTGCGATGCCACGTCGAACCTCTAGCACAGTGCGGGAGGAGGTCTCGGGTAAATGCGTGATGTAAGCCGTGGACGGGGAGACTGTCGTAGGGGAGAGGGTGGCTTCTGCTGCTGGTGGTGCGTCGAGTGCCGCGGAGGACGCTGTGGTGCCGGGTGGTGAGCAATGTCCGAAGGGAAGGTGCACGTGATAACCCCGTAGATACGCCGTATCTTCTCCTCCAGGCGACTCAGCCAGGTCTCCTGGTCCTGCCGGTGAATAAGTAGGGGTCCGGACGAAAAAGAGCGTCTGTACTCAGCACTCTCCGTCTCAAGATCGACTAACATCTGTGCCTGCAAGTGACACCACAAGGTTCGCCATATATAGATGGAAAACTATGTAATAAATATGTGCATTAGATGAAAACATACCGCGTGTTGTCTGCTGCCCACAGTCGACTGGCTCGGATAACTATCCCAAGTAGCTGCGCCCGACATCTCCTCTGGGTGAGATTGCTGCGTGATGCGTAGTCGTGTGGCGCTCATGTAGCTATCCAAATACCTGTTGAACTCTTCTATGTCAAACGCGTTTGAGTCAGACTTCGGGCTGTAGCGGTGTCCCACCTTGAGCGTACACCCCAACCTGTAGCCACCCGTGGCGGTCTTGCTACTTCCTTCCTCGACAACCTAACATTTAACATGGTTAGTGTCATGTCAATAAATCATGTTAAGATGAAAGTAATGTGTAAAGGAAACATCGTGTGTAAGGTGAAGGTATGGCGCTCTCCGTGGGGCGAGGATCAAATGGCGAAGACCAAACTGCCTCATTACTCTATGTAGGCTCATCTCCTCTGCCTGTATGTCGAAGATGATCTTCGATTTTGTGAGTGTCTGGCTCGTCCTGGCGCATAGAATAGACATCTATATGTTGTCCCCATCCCTCGGAATCTAGCAGCGAGCTTCATTATCGTAGGGCTCCCACATCATCGAACTCGCTAGCGATCGTCAAACTGCTCGGACGGTGCGGTAGCAACCCCTCACTGTTGTGAGAAAAGCGTCTCTGCGAATAATAATTTGTTAGCTCCATGCATAGTTTATGTCAACTAAATAATGAATGTAACAAGTAACTTTGCACATACAGCGATGTATCCAAACTGGACCCAAAGTAGGCAAGTCAATGTGGTGCGGATCGAGCAGTCCGGTCGGAGCGCCAAAGTAGGTGTAGGGTAAGCGTCAACCATAACGTCCGGCCGATAGGAAACGGCTCCAAGGACTAAAGCTGCAACAATAGTGGGCATCCAAGCAGGCCTGACTTCGGCGCCCTCCGTTTGCAACCGCTGCACATACCTTGGTACGTGGCCGCTAAGACCGCAGAACCCCAACTCCTTCAAGACAGGAAGCACTAATGCGACAGGGTTTACATGCCTATCTTCGCAGCCTCTTAACCACTTAAACCAGTATCTGTCAGTATATACATGCCTTAATGTCCAGAAAATATTTTTTCTTGACTTTGTCCACAATGCTTGCACGCTGACGGTGTACGTCTCGATGTTATAGCCTAAACATCCTGTTAACCATTCTTTCAACTGACTAACACTCCAGGTTTGAGGGGCAGTCAAATCTAACTGTGTACACATAAACTCTCTCAGATCTGCTCCAAAGTCATTTGTTCGAACATTTCCTTGACCGTAATAAAACACGAACTTCATTAAATTGGTCATCTCTGCTGACATAAAATAAACAACCTAATCAATTAATTATCGACAACGCGTATAATTTTGGGCAATGCTTGCAAATATTCTAAAAAATATGATATTATTGCTACCGGTCAAATATTGCTACTAATCCACCGGTCAAATATTTGTGTCTAACCCATCAGTTAAATATTGTTACTCATCCACTAGCCAAATATTCTAAAAAATATGATATTATTGCTACCGGTCAAATATTGCTACTAATCCATCGGCCAAATATTTGTGTCTAACCCATCGATCAAATATTGTTACTAATCCACTAGGCAAGTATTCTAATAGACTAATCATACCCACGTACGTAACCATATACAATAACCGTGATTATCGAGGGATTAAAGTTTACCCTTGAAGCGAGAGAAGCCACTCGGTCCACCACCACAACTCCACCACAGACAGCCTCAGCTCCTCCACCACAGCTCCACCACCATTGACATTTCTCCACTTGACATTGCTCCACCACAACTTCACCACCGTTCCTCCAACAAATCAACACCAAATCGAGCTATGAGCTAACCCATCCGTAGATCGGGCTTCCACTATCTCTCTACTAGCTTTGGATTGAAGTTTCTGTGGTCAAATCTAGCCAAATCGGGCAAAAATGGCGATTTTTGAAGTTGGGACGACGAACAGGAGAGAGAGAGAGGAGCGCTCACGGTCGCGTGGATAAGAAAGGAGGCGCTGGCGTCGCGGCGTCGCGTGGTCCTTATCCTGGCCCCAGTCGGCCTGGGCCTGGCCGATTAGGCGATCGGCTGGGCACGGCGAATGAACTGTCGACGAGGGTCGGTCCAGCAGCCCCGCGCGACCGTCCGATTGTTGGACGGTGACTCTTGTCGGCCAAGGCCTGGCCGATTGGCCCAGACGGCTTGCCCCAGTTCGACAAAGTGCTAGATCTGTAAATTAAAAAAAAACGTATAATAGAATTCAAATTAATTAAATAATTCGTATTATTTAAAAAAACGCCTACTTTTGCCGATTTGAATGAGTTAAGGGTGATTTCTAGAAATTAATTAAAAAATAAACTATAGATGTGCTCTAGTTTGGTCCAGAATATTGGCAAAAACTATTTTATGGTACCCAAGTTGGGTTCTATGCACTATCCATAAAGAAATTCAAAAAATATCAACCATTTTATGTGAATTCACATGTAGCCAATTTTGACCTCATTTAAAAAAATAAAATATAGAATAATAAGAAAAATGTAAATCCAACACAAATAGTCCTTTTATGTGACCTAGTTGCTAGTAAAAATATAAAACCAAAGTTATTATAATTATTTCTAAAAGGCCTTTTAAGAAATTGCTATTATGTACGACTTATCCTGACTTTCAAGCCAAAACACCAAGGGGTGGCCAGTTTCATGGCTCCTTCATGATAATGTAGCAAAATTTTGCACATAGGTGCATCTTGGCATGACAAAGAAAAGTGTTCATGGAAGTTTTCAAATCTTTTCCATTTTATTAGTGCCAAATGAGATTTATTTTGTGAAGAAAATACACCAAATGTATGGAAAATAGGCCCAGTCGAATTTTCAAAAATACTAGAACACTCGTGGTATGGAAAAATCCCTGGTATCTTGGTTTTTCTTCAATTCTAACTACCTTTTCCGATTTAAATGAGTTTAGGGTGATTTGTAGAAATTAATTAAAAATTAAACTACATATGTGCTTTATTTTGGTCCAGAATATTGGCAGAAATCATTCTAAGATATCCGAGTTGAGTTCTATGCAGTATCCACAAAGAAATTAAAAAATATCGACTATTTTATGTGAATTCACTTGTCACGAAATTTGACCCCATTTAAAAAAATCAAAGAAAATATAGAATAATCGGAAAAATATAAATCCAACACAAATAGTCCTTTTATGTGACCTATTTGCCAGTAAAAATATAGTCGTGTCATTAGGGTTGAAAATGGTAAAAAAAAACTTTCCGTCAGTTTCCAAAAAAATGGTGAGCTAAAAAGGAAACGGCATTTTGCGAAAAAAGAACAGAAACGGAAAAGGAAACGAGGAACCCATTTCTGGCAGAAACGAAAACAGTAAGAAAATTCCGGATAAATAAATACGAAAACGTTCTGAAACATAACCAGTCTGGCCCATAAACAAAATACTACTTTGTGTCGGTGATTCCCTTGCTATTTTGAGACCATATAATATATGAAGGGTCTAGGTGATACATGTAACCGGCCCAGTGAGTGTCTTAGCGTTTATGTAAAATTATTTATGTGAAATTATTTGTTTGTTGAAGTTTGAATTGTATGTATTACTTTATGTTTAATTATCGCTTGTCGAACTTGCGAGCGACTCTTTGTATGTTATATGTTTCTTTCAGTATACAGACCATAATATTATGACACTATTATATTCCGACAAATGCCCGTTTTCGTATCATACCCGTCCCGTGTCCGTTCAATATTCGTTTTCGATGATTACCGATTACGTGTTCATTTCGAGTTTTTCGTTTTGTTTCGATTAAACACGAGAGGAAACGAAAATGATAGCGCATGGTTCCATCTGTTTCCGTTCCGATTTCAACCCTACATGTCATGCGAGGTCGGCCTAGAGTGACAAGGGTAAAACTGAGGAGCATTTTAAACGGTGGACAAAACTAAGTAACACAAGCCATAGTGGAACATGGAACTAGTTATCCCTTTAAACTATGGCAGAAGACCACACTCAAGAGCAGATATTTTTAAATAATAAGATTTTTTATTAAATTCCATGAATAATACACAAAATTAGAAATTTTGAAAAATAGCGCGGCCTCGGGGTCTCAAACACCGATCAACACCAAGCACTCGTCGGTGTTTGAACCACCGACATGCACTCGCTATGCACCACCCTGTGCATGCCTCTGACCAACTAGAAGTTCCTTGTCAGGAGTTAAACTTCTAAAAGTTCCTTGTCGGGAGTTCAAAACCCGAGACCGCGCTAGATTTAAAATAATATATTATTTGTGGAATTTAATAAAAAATTATATTATTTAATATTTTTAGCGAAGTTGTGAATCAAATGCCCCGTCGTCGCCCTGTTGCAGCGACCACACCACCACCATCACAATCACGGCTAGTTGGTGACACAGAAACGACCTTCCACATGATGCAGGTGAAAGACTATCAGTATGGTGTTTGAACTATTCATATGGTTACTTATGCAATTTTCCATATTAATCTATAATTGCATGCCGTTTATTTTTTCTATATCGTACTACAATGCAAATTTACAAATATTAAATAGGTTTTATCGAAACGACCACCAAAATCCACCACTGCGAATCACTATGCAGATCCGATGGATTAGGATCTGACTAAGCTCTAACTTAATTCCGAGTCTGACTAAAAATTAATTCTGACCAAGAATTAGCAAAACCCTATTTTTATTGAACGCAAGTATTGGGCATCGGATCTTCTACTTGCTCCGGTTGCCTTGAACTTGTGTTCTTGGATCAGCCTAACAATACGCGGACACCAGCTAGGGATGACGCTATTTTTTTAATAATACATATTTTTAATCAATTTTAAAAATAATATATAAAATTCAGAATTTCGGATTCTAGCACGGCTACACTACATGGTACACCGATAGCCACTAATCGGTGTAGGGCAGATCCGGCTCTCGCACATGCGAGACACACACGCACGCAACATGACGCACACACCGCTCCGTGGCGCCGTACGTTTGCCTTCCAGCCTGCCTGCCTGTGCCGGCGCTCCTTGCTCCCCATACGGCCGTGGCAGGTCTCCCGCCGCTCCAGTGAGTGCACCGAAAAAACCATGCTTGCTCTGTGTTTTACAAGGCCGCGTCGAATTATACTAGTCCACCACGCTCTGCCCGACGACGAGCTGCTGCACCGACGACCTGTCTTGTACTCCACTCTCTGCATCTCTCTCTCTCTCTCTCTCTCTCTCTCTCTGAGACGCGCACGCCTCCCCCTGCACGGCCACCTGCCGCAGCACGAGCTCACCAACACCAATCCAATCCAGCAGCAACTGCAACAGCGGCCATTACTTTACGATTGTAGTTAAATTACTATTAAATAACCGCAAGCTTCCATCGAATT
This sequence comes from Avena longiglumis, assembly GCA_030063025.1. Classification (NCBI taxonomy): domain Eukaryota; kingdom Viridiplantae; phylum Streptophyta; class Magnoliopsida; order Poales; family Poaceae; genus Avena; species Avena longiglumis. The sequence goes on from CP125979.1 coordinate 3,652,367, forward strand.
CGCACCATCCAACTCTGGCGCTGTACTGTACTGTCGGTCGCCACAGCCGCCCCGCGCACATGGTGGTGGCGATGACGGGGGAGGTGGAGGCGACGACTCGGGCGGGGACGGGATTTAAGAAGAAAACCCGGGAGCCACGCCTCCTCCGATCCTCGCTCCTCCTCCCCCACATTCCTCGCACGCACTCCACCGTGCGCGTCCTGCCGCGGCAGCTGCGAGTGCAGGGAGGGACGGCGGAGCTGGTGGTAGCGCGGGCAGGGGCGGGGACGGGAAGCTAGGGCCATGAGCTGGAGGCGAGGTGGCGGGGACGGAGCCGTGGCCAGGCGATGGGTCCTCCTGCTCTGCGCCGGGAGCTTCTGCCTCGGCCTGCTCTTCACCAACGGGTATGCCACTCATACTACTCTCTACCCGTACTCAGTTGTTAGTCGTCGCTCGGCGTTCGGCGACGCCTGGACTGCCGCTTGGCTTCCGATCCCCTGCCTCATTCCGCGGAATCCCGAGGGGATTGGTCTCGGGGGGCCAAGATCTGCTGCTCTCCTTCTTCCAATTTTGGGGGGCGATTCAGGTCAACGTGCTATAGTCTTTCGGTTCTCTTCAGCCTTTGGCCTTCTATCAAGGCGCTTGACTTCTGTCAGAGACGTCAGCTAGTATTAAGTTCAGTGCTCTTTCTTACCCTGTGTGGCGTGGCTGGCGTGCAATGGTGTTTCCAGCTCTGACAGCAGCTATGGAGCTGCTCAACTGCTTACTTCTCTTGTACGATCTTGGCATTAGCTGACTGGGGCCGAATGCTATGACTGAGAGCACCAAAATCTGTGTACCGAAATGTCTGCACGAGCTCTGAATTCCCTCATGACATTGAAGAACTAGTTCTTGATCCAGACATTTCTCTTCTTCCCAGGATGTGGACATTGCCGGAGGCAACTGAGGTTGCCAAACCAAATGAGACAAGAGGGGGAGTGACCCACCTCGCTGCTGCCGGAGACTGTAATACTGCAAAGGTACTTCAATCTCCTGCCCTCCCCCACAACTAATTCCTGATGGACCATCTTCTTGTAAATAAAACATGGGGACTGCAGTAACAAATTAACCATGGAATTGGAATTACAAAGTTTTTACAAGGTTGATGCAGACTTTTCGTGTCACCAGCAGGTTCCAGAGAAACACAGTTACAAAAACGTGCTACAAGTCTTGGACACTCCGAATGCTGCACAGTATGTGATGTCCGCCTCTCACGGTTTCACCCTCTGATTTGTTCGGTAAAGCATCAAGGCCGCTGTTCCTCACTAGAAATTTCAAATGGCTCCTCGTGCAGGACTTTGGACAATACAATATCAAACTTGAGTCCGAACTTTCAGCCGCAAGGACCCTGCAGGAATCGTTTCTAAATGGTTCTCCGGTTTCAGAAGAGTACAAGGCCTCGAGTCTGCTGGAAGGCGCAAGTACTTCATGGTGATCGGCATCAATACGACTTTCAGTAGTCGTAAGAAGGATTCCATCCGCAATACCTGGATGCCACAAGGTTTTTTTGCACACAGAGTTGTTCTTTATTTAGAAGTTTTCTTGTGGCTGGGTTACTAATGCTGATGTAATAATGCAAAACAGGAGAGAAGAAAAAAACTGGAAGAAGATAAGGGGATCATTATTCGTTTTGTTATTGGTCACAGGTGTGCAACATGTTTATTTCTTAACCTGTCTTTGTCTCACATTTGGGCCTCTACCGTATGCGTAATTATCCTACATATTTATCAATCCAATTGGTTGTGATCAAGGTTTTGGTTCCCGACTGAATTTTTTTCCTGACGGGGGTCGGGATTTCCAGTTACCATGGTTACCGTAAATCCTGATCTGTTATCCAGACGAATTTGAATATCAGAATTTGAATTCAAATTTCTCGGTATGATAATTTACAAATAAACTTTGTTAAAATTTAAAAATAAAAATAAAAAATGGGATTGTTTGCCCGATAAACCCGTTTCATGGGGTTGCTCGGGATATCCAGTTACCAGGCAGTAACCAAAACACTGGTTGTGATAGCTGGTTATTTGCAGTGCTATTGCAGGTGGAATAGTGGATAGAGCAATCGCGGCAGAGGATACAAAACATGGAGACTTCATGAGGCTTGTAAGCTTCACCTTATCTGATTTACTAACAGTTATATTACTCCCTCCGACCCATATTAGTTGACTCAAATATGGGTCGGAGGGAGTACTTATATTGGAGTGTCAATGCAATTGTTGCTTTGACTTTGGCTTACATGATTTTAGTTGTTCTTACTTTCAGTTATTTACACTCTGTTCAGGATCATGTTGAAGGATACCTTGAATTATCTGGAAAAACCAAGACATACTTTGCTACAGCTGTTGCTTTGTGGGATGCTAACTTCTATGTGAAAGTTGATGACGATGTGCATGTAAATATAGGTAAAATCAGATGCTGATCATACTATATGTGCTGAGGATTAAATAATTGTAGTGCATGATTACATCTTTAGAGTGCTTATTTTGTTGTTATTGTTATGGTATTATATTTTGTGGTCATCATTAGTGTCATTGTTACTTGAATATATTGGTAGGGTGATCTAAGTACCTACAGGATGTTACCAATTTATACTATGATGCCATCTAGTCTGTTGATTCCGTAGGAACTGGAAAGTTTAGCCATTCTTGACCTCCATTTTGTTTGTCTAAACTATCTGTTCAGAAATATTCCATTTCTAACATGATTTTTTTTACATCTGCAGCGACCCTTGGACAGATTTTGTCCAAACATATTTCGAGGCCCAGAGTATATACTGGATGCATGAAGTCTGGTCCTGTCCTATCTGATAAGTAAGTGGTGCATGGTTTTAGCTCCTTATTTCTTTGTCATGATTTCCTAGTTGTTAATATGCAACTGCAACTACGCAGGGATGTCAGGTATTATGAACCTGAGCACTGGAAATTTGGGGATAAGTATTTCCGACATGCCACCGGCCAACTGTATGCTATTTCAAAAGATTTGGCAACCTACATTTCTATAAACAAGTGAGATAGCACCCGAACCAGATTTTGTTTCGAATGACCGAATTAACTCAAATTTCATGCTTTGGATTGTGCTCAAACCGTGTTGTATAATTCAATCTTTACCAGGCATGTGTTGCACAAGTATATCAACGAGGATGTTTCTTTGGGGTCTTGGTTTATAGGGCTAGATGTTGAGCATATTGATGACCGTCGACTTTGCTGTGGTACTCCACCTGGTAAGCATCCTTATAACTCTTATCTGAATGGGTTCCGATTGAATGATCAGATTACTCAGGTATTCACAGTAATTGCTGCCTGAGCTATTGGTAAAAGAATGTGATGAACAACAACCTATAGGTTACATGCTTCACGCACAAATTAAGTTTCAATCATGTGTCTGTTCACTGATCACAGATTGCGAGTGGAAAGCCCAGGCAGGGAACACCTGCGCAGCTTCATTCGATTGGAGATGTAGCGGGATATGCAACTCAGTGGATAACATCCTGGGAGTGCACAACAAGTGCGGAGAAAGCGAAAAGGCACTCTGGACCGCTTCTTTCTAACCAAACCTGGAGGAAGATCGGACTGAAGTTGCCCTGTTGTAGTATATATTAGAACTGAGTATGCTGTACATTGTGCATGAAATGTGTTCAATTTTCTTAGCCCTGTAGGTAGGTGTGGTATGTTGGGAAATGCCGGCAAAGCAGGCCATGGTTTTACTCGGAGTCTGCTGGTGACGGTTGAGGGGGTATACGGGCTGCTCGATCCGTTGGAATGTTTTGGGTGGTCATTTTGTGATGACCTCATGTACTCTGTGGATGGCTAACACGGCATATAAAGCTCCTTATTCTTCATTCTACTGCGTTTAGATTAAAAAATGAGCAGTGCTACACTTTAGGCATCTCTGAATTCCAAGTTATACGGATGGATTTTGGATCATAGGAAGGTTGAAGGGGGGTATATGGGCTGCTCGACTTGTTGGCTTTTGGATCATAGGAATATCGAATAACTCAGAGTATGCTGGTGCTGGTTGAGGGGGTATATGGGCTGCTCGATCTTTTTGGTGGTCATTTTGTGAGGATCTCATGCTTTCTGTGGATATTTAACAAGATATTTATACCCCTGTTCCATATTATTAGTATAGTTTGCCATACTATAATATGGAACATAGTTAATAACTCCTTATTGTTCATTCTACCACATTTTGATGTCAATACTAGCAGTGTTACACTTCGCTTCTCCAAATTGAAAGATTTCTGTAGAAACTTTCATCCGAAGTTTTTATATGGATGGCTTCTGGATCATAGGAATAGAGAATAAATAACTTATTCTCAATTCAAGAAAAAGAAAGCCTTGTTTTGTTGTCTGGTAGTTAGTTTCTGAGAAAAGGTTATATTCAGTATAGACTAATGCAGCTGTATGAGGAGGAGGATAAGCTTTGGTTTAGTAGATCTAGTGCAAAATGGCTTTTGTAGGAGGATAATAATACTGTCTATTTCCATCGAATTGCTAATGGTAGGAAGAGGAAAAACTTGATGTATTCTTTAAAAAATAATGATGTTGTGATTTAGGGGACCTCTTATCTCCTATCCCATGCTACTGAGTATTATAAGATGTTTGGTAAAGGTGAAGGGAATCATGTGGGTTTGGACCCTGGTATTTGGTCTGATAGTGAGAAGTTAAATGCTGATGATAATATTGTGCTAGATAGCCCCTTTACTGAAGAAGAGGTTAAACATGCCCTTGACATTATGGTTAGGAATAGGTATGCCTGTTGAGTTTTATCAATCTTGTTGGTTGATTATTAAAAATTATATCATGCCTATGTTTAGTGATCTACATTCTAGTAACTTGGATATGTTTAGGATTAACTTTGGTATGATTATTCTCCTTCAAAAATATCCCGATGCTAACATTATTTCCAAATATAGACCTATCTGTTTGCTGCAAGTTCTTTACAAATTAATCACTAAAGTAATTACTATTAAGGTTGAGCCATTTATGCATAAGTTGATTTTAGGGTGCCAAACTGCTTTTGTTAAAGGTAGAAACATTATGGATTGGGTGATGTGTTTGCATTATATTTTACATGAGTCCCGTTGGAAAAACTGTCAGGGGGTTATTTTGAAGATTGATTTTGAGAAAGCTTATGACAAAGTGGATTGGGATTACTTATTAAAGTGTGTCTCTCAGAAAGGGTTCGGTGATTTCCGGTGTAAGCTTATTGGTATAGTTGTGAGAAATGGTACTCTTTGTGTTAAGATAAATGATAAGAGAGGAAAATATTTTGGTAGACATAGAGGGGTGAGAAAGGGTGATACCTTTTCTCCCTTTCTGTTTAATATGACGGTAGAAGGTTTGGCTAAGATGACCACTCAGGCATAAAATGCTGATCTAGTGATAGGTTTGGTTCCTCATTTAATAAATCAAGGGGTTGCCATTTTACAATACGCGGATGATACTATTTTGTTGGTTCAAGATGATGTGGAGTAATTGATTCATGTGAAATTAATCCTGTTATGTTTGAAGACATGTTAGGATTGAAGATTAACTTTAGTAAAAGTGAGATAATGATGGTTTTGGAGGATAGTGAAAAAGGGCTAATATATGCTGACATGTTTGGTTGTCAACTTGGTAGCTGGCCTATTAAGTATCTCGGTGTCCCCGTTTGTGGCACCAGGCTTCATCTTGCAGATTTGCAACCTTTGGCTGATAAACTTAGGAAAAAATTAGATGGTTGGGTGGGTAATTCATCCTCAGTTGGTGGGAGACTCACTCTGATTCAATCCTTCTTGAGCGGTTTACTCATATACCATATGTCTATGTATCTTATGGCAGATACTAATTTGGAAGAGTATACTAAAATAATTAGGAAGTTCTTTTGGGAAGGGTAGAGTGATAAGAAGAAATATTATATGGTCAAATGGTCCTTGATTTGTAGACCAAAGAAAAAAAGGAAGCTTGGGAGTTAAAAACTTGAAGTTGTTTAATATATGTCTGATGTGTACATGGTGTTGGAAGTTGGAAGTCGAAGATGGGTTGTGGCAGAGATTAGTTAAAGCAAAATATGGAATATCTCATGGTATCTGGAGAATTAAGATTAAGAAGTCTAATTCTGTTGCTTGGAAAGATCTCATGAAAATCAGACAAATTTATCTCTCTGGAAGGATGATGGAAGTTTGGGGGGGGGGACTGATTTTTGGTATGACCAGTGGGTGGAAGCTTCTCCCTTTGTGAGAAGTTTCCTAAGTTGTATGAGGTGTGCAATCAACAAACTAGCACTGTTAGAGAAATCTATGATTTGGGATGGTTCTTCACTTTTAGAAGATGGTTATCCCCCAGGTTGGCTTGTCAGTGGCAGGAACTTAGGGGCATGCTATCTTTGCTCATATTGAATGATGAGATTGATAAGCCTAGATGGAAGTACACTAAATTTGGAGTCTTCTCTGTCAAATCTTTGTACAACAAATTAGCTGATGTGGGTCCTGATAGATCCTTTCGACATTTGTGGAAAGTTAAGCTCCCTTTAAAAAAAAATGACTTTGGTTAATATGGCATAATGCAGTTTCTACTAAAGATAACATGAAGAAAAGAAAATGGGTTGGTAGTTATATACTTGCTTTTGTCCTTTGGATGAAACTATCAATCACTTGTTTTTTGCTTGCCTTGTTGTTGTCTATATGTGGAGCTTTGTTGCCTATGCTATAGGTGCACGATCTAGGCCATCTTGTTTTACTTAATACTTTTGATGGATTGCGAAATTACTTCCCATTGGATTTAACTTTCACATTGTTTGTATTACTGCTCTCTGTTGGGCGCTCTGGAAGTCTAGAAATTGCGGTTGATTTGAAGGGAAACTTCCATCCTCCCTTTTGGGATTAATTTGTTACATGTTTGCCTTTTTGCGCTACTGGTCAGGCCTGCAAAATGAAAGAGATCGGGACATCATGGTGGAAGGTGCTGATCGGCTTCAGACCATGGCCACCCAGGTGCACGATATGGCACATCACGCTTCATCACTGAGAGTCAAGGATGCTGAGAAAGATATTGATGTGGACATAACTAGAAACTAGGAAAAAGAGGCCGATGGTAATATAGTATGTGATGTATTTGGAGTTCTCTCTCCAGGGTTCTCTCGAGGTGTGTCATTGTTTTTAGTAGGTTGTTTGGGGTAGTATATACTTTTTGCCATCGTGGTGGGATTTATCCCTGTAGTTGTGGTTGAAAACTGGTCGACCTTTTCTTCTTTCGCTTTTCCTTTTAGTTGTACTAAGACTTTGAAATGGATCGTATGGGCATCTAGAGGGGGGGGGGGGGGAATATGTGCTACTCAATTTTTAGTTCTTTTTCAATTTTATGTTTGACATAGTAAATTCTCTAGATATGCAACTACGAGAATTTCCCTATATGCAACCCTATCTACTAAACACGTAAAGCGAGAAGCGAGGAAACCGTAGTGGAGCACATGGAGACACAGGGATTTTGTTTTACCGCATTTTCTTCCTTGTTAAGGGAAGTACATCTGTGTTGGAGGGTGGGAGGTTCTAAGACCACCACACCATAATAGGCCTCACCCTATTCTCCGATGGATCTCGCCACGAAAGGCCTGATCCACCTTATCCACTATTGGTACCCTTCGAGGCGGGAACCGGTGCCTTTACAACTCTACCAGGGCACACATCCACAACCGAATTGGAGGCTCCCGTAATAAAAACAAGCTGTCACAAGAACAAAGATTATCAATATAATCAACACAAGGATCTAGATATTTGCAAGAAATACTAGATCGAAGATTCTCCAAATGAATGGAGAGGATATGAAACGCTTGATTGCAGTTGATGAAGATCGAGCCCTCCTCCTTCGATTCCCCAAGGAACGAGGCCTTTGGGTGGATGAAGGTGGAGATCTCTTGGATGGAACTTGAGGAGAAGATCTTGTCTTTTTCAAATGAACCAAGAGTTCTGGCAGGAAGGGGATGGTGGGTTTAAATACACCCTGCCCAGAACTGGCTGTTGGAGAAGTTTGGGAGCGGACTATCCGCCCCCCACTAGGGGCGGACGATCCGCCCTGGGGAAAAATACGCCCCTGGACGGAAAGTCCGGGGAAAATCCGCCCCCACACAGTGGGTCACGCCGAGCTTGACTTGGTGAAAATCCTCGAGGGGGCGGATTATTCGCCCCCCTCAAGGGGCGGATATAGTCCGCCCCTGGGGAAAATCCGCCCCAGAGACGGAAAGTCCGGGGGGAATTCCGCCCCCACAGAGATTGACGCCCCTTGGCGACCTTTGCAAAATTCTTGGGGGGGGGGGGATTATTTTAAATCCTTTAGTATTATTTTTGCTCACAACTTGGTATGGATTTTAGCTAGGAGCTTTATTAGCTTTGAAATTTATTTTCCTTATCTTATTAAAATCATAAGTTTTTATCCATGACTCCAAATTGAATGAAACCAATTTCTATGATCTTATAATATTTTTGTTTATCATTTTTGATCATTTATAAATGATTGTTGCTGAATTTTTATATGGATCATTTCCACAGTCTTAGAGGGATCTTGGAAATGATTTTCTTCCATTAGGGTTTTAGGGTTTTGGTTTAACTTTTAAAATATTTAAATTTCAAGATACATTCATTGATGAATGCATTTCACTTGATTGAAATTTTGTTGGATTCACTTTTCATTCAAATTTGTTCAAGAAGGGTTTTGATGTTTCCATTTAAAAACAAAAAGTTTCTTTTCACCCTAAATTTTAACAATTGTTTCTTTTATTTATTTATTTTTCACATTTCAAAATTTGGAAAATTTTGGGATGTGACAGTATCGCAATACGCTGGTGTTTATCTGCCACTTACAGTGTGCATGGCTAGCGAAGCACACGAGAAGAAGCACCAAGTGCAGGATTGGTGTATGGAAGGGGTTCTTGTGCTTGCAGTGGCAGGTGCTAGTTCTTGTCAATTGGCAATGACAGGTCCTCGATTTCTTATGTACTCAACAAGACGTTAAAGCGTGTAATTAGAACAAATTGCCAAAATCTCGGTATTTCACAAATTAATTAGTACTTGCAACAAAATTAGCATTGCGCCACCATTAAAAGATGCACTAATGGAGGTGAATCTTCATCGGAATTTTTTACATGGACGAGTTTCAGACCATAGGAATATAGAATAAATAACTTATTCTCAATTTTAAAAAAGAAGGCTTAACTCTTGGCTCCTGAAAAGAACTGTTTTATTCAGGTGTGTTTTATTCAGGTGTGACGAGGGCCGTAATCGCTCCCAAAAACAAACAAACAATTAGGTTACATGGGAGGGCAGCATGGCACGGCTCATCGCCGCCGAGGTGTCTAGGGCAGAAGACTGCCGACAGTCAACAATGCAATCTTCCACCGCCCGATAGCAACGGGTCTCTACTAAACAGCAGAAACAAACTGGGATTTCTAGGCAGGATCTACGCGCACAGCCCGTTGGGTAGATTGATCTTATTGCTTTTCATGCCTTCTATGGCTCTACCTGCAAAATGGAACCAAACCATTAATTTGCATATCAGTCCATATGTTTAATGACTAACAAGGAGTGACTGATTCAACCACAAATTTATACACAATCACTTAGAATGTAAAGCTCGAGCATGGAAGAAATTAGTACAGCGGAAACACAAATATTGACTGAAGTATATATCGCAATATACGCCGGTGTTTATCTGCCACTTACACTGTGCATAGCTAGCGAAGCACATGAGAAGAAGCACCGAGAGCAGGATTGATGTATGGAAGGGGTTCTTGTTCTTGTCCATGGAGATATTATGATTGATGTAAGAGTATGTATGTTTTTTTTGGTGAACACGATAGCACTGGCAGGTGCTCGTTCTTGTAAATTGCGGCAGTGAACCTTTCGTGGGGTGTCCTCGATCCTTATGTATACTCAACAAGGCGTGCAATCAAAACAGATTGCCAAAATCTCGGCACTTCCTATGTATGTATGCAGAGTGCTTGCACCAAATTAGCATAGCGCCAGAGCATTAAAAGGTGCACTAATAGAGGTAAATCAAAGATTACCTCAAATCCTCAGTACCCTAGATATCACACTAATCACTGCACTTGCAAAAATGATGGGGAGCTTGTACAGTACAGGAATGTGAAATTTTGTAGTGGATAGGATTGTGATCCACACATAATCAATGCAGCAAGATATGTAACTCTATTTTCGTATGCATGTTTTTACACACTACACCTCGACAACGGCACGACCCAAGGCACCCGCTTCGGTGTGTCCAGAAGGCTGCACCTAAGCGAGGAGCAACTTGGGACTGCCCTGCTAGAGCATACACATTGGAAGGGCATACGTGACTGCTTAAAAGAGATAGAAGGAGAGAATGTGAGATGCAACTTAGGGCATGTACAACGCAAGGTGTGAGATCACCCGTCAGCTCTACTTTGCTATCGTCAAGTGTGGTCCCACAATGAACACCATCCAGTAGTGGTCAAGTTAACAGTTATTGAGTTGCCAAGTTCATTTGACGAGCATGTCTATCTTTGAATTCTACCACCGACAGAGTGCTAGTTCAGCTATTCAGTTTATATTTATACCATGTGGTGAATACTTGGGTTTTATTCTATATATCATGTCTCTATTTTCTTAACTCATTGACTGTTGAATTTGAATGGTTAAATCAGTTTTGCAATATATATAATTCTCTACCTATGGGAGTATTTATCCGATTATTTCAATTTTTGGTCCGAGTCCACCCATCTCTAGTTCAATCTGTCGTGCAATATATTCACATTCGAGTTTATAACTCAGTGATGTGGCCGGAGTTTTGTTATTAAAAAGTGAAGGATTGGATAAATCTCTATATGGAGTTATATACATATGTATACTCGATGTCTTGAATATATATAAAAGCAATACACGCAAATGCTTCATGCTGATCGGCATCAATACAACCTTCTGTAGTCGTAAGAGAAGGGATTATATCCACAATACCTGGATGCCACAATGTTTTTTCACACGGAGTTGTTCTTCATTTAAGTTCTTGAAGCCTTCTTGTGGCATGGTTTACTAATGATGGTGAAGTAACAATGGAAAAGGAGAAAAGAAAGGGATCACAATTCGTTTGGTGATTGCTCAGAGGTGTGCAACATGTTTATATCTTAACCTGTCCTTCTCTCATATTTGGGCCTTGGCGTGCAGTGCTATTTCAGGAACTGGCAAAAGTTTGGAATCTGGACCTCCGCTATTTTGTCGAAACTGCTTATTCAACAACATCCTATTTCTAACATGAAGCTTTTATGTTTTCAGCGACCCTTGGGCAGATTTTGTCAAAACATGTTTCGAGGCCCAGGGATATACTGGATGCATGAATTCTGATAAGTAGCATACTATATTTAGCTCCATATTTGTCTGTCATGATTTCCTAGTTGTTAATATTGAACTGCACAGGGACGTCAGGGTATTATGAACCTGAGCATGGAAATTTGGGGACAAGCATTTTCAACATGCCATCTGTCAACTGCATGCTATCTCAAAAGATTTGGCAACCTACTTCTCCATAAACAAGTGAGGCAGTACCCCAACAAGTTTTGTTTCAAATGGTACACCGAATTTCCTCATGTTTCATGCTTTGGAGCATACTAGAAAGAGTTCAGATAATTCAATCATTGACTGGCATGCAATACGCAAATAATCAACTAGGATGTTTCTTTGGGCTCTTGGTTAATAGGGATAGATGTTGAGCATATTGATGACTGTCAACTTTGCTACGGTAATCCACCCAGTAAGCATTTCTGTAACTCTTATTTATTATTTGAAGGTGTTCAGATTGACTGCCCAAATTATTTAGTTTCGCAGTGTTTGCGGCAAAGATATGTATAAAAGAATATGATAAAGAACGCCTTGCCGGCTTTGTGCACTAATTAGGTTGAACAATTCAACTCCTGAAAGAAGAACTTTTTTATTTAGACCTTGACAAGGAGGAAATCATCGGTTCGAAGAAACAAACATCTAAATTTGACGGGCACAGCGGAGCACGTGTCGCAGAAGATCGTTCGGTACAGTCAATCGTGCACTCCTCCAGTGTGCCAAAGCAATGGCTTGTTACTAAACAACAGAAACAAACCGGGTTCCTTCGCTGATTTGAAGCTGACACTCTATCTCGATTTTAGCTTGGTATATAAATATACCAGTATGTCTAAATGCACTCAAATTTATCGATCAACATATACCACTCGTTTTAGCAGTAGGACTGTCTAGTGGTGATTTACAAGATGATTTTTTCATTAGCCATAACTTGCAACACTTCTGCCAAATGATGTATATAAATTTCGGAATACATTCTGATCTATATTTTGGAACAAACTGTATTGCAGATTTCGGAAAACACCAACCTAACTTAACTCTTGACTCCTGAACAAACTTTTTTATTTAGACCTTGACAAGGAGGAAATCATCGGTTCGAAGAACAAACAAAACAGCTAGATTAGACGGGGGAGCGGCGGAGCACGTGTCGCAGAAGACCGTTCGGTACAGTCAATCATGCACTCCTCCAGTGTGCCAAAGCAATGGCTTGTTATTAAACAACAGAAACAAACCGGGGTTCCTTGGCAGGATCGACGGGAGCACAACCCATACGGTAGATGGATCTTATTACTGTCTCCTATGCCTTCCATGGTCCTGCCTATGAAATAGAAGAAGAAGGAATAAGCCATCAGCATGCATAGTACAGCCACGTACAGGTTGGGTGGTTATCTACAAACTTACACTGTACATGGCTACCAAAGCACATCAGAAGAAGCACCAAGAGTAAGGTTGGTGTATGGAATGGGATCATGTACTTTCCCATGGAGATCTAGGAGTATGTGTGTTTTGTGGTGCTGAACAATGACAGACCCTTGTTCTAGTCAATTGCCGCAATGAACCGAATCCTTGTAGGGGTGTCCTCCATTCCTTATATCAACAAGTATATACATGGAAGGCATTAAAGGCTGCAATCAAAATTTTGATTGCTGAAATCATGACCAAATAATATAATTATTACACTAAAATTAATAATGCCAGCAGTAAAAGATTCACTAATAGAGGTGGATTAATAATTCCTTTAATATCCTAGATATCACTACAAGTGCATTAGTATTGGGTAGAGGAGGACGGGATTCAGTTGAATCTGAGCATTGTTGCAGGTTTGTTTCGATCTGTGTGTACAAGCAGCTGGACAATTAAAGCTATGCTAGGGAGTAAATCGAAAGAGAATTGCCAGTTCAGTGGGTTGTAATATATATTTTTGCGAATTTAGGTCACTCTTTTGTCCAGGAATGTGATATTCTGTAGTGGAGAGGATTAAGATCCAACCCCAGTGAACCCCAGAAAATATGTGACACTGGCACGACCCAAAGGTTCCCCCTTTGGTGTCTCCATGAGGCTCGAGATCAACTCAGAGATCAGTTTGAAAATAATAAGCCGAGTGGCTCAATTGGAAAACTAGCTGATTTGATGCCAACACTCATATCTTGATTTTAGCTCGGTATCTAAATATACCCATATGTCTAAATGCACGCAAAATTATCTAGTATCTAAATACACCACTCGTTTTATCAGTAGGACTGTCTAGTGGTGATTTACAAGATGATTTTTTTCCATTAGCCATAACTTGCAGCAATTCTGCCAAATGATGTATATTAATTTCAGAATACAGTTTGATCTATAATTTGGAACAAATTGTAGTGCATATTTTTGGCGTCCATATGTCAAAGGAAAAAATATATCATATTTCTTCCTGAACGATAAAAAAACTGAAGAGTAATTCGAATGAAAACATGCACGAGAACCCAAATTAACAAGAACTTAAACAAAAGAAAGAAACACTCTCTCAAAGACTTCCATAATAAGCATGAAAAAATAGATAAAAAAAGCAAGTAACCTCAGCATAGGAATAATCAAGGTATCAAGAACATTTCTCCTTATTTAGCTTAGCATCACAATTTCCATAACAGCACATAAATCCAAACTCAACAACATTTAACAGTTATCACAGCAAGACATGCTCAGAAGCATCAAAGCTCAACTCAGGGCAGCATTGGAAAATTCTGTCTAGGTTTTGGTTCTGCCACGGTCAACACTCGGACATCTGAGGAAGTTGCCAATTACCCACTGCAAATTTGACCGGTACATATTTGGAACCAGTAAAGTTTTAGTAGCATTTGAGCAAATGGAAAATTCCCGGGTTCTATGCATGGAATTTCCTCAAGTAAGAGACATAATTTAAGATTGGTCTAATTCACCAATAATAATTAAGAAGCCAAGCAATGATAGCAAAGAGCATCAGCATCACGAGGAAGATGAGGCCGAAGAAACAGATCAGGTCCCTGCGATCACGTTGGTATGTCACCAGGACGCGTCGCCTCTGAGCGGGACTCATGCGCCTCCAGTACACGTCCACCAGCCTATGCCTCATGGAGGTCAGCTCCTCCCTCCTGTCTTTGTCGTGCAAGTCGTCTGGCCAGCACTCCATGTGGTGGTTCTTCGCCAGGAAGACATGGTAGTAGAACAAGAGCGCACGTATTATCTGCACCGCACGGCGGGGGTGGACGAAGAGAAACTTGTACAGTAAGGCCGGCACGGTATGGATGTTGTAGAAGCCGTCCATGAAGACGCCGACGTAGAACTCTCTCGCGTCCCTGATCCCCTGGGTAATGTGGTGGTAGTGGTAGAAGTTTGTTCTCTTGATGAAGCGGCGCTCAGCCGCGGACCACACGCCGTAGCGGCTGCTGATGAGGAGGCTGTACCTCGCGAACCGGCCCTTGCGGACTGCGAGGGAGAAGGACAGCCGACGGCGGCGACCAGGGTCTTGTTTATCCTCTTCTTCTGACCGACGTTCCCTGTCTCTATCAAGAAGCTCGTACTCGAGACGCCCCGTTGGATCAACGGTCGACAGCAGCTGCAGTTCTTCCATCTGTTTGTTTGACTGCATGTTTCCGTTGGGGGAGAAACAGAGAATGCAAATTAATCTCGAATTCTCGATCAACACAAACAAAAAAATTCATGCATATATAAGAGCAGGAGGATAAACCTGATTGATCATATTAGGCAACCTCATCTTGTTCCTACCGGTCACCATATGTACGGATGCGATCGATATACTTGCCTGTTTGCAAATAATGACACACACAAGCTGTAATGGCACAAAAATTCCGATGAACATACAGAAGTAAACTCTTAAAATCCAGCAAAGCACATCATAGATGACAAAAGACCTTAAAATAGTCAGTATAAATTAATGAATCGGTGGAATCAGTTCAATCGGTGGCATACAACAATTCAATTGATTACCTAGCTGGCTAGCTCAGAGGGGAGGCCGCGGCCGAGCCGAGAAGAAGTGGACAGCGGAGCCTGGATTGGATGTAATCTACGAGAGGCAGAGCCGCAGGGCTCAAGCACCGCCCGTCCGCACCAGCACCAGCACCAGCACTCGGGCGGCGCCGCCCGACAGTCGCGCCGCGGAGGCGGCTAGGCAGGGCGGACCAGCGGCGGCAACCGAAAGAGGAACAGGACCGCGCGACTTCTACGTACGGGGATCCGGCAGGCCGCGGCAAGTCAGTATACCGGGCGACGACGGGGAGTGGCGTGACGGCGCCGGCGTCCTGCCGCCGCGAGCAAGGGAGCCAGGCAGCAAGAAAGGGTTGGAGCCTTCGGTCGATTTGCCACGGTTGTTTCGGCCTCCTTCTTTCGGTCGTGACGGGCATCATGGTCCAGACAAAATGGGCAAATACTGGGCTGAACCACGGGCCTAGTCTTGTAAGCCAGAAAAACTGCTGGGCCCCTAGGCATGGCCCTAGTTACCTGGGCCTGGCTCCGCCAATTTATAAAAGTCTATCTCTACCTGTATCTCTATCTATTACCTAATAATAATAAAAGAAAGAAGCGCTTTTTATAGTACCTATACTATTTTGGACGGCTTTACCCTCCTACTAAATCACTTATTATGCACCAGTGCCACCAAAGCGTTATTTTCTTTTTTTCCAGTTTCTTATGAATTCCGCCTTTTTTAGACCGTTTTGTTCTCCCATCGAACACCCAATTACCCATCCTTTGCCATTGATAAGTGAGAAAATGTTTCGATTTTTTCCGCGCCTGTGCACCCCAGGAGCCCGTTCTTGACCTGGACGAATTCCGAATTGGCAGTAGACATGCACAACAGCGATACAGGAAACACCATAAGTTGAGTAGTCGAATACGGCTGAACTCGTGGCAGAAACTCACCCACAAACATGGAAGAGCTGAGCCGGTCAGCACAAACACAACAAAGTGACCATAGCGGCCAGGAGAGCTGAAGGTCAGAGAGAAATCGATGCATTGATAGGAGGAGGAACGTTGAGTTCAACGGGATCCTGTAGTTGTACTCAATGGCCAAGATGCCCATAATCGAGGACACGCCTACTGCGCGACATAATCGAGGACCGCCGCCAATGCCCATGAGCTCACCCTCTCCATGCGCGGCAGCAGCGGCCAAGTGTGCTTTGTATCGATGGAAATAGTACCGCTGATCTTAACTAGGAAGTGCAGGTTTTTCTAATCGGATCCATCGGTTGTTCCATATGTCGATTGTCTGGCACCACCCGCTTTAGTTCCATATATACATGGAAGGAGCCTAGCTAGCTTGATCTTCCGGTGCCATCGTCAGCCAAATTTCAACCCAGCCAAGGTACCAGAACTAGACGCCTAAATTCTTCGATCTTAATTTCTTTAATTCTCTTTAATTTGGGCTTATTGCAAATTTAGTTCGGTGGATTAGTTTTTGTCAAACACGGTACATGGACATGTAAATTCTCATGAAAAAAGTATGGACTGAAAATCAAATTGTACCAGCTGAACTATCCTCTCATATAGCATATTTAATAATTAAAACTAGCTTAGTGGAAGAAAATCCAGTCAATGATAAAGTGGAGGTGATTTGGCGGGTGGAAATTGAATATTGTAGTAAAATAATTAAGATAAAAAGACAGACTAAGGCTAGGATTATGCAGGGCGATCGGTGTTTGGGCAAAATGTTGGCCGCGCTAACTTTTTTCATCTAAACTTTGATTTTTTCCATTCCGTTGCAACCGCACTGGCATGTTTCCTAGCGTATAATAAAGGAAGAAGTATTTCTATTCTTCATTCCACTAGTGGAAACGAGGCCTTTGGTTGAGGTCGGAAATGGGCTTTAATACCTGTTCTCCACTAATGCACACGTACCCTCTAACACCGGTTTGGAGGACCCTCTAACATCGGTTATAGAACCGCTATTGCGGTTTCGGTGTTAGAGCCCCCCCCCTTAACACCGGTTCGCACGTGGGGCTGCCGCAGCGCTCAGCCCCCCTCCCCCTTAACACCGGTTCGTAACGGTTAGTTCTGCCGTGGCAGGAAAATGGCCTAAATCTATGCCGCAGAGTTACGCCCCGCCCGTTAAGGTGTATTTCGCAGCAAGGGGCAGGGAGGGAGGGAAATCGATCGGGAGCGGTATACACATACATCGTCATCGGTACATACGAGTACATGAATAATTAAGCAACCATTATTATACACAACATCGTCATTGTGTGGTATTCTCCGTAAACGTTGAAGCATCAAGTACAAGACAAACACGTTCAAGCATATATACAGCGTTCATTTTGGTGGATATCTAAAGAGTTCTCCGCCAGGCGTGACGACCTCATCAAGTATGAACCCCGCCAATTCATCTTGAATGGCTCGTATGCGGTCAAATGGTAGGAGTTAGTCCCGCATCCGTTCGATCTGAATATATATGAAGAATGGGATCAATATATATAAGAATAAAACTCAACACAATTGATGGTAATAAAATAATGTTGTGTACTTTGTTTACTTACTCTAAGTTGTTCTAGTGCGTCTTGGCCCGTCGCACATATTGTGTTGCGAATGAACTCGCAAACATAGTACCCACATAAGTTATTGTCGTGTCCCTGATGCGCGCACTTTACGAGAATAGAGAGTTCAATCAAAATAATAATCAATAAAGCATGATATAATGGAATTGGAAGCAGAATCAAAGAGATACGCGGACCTAGCTAGCTAATATTACTTACATTTTGGTCTACAAATTTTAGTTCTTCTAAACATTCATCCACGGTCCTGCCCGTGAACCTTTTCCAAACCCTGTCCGGCAAAGAAAATGGATAGATGAGTAATTAATTACTTGTTGTCACGAAAGTTGCCGATCTAGTGCGATAATATGATTGAAATTACCTCTGGAGCATCTCTCTAAAGTTTGCCCATAGCTCTTTTTCTTTTCGTAACGAGTCCATGACAAGGACTTTTCCTGAGTCGGGTTGAATGACTAGCAGAATAAAGTGGAACCTACACACGCATAACTCATCATCAATTAAACTTAACATTGAGTAAGCCAAAAAAGAATGTGTACAAGTGAGGGTAACAGTACTCACGAGAAGTTGTAAGGCAATAGTATTTCCATTTTGGTTTGTTGTCTCAGTAAAGACCTTAGCAAGAAATCTTCTGTTTGCCCGGGTTTGTCTCTTACCACTTGTTCATGAACTCTACTTGGGTCAACGAACCCAATGTCAAAAGGGCCTCCTTTCATGCATTCCATAACCTTTTTCCTGCATAATAGTATATATATAAATATATGGTGAGCATATATATATATATACATGCAATTAATGAATTGAATGAGATGAGATAGAAATTAAAGAAATAGTAGTTACACACAATAAAGGCCGATGGCATCTTTGTCGAGTTCCTTCTGATTGAATAGAAAATGCAAGTCTTGAGTGTTGAAGGTGATCGCGTCGTCTCCGCACAAGAAAATCTGATCTCTTATATGCATCGTGATCCATTCCTCCTTTCTCGTCTTGCAGAAATCAAGGTACCACTTGTGCAATCTTCGCATCTTTTTTGGTAGATTCTTGAGCTCCTCTTTCTTGACGAGATTCTTTCCATACTTCCATGGCTGTATGGGGTTGGCATCGCCTTTGGGCAAGTTGTCTCCCATGATGTTCAAGTATGCAATGTAAGTCATCCCCATCTCATTGGCCTTTCTTTGTAGCTCTGCCTCGTAATCATTTACGGGAGGAGCGTCCCGTGTGTCGAACACTTGGAGCGGGGCGCATGATTGGTTTTCCTGCTCTTAGAGCATGGGAACTGTTTTCCGAGTGCCGCACGCTACTTTCAGCCTCCCTTGCATCCCCTTCAAAATCAAGGCTCGTAGTCCCACAAGTGGGGTTTCAAATTTCAAAATATTTTGTAAAACTTCTCCACCACCGCCGGATCTATTTTCTCCTTTGGCTCGACCTGCCTAGGTGCAAAGAATTTCTTGACCTCTTCTTCCGAGATCCTATTGGTCTCCTCGTCGCTGATTCCACGGTAAAACCGCAATGGCTTGGCGGAAGGCTGAACGTAGTTTTTGAACTCTTTGGCGACGGTTTCCTACGGATTTCTTTGTGGAAGTGCTAGTGATGCTCTTCGTGGCGTGCTCTTCCTCCACGCTTAAGGAGATGGCTGAAGCGCCGGAGATGGTCGGCGTCGGAGATTCTTGGCAAGACGGAGATGGCTGCACGCAGAGATGGTGGCGCCGGAGATGGCTGCTGCAGGAGATGGTCAAGCGGCTCAGATCGCCGACTGCATGGAGACGGCGGGTGCTGGCCTCCAATTTGAAGCACGATGTGTTCCTTCTTCCAAAGAATGGTTGTTTTCACGCAAATTTGAGTTGAGTTTCCCTTCACCGTAGCATGGTCAAGCTATGCTTCCTCATATTCCTTCACACCTCATCCACCCGACAATAGCATAGCCATCTGGAATCGGTCGGTAGTGGTAAGTTCCACCATCTATAGGAGGTAAGGCATAGCCGACAGCCACCTTAATGGATAAGCCCATTAATCTCACATGCAGCTCAGCGTGTTCGCTCTCCGTGATCTCAGCCACGGGGTATCGAGGACCCACCATTTCAAGCGTGGGCTGCACGTTCTTCGTGGAAGCCACGCTGTTTTTCCGTGCAGAGTCTGGGCCGCCGGCAGCTTCCAATGCAGGCTCTTCATGCCGCTGAGATGGGCCGGTAGCTTGATGGCTCTTTTGTGCATTCACTTGCGCCTACAGCGCCACAAGTGCATGTTCTATCTGTGTCATCCGCTCTGTACGCTCTTTTTCTTTTCTGATGCGCCATCTGTAAGAGTCTCCCCACTCGGCAAACCCATCCTTCCACGTCATACCCCCTGTGCCTCGTGCATGTCCAGGGTGTTCTTTTTTACCGATGGCGCGTGTGAGCTGGTCATTCTCTCTGTCGGGATGGAAGGTCCTAGCGGCTGTTTCCTCGTATGCCGTGATGAGTTCAATGACGGGTTTGGCAAGGAGGGTTGGAAAGATACACAATCCTGTTTCTGGGTCTAACCTTGCCCCGATTCCGTAGAACCAAGTCTTTGCACGTAGGTCCCACCCATGTGTTTGGGGTGTGATCCCTCTCTTGCGCAGGGCCTTCTCAGCTTCCTCCCACTTAAGCCTCTGAGATATGTAGCCACCTGACCCCGTCCTCTTGTGATATTCCTTCTTCTGGGCATTTAGCGTATTGGTTTCTGACCTCTTTGTAGCTATAGCACCTTCCTTGTATGCCACAAATTCGCGCCAGTGAAGTCTTATCTTCGCATAATATGCGTCTTCGAAATCTGGAGTCTCGCGAGCTTTGACAAATTTGTTCAATTTTGTCTTCCGCTATGAAAGCGTCAGCCATCTTCTTTAGAGTCCACTCTTTGACCTTTTCCTTTATAACCGGTTTGTTTTCATCCTCCTCTGGCGGAAGGGTGAAATTTACCAACAGTGAATTCCAAAGCGTTTCTTTGGATCTTTCATCAACAAAGGTACCGTCGCCCTTCTTTGGCTTATTCCAATTTTCAATTATGATTGGGATTTGGTCCCTAACAAGAACTCCAGCCT
Organism: Avena longiglumis; assembly: GCA_030063025.1. Taxonomy (NCBI): domain Eukaryota; kingdom Viridiplantae; phylum Streptophyta; class Magnoliopsida; order Poales; family Poaceae; genus Avena; species Avena longiglumis. The sequence goes on from CP125979.1 coordinate 3,673,299, forward strand.
GACGTACAAATTTTTCTGCGGCCTTCTTGGGCTCCATCGGCCTGTCATCAACACGGACTGCTTCGATCGTGAACTTTGCACGATCTTTCAACCGATGGCCCACGCCTCGCTTGCTCTTTTTCGTAGAAGAAGATTGTTGCTGGCTGGTAGATCCAGAGGGATAAAAGAAGAAAGAAGCGTTAATTAATACATTTACATATATACAAATCAATCGGTGCAAGTCAGCAGAGGATTAATCCATGCATATACCTCAACAGACTTTGTTATCACTAAAGTGCGTTCACCGGAGTCGTCATCTTCTCCATGACTACTTGAGCTGTCATCATGTCCCTCCAAGTTCAGATATTGTGAGGTGTCCTCGTGGATCATGTTCCCCATTATTTCTTCATCTTCAAGGTTTCTACTGAGTGGATCCAGAGTTTCTAAAACAAAATATTATCACACAAATATCAGTAATACATCTATTGAAATGCTCAAGCAAAGATGATGATATGACAGGTTAAAAGTATTGAAATGTAACCCTAATACATGCTTGGTCACTCGAAACCCTAATTCGGAGAAACCCCCGATTCATATGAGAGGGTACATTTACTTCTTCTAATTAACTTGTCATGAAAGTTGATTAACATAACATGGTTATTATAATTTACAACGAGAGGTGGCGGCGCTACGAGAGGGCCGGATGCGTGGGGTGTGCTCGAACCAAAGACGACATGGGCTCGTGAGGATAGAGGAGGTCGTGGTCATTTACATAATATTATCTAGAGTAAGAGAGTAAACATTCAAGTGGACTTGGATTCATACACAAATATACATATTATTCATACAAAAATACACAAATAAATACACAAATGAAATTAAAACCCTAAGGATGCTTGATCATTTTAAACGAGTTCCAAGGGGTCCAAACCCTAATTCGAAGAAATCCCGAATGCATATGAGAGGAGTCCAAACCCTAGGGCGCGCGAGGTAGCGGGTTCGCCTTAGCGTGATGCGACCTACCTAAAACGGGCGACACCACTACCTAGGGGTCACCGGAGTGACGTTAACGACAACGGCCAGCGGCGGCGCTTGCAGAGCAGCGAGGTGACGACCCTAAACTAATACTAACTATAAAATACACTAAATAACCCTAAACTAAATACACTAAACAGAACTACACTAAATAAATAACCCTAAACTAAATAACCCTAAACTAAATAAACCCTAAACTAATAACCCTAAACTAAATAAACCCTAAACTAATACTAACACTAAACTACTAATAATACAATAACAAGTAGAAATCTATTGCGAATCCACATATAATAACCCTAAACTAATACTAACCCTAAACTTAATACAATAACAAAATTCTAATAATAACTACACACTTAATTATAACTAATTAATAACTACTACCGGCGGGGTCGGCGGGGAGTGGCGCGCGGCACCGGGCGAGGACGGCGGGGTCGGCGGCGAGTGGTGGCGCGCGGCCGTCAAGGCTTCGCCGAGTGGGCGGCGAGGCGCCGCTCCCAAGAGTTGGCAAGGCGCGCGCGGGTGGTGGCTCGACAGTGGACAGGGGCGGACGACATGGACGCTGGGTATGGGCGACGGCGAATCCAGCGAAAGTCGCGGTGGCGCGGCTTTTCGCTCCTCCGCCATGCTCGCTTCTCTCTGCGCGCTCCTCTTTGTGCTCGATCAATCTGGCTGGGGGAGGAACAGGAACGCCCATTTATACCCTTCTTTAACACGGTTCCCACCAGAACCGGTGTTAGGGGGAATTGTTACGCTTCTTTAACACGGTTCCAGCCACGAACCGGTGTTAAAGGAGGTGCTAAGACGAAATAATCGCTTCTTTAACATCGGTTCGTGGCTGGAACCGGTGTTAAAGGGGGGGGCATTTATTTCATGCATTAAAGGGGTGGGGGCATTTCTAATTCAAAAAATAGGATATGAATTTATAAAATTCATATCTTATTCATTTCAACTGAGAAAAATATGAATAATATATCATAATTTTCAGAAAAATAATATCTATCCATTCATGTAAAAATATTTTATATTTACTTTAGATGAAAATTTTCAAAATGATTAAAACACTTACATATAAATTTTGATTATTCAATTCAAACAAAAATAAATTGTCAAATCCTAAAACTTTGAACATAAGAAATATTAAGCATCTAAAAAGGAATCTAACCCTATTTTATTAGAGAAAATCATATTTTATTTTGTATTAACATTTTTGAATTGTTTGGATATTTAAATGCCGCATCTTTTGTATACACTTGAATCTGACAAAGCCTCGCTCAACTTGCATTGGATTTTTAAAAAATAGCATATTGTGAACCTAAAATAATTTTTGTAAAAATCATGAGCATCGTATCATGTACACCGTAGTTCATATTCGACCACTTCCCACCGATTCGGCAGAATTTGTCTTTTCACCGAGGTGGACTAAGGTTTCGATCATCCTGTTGGTACATTATCCATATTAGGTGGTCTAGTATTTTTGTAAAATGTGGTGGTGGTTTTTTGAATTAGCCATTTGGTGGTTGCTTCACAAAACCGTCCGTTTTTTATGCTCAGAAAATGGAAAATGCCTTTTGGTGCGATAAAAGGAAAACTTCCTCTTGCAACATTGTTTGCCATGCCATGATGCACATGTATGCACAATATGGCCATATTATCACAAACTATGCCTTGATTCTAGCCATAACATTGGTCATTTGACCGAAAGCCATGAAACCTCGAATGAGATAGGTCATTTTGTGAAGGTTTTTGAGACATAATCAATATACCAAGTTTGAGGTTTTCCTTCTAACTATGTCACATAATATAACACCACGCCAAGGTTTCACATGCTTTCGATCTTTTTTATTTTTTATCCCGCTTTAAACTATCGTTAAACTTTGTCAAACAACGGCATGAAGATTCTTAGCTGGGGCCAAGCCTCGCTCAACTTGCATTGGATTTTTGATAAAATAGCATATTGTGAACCTAAAAATGATTTTTGTAAAAAAATCATGAGCATCGTATCATGTACGTGTAGTTCATATCTGACCCACTTCCTGCCAATTCGGCAGGAATTTGTCTTTTGATCCGAAAGCCAAGAAACCTCGAATGAGATAGGTCATTTTGTGAAGGAGATAGAAATGGAATTAGATTACAGAATGCAACTAATAGTAAGTTACATAAAGCACGACTGAAAATTAAGATACATAAAAGAACTGAAAATTAAGATACATGGCCAGATTAAGTAACAATCGGCCGAACTTGTTTCGGAATGTTGGAGTGATTCACCATGCCCCGCCTACACCTGCAATACTCGCCATCGTAGTCGTCAGATTCGCCGCCGCCATCGCTGCCGTTTGGGGTCGCTTTAATTGAACCTTGAAGGCTGAGTACGCGTGGGCTGGACTTGAGGGTAGCGTGACGGGGTTAGATTCAAAGTGTCATAGGCCATGACGCCTGAGAGTCCGACCGCCACCATAGCGACGGCCGACCTTTGAAGTTCGGAGGAGGTGGTCCGCCCTCCTCGTGCTCGGCGCCTCTCACGCCTATCCACGAAGAAGGCTTCCCAAGTAGGGAAATAGTCGGGATGCCATCCGGGATTCTCCGCTGCCGGCGTGAGCTCGAAGTAGTAGTGGTTCGTGATGGCCATCCGCGCGCCACACCTAGAGGGACAGAGGAACGGCATGCCTCCGGCGCCAAGATCCATCCGATGGGACGCAGAGTCTGCGGGGGGTTCGAGGCGCAAAGCGCCCGCCTCCCAGGGGTTAGTGCTACGTGGAAGCCATGGGAAAGAGTGATGAGGTTGCATATATGAGTCTAGAGATGTGCAATGACAATGGAGGCTAACCCTACATATATATATAGTGAAGAATCAAGGGAAGAACTGGAGGGAAGAATCAAGGAAAAATGGCGGAAGAAAATGGAAAAAAATGGCGAGAAGAAAATGGAGGGAAGAAATAGAAGGAAGAAAATGGATCATTTAATACATATACTATTAACATAAGAAATATGACATTGATTTCCATGTTGAAATACATATGTGCCAAAATGGCTCAATTAATACATATAGTCAATCTTATGATCGCCGTCAGTAACCATGGAGTATCAACACCGCTTAACAGGATGGTTGGGTCACCACCAAGGGCGGAATTTCATCAAACTTATTATAATCTTCTGACATGTCTGTCTTGTCCTCCACTCCCACGATGTTTATTTTCCCTGAAAGAACTATGTGACGCTTTGACTCATCGTGTGATGTAATTGCTTATTTTTTCTTTTTTCGGTTTGGTAGACATGTCCTTCACATAGAAAACCTGAGCCACATCATTGGATAATACGAATGGTTCGTCTAAGTTCTTGTCTACCTTCATAAGATTGTTGAGATACACTGTTGTCATTCCGTATTTCTTGTCTACCTCAACCCCTCCTCCTGTTAGCTTGACCCATTTGCATCGAAACAAGGGGACCTTAAAATTAGGTCCATAGTCAAGTTCCCATATCTCCTCTATGAACCCATAATACGTGGTATTCTGCCCGTTGTCTTCCTTGCATCAAGCGGACACCACTATTTTGGTTGGTGCTCTTTTATCTTGGCCTATCGTAAAATGTATTCCCATTTATCTGCACTTGGAAAGTACATACACGAAGATGGTGTCCGCCAACAAGTACAAATGATCCCCAATAGTGGTGTTATTCGTGAGAAGTCTTTGCAGCCAGCCAAAACTCGCCATGTGTTCACTTATAATCCATCCATCGACCGCCCGGTGTTTGAGGCATATTAAATTCTTGTGTTCATTGATATATGGGCAACCAAGATAGATCTTTGTAAAACCGTAGTGTGCTTGATTGAGAGAATGCCCGTCCCTACATATCATTGCTTTACATCCTAGGGTGCATTTTCCACCAGTCTCCCCTCATGTCGTGATTCGAACACCAATCGCCTTTAAGGTCAGGAATAAAATCAACACGTAACTCAATGACCTCCTCTTACATAGCCCTTGGAGATGCTTCCTTCTGGCCTAGCACGGTTATGAACATATTTCTTTAAGACTCCCATGTACCTCTCAAAGGGGAACATATTGTGTATAAATACAGGACCGAGAATGGCAATCTCTTCTACTAGGTGAACCAGGAGATGCGTCATAATATTGAAGAAGGATGGTGAACACCAACTCAAAGTCGACAAGACATTGGGCCACATCTTTCAGAACCTGGTAGGCTTTCTGGATCGATTACCTTCTGAGATATTGCATTGACGAATGCACATAGCTCCACAATGGGTACTCGGACATTTTCAGGTAGAAGCCCCCTCAATTCAATCGGAAGCAATTGTGTCATAATCACGTGGTAGTCATGAGACTTTAGGTTTTGGAATTTTTTCTCTGCCATATTTATTATTTCCTTTATATTTGACGAGAAGCCGACGGACCTTGATATCGCTTCGGGCATTCAAAAAAGATTTCCTTCTCTGCTTTGGTAAGAGCGTAGCTGGCAGGAGTTAAGTGGCATCGTTTACCCTTCTCGTTCTCAGGATGCATAGGCTCTTCAGGGACTTTCAGACGTTGCTGGTCCTGCCGTGCTTCCGGTGTATCTTTTGTCTTCCCATACACTTCTAGGAAGCCTAGCAGGTTCACGCAAACATTCTTCGTCAAGTGCATCACGTTGATTGAAGAGCAGACCTCTAAGACTTTCCAATAGGGTAGGTCCCAAAATATAGATTGCTTCTTACACATGGCCGCGTGTCCGGCATCGTCATTCGGAACAGATAGACTGCAAGGACCTTTTCCAAAGATTACTTCTAGGTCCTTGACCATACCAAATACCTCCTCACCGGTACGGAGGACAGGCTTCCTCCGGGGTTCTGCCAGACGTTTGAAATGCTTGCCTTTCTTTCTTATTGGATGCAGGTTTGGAAGAAATCGACGATACCCTAGGTACATAACCTTCTTACATTTATCCAAATATACACTTTCAGTCTCATCTAAACAGTGTGTGCATGCATTGTATCCCTTGTTTGTCTGCCCTGAAATGTTACTAAGAGCAGGCCAATCATTGATGGTTACGAAAAGCAATGCTCGTAGGTCAAATGGCTCCCCTTTGTGCTCATCCCACATACGTACACCTGGTTTGGCCCACAGCTGTAAAAGTTCTTCAACTAATGGCCTTAGGTACACATCAATGTCGTTGTCGGGTTGCCTCGGCCTTGGATGAGCACGGCATCATAATGAACTTCCTCTTCATACACAACCAAGGAGGAAGGTTATAGATACATAGAGTCACAGGCCGTGTGTTGGATCGCAGCTCGCTCACCACAAGGATTCATGCCATCCGTATTAGACCAAACCTTAAGTTCCTTGTGTCACGTGCGAAGTCCGGTACTCGCCGACTTTTCTCCGTCGTGACCCATCACGGGTGTCTCAACATCGCGTCTTTCTTACGGTCTTCCATGTGCCATCGCAACAACTTGGCATGCTCTTTATTTCAAGAGACGCTTTTAACCTTGGCATTATAGGAGCATACCACATAACCTTGGCGGAACCTTCTTCCTAGGGGCCTCGCCTCAACATCGCCAGGATCGTCTCGTCTCGATCTTACCGCAGTGCAAAGGCATACCGGCATGCATCCAAATTCTCGTATTTCACCATGCGGTAGAGGATGCAGTCATTAATGCGTGCATGTATCTTCGCATGTATAATCCTAGAGGGCGCACAACCTTCTTTGCTTGGTATGTACCGTCAACTCATTATTTCTTGGAAGAAGATTCTTCATTTTTACCAACAACTTTGAAAATCTTTGTCGGTCCACACCGTTCTCTGCCTTCCATTGCAGCAAATCCAGTGTGATACCTAGCTTTTTGTGGCCATCTTCGCAAGTTTGGTACAACAATGTTTTGTGATCCTTTAACATCTGATCCAGCTTCTCCTTCTCCTTTCCAGTTTCACATTCTTCCTTCGCATCAGTAATGGCCCGACCAAGATCGTCATCAGCGGCCCCATCTGCTGCCTCTTGATCTTCATTATCTACCCCCGTTGCAGTATCATCATATTCATGATACATATTATGATAGTTGTCATCATCCTCTTCTTTGTTGTCTTCCATCACAACCCCTTTTTCTCCGTGCTTGGTCCAATAATTATAGATGGGCATGAAACCGGATCGAAGCAGGTGGGCGTGAATGGTTCTGGTATTTGAGTAGTCTTTCTTGTTCTGACAGTGAACACACGGACATCACATAAAACCATTATGACCACGGTTTGCATTAGCCACAACGATGAAATTTTGGAGGCCCGTAATGTACTCGGAAGTGTGTCGGTCACCGTACATCCATTGCCGGTTCATCTACATTAACATATAGTATATCAAAAATTAATAGGGAGATGACCCAGTGTATTATACTATACCCTTCAACACCGGTTCGTATGGAACCGGTGTTAAAGGGGTGGAGCGGGCGCGAAACGAATTCCCCCCCCCTTTAACACCGGTTCGTGGCTGGAACCGGTGTTAAAGGGGGGCTTATAACGCAACGCGCCTTCCTCTTCCTCTTCCCCCAGTCAGATCGATCGAACAAAGGAAGAACAGAGGAGCGCGCGCAAAGAAGAACGCCGGGTCGCTGCATCGCCGCCGCCCACGCTGTCCACTCGCTGCCGCCGCCTACTGCCCGCCGCCACCGCCGCTGCCCGCCCACGCCGCCCGCCCACTCGCTGAGCCGTGCCGCCCGCCGCCCGCCGCCGCCTGCCCATGCCCGTCGCCGTCGCCACCCCCACGCCGGCCACCCCCGTCGAGTTTGTCGGCGGTGAGCTCCAATATGTGTATTGGATTTATATTATTATTTGTGTGTATATATGTTTTAATTATTTGTATGTTTTATATGTATTATATGTATATAAATGGTTCATATATGTATATATTGTATGTATTATATGTATTTTGTTTTATATTGTATGTTTGTATATATAAATGGTGCATATATGTATATATGTATACATATGTACATTATATCCTAATGGTGATGTTGGAGCGGCCGCCCACCCGACCGTGCGATGTATATATATTGTTGTAGGGTTTGGCCCTAGCGCCGCCAACCGCACGCATCCCCGCACATCTGACCGTGCGATGTAGATATATTGTTGTAGGGTTTGGCACTAGCGCCTCCAGCCGCACGCATCCCCGCACACCCAACCGTGCGATGTATATATATTGTTGTAGGGTTTGTCCCTAGCGCCGCCAGCCGCACGCATCCCCGCACACTCGACCGTGTGATGTATATATATTGTTGTAGGGTTTGGCCTAGCCGCCAAGACGCATCCTCGCCACCAGACGCATCCTCAAGACACCCCACGCATCCCGCTCTTGCCCTAGCGCCAGATGCCGTAATTAGAAGAACTAAATGTACCCTCATATGAATCGGGTTTCTAATTAGGGTTTGGAATGACCAAGCATGTATTAGGGTTACATTTCAATACTTTTAACCTGTCATATCATCATCCTTTCTCGAGCATTTCAATAGATGTATTACTGATATTTGTGTGATAATATTATTGTTTCAAAAACTATGGATCCACTCGGTAGAAACCTTGAAGAGGAAGAAATAATGGAGAACATGATCCACGAGGACACCTCACAATATCTGAACTTGGAGGGACATGATGACAACTCAAGTAGTCATGGATAAGATGAAGACTCCGGTGAACGCACTTTAGTGATTACAAAGTCCGTCGAGGTATATACATGGATTAAGCCTCTGCTAACTTGCATCGATTGATTTGTATATATATGTACATGTATTAATTAACGCTTCTTTCTTCTTTTAGCCCTCCGGATCGACCAGCCAGCAACAATCTTCTTCTACGAAAAAGAGCGACGGTACCTTTGTCGATGAAAGATCGTGCAAAGTTCACGATAGAAGAAGTCCGTGTTGATGGTAGGCCGATGGAGCCCAAGAACGCCGCAGACAAATTTATACGTCAGGCTGGAGTTCTTGTTAGGGACCAAATCCCAATCGTAATTGAATATTGGAATAAGCCAAAAAAGGGCGACGGTACCTTTGTCGATGAAAGATCCAAAGAAACGCTTTGGAATTCGCTGTTGGTAAATTTCACCCTTCCGCCAGAGGAGGATGAAAATAAACCGGTTATAAAGGAAAAGGTCAAAGAGTGGACTCTAAAGAAGATGGCTGACGCTTTCCGCAACTGGAAGACAAAAGCTGCCATCAGCCTTTATTGTGTGTAAGTACTATTTCTGTAAATTCTATCTCATCTCATTCAATTCATTAATTGCATGTATATATATGCTCACCATATATGTATATACTATTATGCAGGAAAAAGGTTATGGAATGCATGAAAGGAGGCCCTTTTGACATTGGGTTCGTTGACCCAAATAGAGTTCATGAAGAAGTGATAAGACATAGACCCGGGCAAACAGAATATTTCTTGCTAAGGTCTTTACTGAGACAACAAACCAAAAGGGAAATACTATTGCCTTACAACTTCTCGTGAGTACTGTTACCCTCTCTTGTACACATTCTGTTTCGGCTTACTCAATGTTAAGTGTAACTGATAATGAGATATGCTTGCGCATATTCCACTTTCTTCTGCTAGTCATTCAACCTGACTCAGGAAAAGTCCTTGCCATGGACTCGTTACGAAAATACCAAGAGCTATGGGCAGACCTTAAAGAGATGCTTTAGAGGTAATTTCAATCATATTATCGCACTAGATCGTCAACTTTCGTGACAACAAGTAATTAATTACTCCTTTATCCATTTTCTTTGCCGGACAGGGTTTGAAAAAGGTTCACGGGAAGGGCCGTGGGTGAATGATCAGAAGAACTAAAATTTGTAGACCAAAATGTAAGTAATACTATCTAGCTAGGTCTGCGTATCTCTTTGATTCTGCTTCCAATTCCATTATATCATGCTTTATTGATTATTATTTTGATTGAACTCTCTATTCTCGTAAAGTGCGCGCATCAGGGACCCGGCAATAACTTATGTGGATACTATGTTTGCGAGTTCATTCGCAACACAATATGTGCGACGGGCCAAGCCGCACTAGAACAACTTAGAGTAAGTAAACAAAGTACACAACATTATTTTATTACCATCGGTTATGTTGAGTTTTATTCTTATATATATATTGACCCCATTCTTTATATATATTTAGATTGAACGGATGCGGGACCAACTCCTACCATTTGACCGCATACGAGCCATTCAATAGGAATTGGCGGGGTTCATATATACTTGATGAGGTCGTCACGCTTGGTGGAGAATTCTTTAGATATCCACCAAAATGAACGTGGACGGAAATGTTATATTGTATATATGCATGCTTGAACGTGTTTGTCTTGTACTTCATACTTTCAACGTGTACGGAGAATACCACAATGACGATGTTTGTGTATAGTAATAGTTGCTTAATTATTCATGTACTCGTATGTACCGACGATGTATGTGTATACCTCTCCCGATCGATTCCCCCTCCTCCCTCCCGTCCCCGCCGCGCCGCAGAAATACGCCCAGAACGGGACGGTGGAAGAACTCTGCCGCGGCAGAGATTTATGTTGTTTTCCTGCCGTGGCAGAGAAACTTTACACTGGTTCGTGTTAAAAACCGGTGTTAAAGGGGGAGGGGGATGAGCACTGCGGCAGCCCCACGTGCGTCACCCTTTAACAACGGTTCGTATAAGACCCGCTGTTAAAGGGGGGCTCTAACACCGAACCCCCAACAGCGGTTCTGGAACCGCTGTTAGAGGCCTCTACGAACCGGTGTTAGAGGTCTCGTTTCCACTATTGTTCGTATGTATTTAATTGTTGTTCCCCTAAAGTTCGGAGATATTACCCACCATGGCACCGGTAAGTCACGTACCACTTTATTTATTTTCTTGCTCGATTGTGTTCGCGTAGTTTCTCAATCCCCACATCCCATGACCTGACCGACAGATGATAGCCGACCTCACCTCACGCACATCGATCGCGCAGTAGCGACAGTGATGTATTGTCCCTCCTTCCATGCTCCTGGTCTCCCTGTCACCGCTCCCAACCATGAAGCCAATTCTGTCCATTCTGCCCTTACTTGTCGGTTAATTATAACTTGGACTCCTACATTCTCAAAAACTTATATGGAGATGACAGGGTGACGAGGGCTTCCTGATCCTGTCGCACCCCGATACGCAGTGCGGCATGCATGCTCAGGGAGGGCCAGTGGCGGAGGCAGGATTCAAGTTTAGAGGGGGCCGGCCATGCCAATCCTTCATTAGGGAGGGCCAAACATGCAATTTTGCACTAAAATTCCTCACTAATCCAGCCTTGGGTATAATTTTTTCCTTGTTGTACCATGGAATAGGGGGGCCATGGCCCCTGCTGGTCCCTCCTAGCTCCGCCACCGGAGGGCGGCACTTACCCCAACATCGGCAGGGGCGAAGGACCCCTTTGGGCAAGGTATGGCAGCTGCCCTACCTTGAATTTTTGCAAAAAAAGCATATATATATATATAAGCTTCTATTCGACATACATACAGTTCTCTGCAAAGTATATGAGTTCCGAAGAAAAACTACTACCGAAAATAGAAAATGGGCCATGTTGGAGGGGATTCGGCCGTACTGGTCGTTTGCTTGGCGCACGCACAAGGGAGAAGTAGGCCCCCTGATCGTGTGTGCGTATGTGGCTGGAACCCCTTCCTGTCTTTGCCCCGGAGCGATCGAAGCCTACAAGTCCAGGACTCGAGCAACGAGCAGGAGGAGCACCGTCGTCTTCTACTAATCTACTCCATGCCGGAAAAACTGCCCGCCGATCAGTCCGCCCTCCCCATAATCATCCTTCAACCTTCTCATTTTCTTAAATTTTCAATTCTCACGGTGGCACGGTTCACCCGGCTAGGGCTCCTTCTCATCTCTGTTATAATTTCTGACCCTACGTCAAAATATAGAGTTATGCTCCTTCCTATTAGTGGCCTATAGGCTCCGCAAATTTGTGGTAGAGATGGACAAGAAGGGGAAGAAACCTGTAGCTTCAAAGGGGACATGTATAATTTGTGATTTTGTGGTCAATTGAACTATTGAAGCAAGTTTGAGTTTGTGGTCAATTGATTACGCTATTACCATTGTATCGATACAATTTTGATTTTTTGCATCATTTTTTGCCCGACCTTAATTTTTTATTGTCCTTCGCCACAGAACATCGACATCTGACCGTTGAGTCTGCAGATAGATGCTCGATTACTATACTTACCCCAACATCGGCATCTGTAATGAGAGAGAGAGAGAAACCACAATTGTGCTGGAGAGATCCGAAGGTGTTCGGAGGAAGAAAGAAGGAAAGGGACCGAAAGGAGTTTTGGATAAATGGCGATTTAAATAATATATTTATTATATGTTAATTGTGAATTCATATATTCTAAATAAATATTTAAATTAAGATTTATAAAGCAACTTTCTCATTAGGCCTAAATCCCGAAGAAAATTGGTCCAGGAGAAATATGCAAGAAAAGACAGCAGCACGCGCATAGATGGGCCAAATTGGTTAGCCCAAGCGGGCGAGAGGGCAATAGGTGCCGCTCAGGCGATGAATTCCGTTGTCGCTCCATTGGGCCTTGCGGGTGGGCCAGCAACAGCCGTAGGCCGCTGCCGCACAACGCGTGGAATGCCACGCTGGGCCAGGACCACCCGGTGACGTGGCTCACGCCTCCGCCACCTGATGTGCCTTGCAATTAGGCTGGCCCACCTGGGCCAGTTGGCGGGCCGTAGGGAAGGCACAGGCCCACGCGTGTGCTGGTGGCCACCGCCAGCTGCTATGCTGCGCGCTGAGCTGGCTTTGGCCAGCCCATGCTGCTAGGAGCTGGCCTAGCCGGCTACAGTCCTAGGTTTTTGTCTTTTCCTTGTCTTTTTTTAGTCCCACACGGGACACCTAAAGAGAAGGGAACACCTCCCTTCGCCTATATATAGAGGTGCCTATAGGAGGATTAAAATACACAATAAAATAAGAATAGGCCTTTGGTTGCCTATCTCTTCTCTCTCTTGCGACCGTGGCCCTCTTGTTAGGGCTGTGTGAGCGAGGAGTTCTTCACTTCCGAGCGCCGTCGCGCTGCGGGATTCGGAGCCGGGATATCTACTTCCGCAATCTAGGGTGGATCGGGGAGAAGCAGGAGTCCTCGTCAAGCATCGTAAATATGTGACCCCCTCGAGCGGCGCCCTACTTTCGACGCTAGTAGTTGTCGGGGCCATTGGACTCCGTGACCTCGAGGTCAACGTCGGTATGACTTCATCAACCACGTTCCTCGCGGTACATTAACCGCGTTCGGTCAAAGGTATGAATACTATATCCCCTCCCGTTACTGCATTACTAATAGATAGATCCTGGCATTAGGGTTTCGATCATAGAATTTTTTTGTTTTCTGCCCTCGACCCCAACAGCCGGTACCAGCAGCCCAGCACTACTGTAGTTTACGGTATTACCGCCGTATTTTCCGGTACTACTGGTTCGTGTAGCGCGTCCTATCGGTAGAGATAGAGGTATTTCTTCTTCCTATTTTTTATGCCTGGTACCAGTCCGGTAGTACCTGTCACTTCTGGTACTACCACTTAAGGTTCAGGTAGTACCGGTCATATCAGGCTCTAATAGTCAGATTTTGGGCCTGCCTATAAAAGGGACCCTTCTTCTCCATTGGACCTATCCATTTTTTAGATCTTTGCCCCCTCCATTGTTGTATCTTTTGAGCTTGTCCTCTTCCTCTTCCTTTCATGATTCTTGCATGTCTTTGAGGGAAAAGAGAGAGGAGATCTAGATCTACAATCCCACCAATCCATCTCTCCTCTAAGTGAGGGGAATATCTTGGGATCTAGGTCTTGGAGAGTTGTGTGGTTTTCTTCTTGTGTTCTTCCTCTCTTATTCCCCCAATAGTTTTTATAGATTTGGTGGAATTTGGGAGTGAAAGACTTGCCATTGCATTAGGTGCATCAGTTTCAGTTCTCATTGGAGGATTTGGTTGGTGAAATCTGTTAGATGTATATTTGTATATTGTATCTCCCCACTTGTTAGGGGGCATTCCTTCATATTTCCACCTGTACATGTACTATATATTGTGGCATTTGTCCCCCAGAGGAATACATGTTGTATATTCCTGACATGGTATCAGAGCTAGGTTAGATAGTTTTTCTGCAAGATCGCCACAACCGCCACCGTCCCTGTCGTCGTCGTTTTCCGACGTCGCCGCCGCCGCCGGTTGCCGCAGTCTCCGGCCATTTATTCACCGTCTTGTAGGGGTTCGTAGCATGGAAAACAAAAATTTTCTACCGCATGAATACACAATCAAGATCTAATCTATGATCAAGCCAAGATCTATCTACTAGATTGTAGCAACGAGTCGATAGAATACTAACCCTCGGAGATCCAAAGCGGTTAACGAAAGCAGATTCTCGTGGGTGATGTAGTCGTACACTTCCGATCTCAAGATCGCGTAGACGATCCTTCCGGCCAAGCTCCGAAGCGCTGCTCATCGGTCACACGTTTGGTACTCCATGAAGACCTTCCTCTCCCTTGTTCCAGCAGGTAGCGGAGGTTGTAGCAATCTCCTCGTGATTCCGGCAGCACGACGGCGCCGGAAGTAGAGGGGAGATCTCGCAGGGCTTCGCCTTAAGCCGGAGCGAGTATGGTGGAGTATGAGAGAGGCCTTGGTGATCTAGGGTTTAGAGGCACCAAGTAGAGAGGGCTAGGCCGACGGCTAGGGCAAGTGGAGGGCCCCAACTCGGCGGCTAGGCAAACCCTAGGGGCGGCGGCGACTTGGTGGAGGCCGGCGGTCAGGGCTAGGGTTTAGAGGAGAGAGGTGTGTGTCTAGAGGGGCACCCCTGCCCCTCCTTTTATAGGTGGGAGGGCGTCGGACAGGAAGAGTCCTCCCCAAAGTCGGCCTCCTTGGCCGGCGGGTGGAGGGAGAGGAACTCCTCCCCAAGTAGGTTTCCTACTCTCCCTCCACCAAGCAAAACTGTCGTTTGACTTTTCAAATTGGCGTTTGACTTTTTGAACTAGGATTTGATTTATCCCTTTATTTTGCCCAGCCATGATACCGAGTACATGATGCAATCATTCCAACTTGTTATGACACATTCATGTACCCTTCCCCTCCGGAGTGTCGGACCTTCCGGACCCTTCTAGAACATTCCCGATGAAAACACCGGAATCATTCCCCAACTCCGAAACAGGACTTTCCTTATATGAATCTTATTCTATCCCGGATCCCATCCGAGACTCCGAACAACATTCGGTCTCTTACTCATCATTCCATAAATACTCAACAACATCGAATCCTTAAGTGTGTCTCCCTACGGTTCGTGAATTATGCGGACATGATCGAGACACTTCTCCGATCAATAACCAATAGAGGAATCTGGAAATTCATATGGCTCCCACATATTTCTACGATTACTTTGCGATCGAATGAACCACTTACATATGATACCAATTTCCCTTTGTCTCACGCTAGTTTACTTATCTGAGGTTTTGATCGTCAGTATCTCTGCATACCTAGTTCAACCTCGTTACCGATAAGTACTCTTTTCTCGTTCCCGTGGTATGTGATCCCTTGTGAGCCAGTCACATGCTTGCAAGCTAATTGGATGACATTCCACCGAGAGGGCCCAGAGTATATCTATCTGTCATATGGATGGACAAATCCCACTCTTGATCCATGTGTCTCAACCCATACTTTCCGAACACTCAATGCCACCTTTATAGCCACCCAGTTACGGTGTGGTGTTTGATGTCATCAAAGCATCCTTCCGGTGATGGTGATAAGCATGATCTCATGGTCGAAGGAATTAGGTTACTATGTATCAAAAAGCTTATAGCAAATGAACTATATTAAATGACTTGATCTTTATGCTACGCTTAACTATAGGAGTATGTCCATCACATCATTCTTCTAATGATATGTGTTGGAGATATGCCCTAGAGGCAATAATAAATGTAGTTATTATTATATCTTTGTGTTTATGATAAATGTTTACATTCATGCTATAATAGTATTAACAAGGAAACCATTAATACTTGTGTGATTTGTAAACTTAATTTGAAGTCCCTAGTATAGCCTCTATACTTCACTAGCTTGTTGGTTGATTAATGATTGTGGTTTCCTTATCATGAACATTGAGATGTTATCAACAACAAGATCATATCGTTAGGAGAATGATATGGTGGACATACTCCTATAGATAAGCGTAGCATAAAGATCAAGTCATTTCAATAGTTCAATTGCTATATGCTTTCTGATACATAGTAACCTAATTCCTTCGACCATGAGATCATGCATATCACCTTTACCGGATGGATGCTTTGATGACATCAAACACCACACCGTAACTGGGTGGCTATAAAGGTGGCATTAAGTGTTCGGAAAGTATTGGTTGAAACACATGGATCAAGAGTGTGATTTGTCCATCCACATGACGGATAGATATACTCCCCTCTCGGTGGAATGTCATCCAATTGGTTTGCAAGCATGTGACTTGGTCACAAGGATCACATATCACGGAACGAGAAAAGAGTACTTATCGTAACGAGGTTGAACTAGGTATGCAGAGATACCGACGATCATAACCTCGGATAAGTAACATATCGTGAGACAAAGGGAAATTGGTATCGTAAGTGGTTCATTCGATCGCAAAGTAATCGAGAAATATGTGGGAGCCATATGAATTTCCAGATTCTCTATTGTTTATTGTTCGGAGAAGTGTCTCGATCATTTCCGATAATTCACGAACCGTAGGGAGACACACTTAAGGATTCGACGTTGTTTGAGTAGTTATGGTATTATGAGAAAGAGACCAATGTTGTTCGAGTCTCGATGGGATCCGGATATCACGAGGTGATCCGGAATGGTCCGGAGAATAAGATTCATATAAGGAAAGTCCTTCGAGTTCGGGAATGATTCCGTGTTTCATCGAATGTTCTAGAAGGTTCCGATTGTCCCAAGACTGGGAGGGTACATGAATGTGTCATTACTTAATGGAATGATTGCATCATGTACTAAGTGTTCTTGCTGTCCCAAATAAAGGATTAAATTGAATCCTAAAAGAAAGTCAAATGTCCGTTTGAAAGTCAAACGCCAAAACAAGAAACTGGGAAACAAGCAAGAGGAGTTGAACTAACCCGGAGGAGGAGTTGACCTCCAGCCGCGCCCAGCCCTAGGCCGAGTTGGGAGGGACTCCTCCCTCCTGGTGCGCCAAGGCCCTCCACCTATATAAGGAGGCAGGGCCTCCTAGAGACACACAAGTTTCACCTCTAGATCTCCGGTTTAGAGCCGCTTTTGGTTTAGAGCTTCTAATTGCTTTAGCCAGTTTAGAGCCTTCTAATTGGTTTAGAGCCTTCTAATTGGTGTGTCTAATTACTAGACCACTAATAGCCTCTCTCATAAGCTCCACCATACTGCACCGCCAAGGCTTAAGCCTCATGATTTCCCTCTACTTCGGCACCACGCCAGTTGTCACGGAATCGCGAGGAGAGTGCTACAACCTCCGCCGCTTTGGAACAAGGGAGAGGAAGGTCTTCGCCGAGTACCGAACGTGTGACCGATCATGAGCGCCGGCCGAACGTATGCCGAAGGATCGTCACACGATCTTGAGATCGGAAGAGTACGACTACATCACCCACGAGAATCCGCCTCGTTAAACGCTTTGGAATCTTCGAGGGTAAGTTATACCATCGACTCGTTGCTACAATCTAGTAGATATATCTTGGCTTGTTTGTTTGTATGCGATAGAAAATTTTTGTTTTCCATGCTACGAACTCCTACAAAGGGTATCGTGAGCCGTGTCTATATGTAGATCTCATTGACGAGTAGAACACAATGGTCATTGTGCGTTGATGCTTTATTGTCGATTTCTTCTTGTGTACTTTGCATCTTGCGGTATGTTGGGATGAAGCTGCTCGCTAACCTTACATGACATCGTTCATGTGACTTGCTCCACGCTTGACATGCAACTTGTATTGCATAAGTGGCTTTATGGTGCCTGCTTTCCTAGCATAGTTAAGATCCAATTTACATCGGTGATCAACAATGCTGGTATCAATGTTGTGGTTCTTGTTCGTAAGTTAGAACGACACTTATTGAAAGCCCCAAACCACGAAATATGCAAAGAAAGTAGAGGCGCCTAACTTTGTTTTGCGGGTGTGCAAGTGATGTGATATGGCCATGATTGTGATTATATTTGATGTATGCAATGTTCCTTATTGTAAGTCAAAACCGCAGAGCCATATGGTTGTCTTTAATTTATGTTAAGACCCGTGTGTCTATTCAAAGTAGTTGTAATAGTTGAAGCCGGTGACGACAACCATGGAGAAGGCCATTGACCTTGATGCAAGGCCGGTGATGATGGAGATCATGTTCGTGCTTGAAGATGGAGATCGGAGGCACAAAGAAGAAAGGCCATATCATATCACATATATATTGAATTGCATGTGATGTTAATCCTTTATGCATCTTGTATTGCTTAGTAGACGACGGCATTATAAGATGATCCTCATGCACATCAATTTCAAATCATAAAGTGTTCACCCTTAGTTAGCACCGTTGCTAAAGCTTGTTGTTTCAAGCACCACGTGATGATCGGGTGTGTTAGATTCTACAAGTGTATACAACGTGAGCAAGCCATTTGCTCATGCAAACTAAGGTTTGATCTTGACGAGCCTAGCATGTATGCACATGGTCTCGAACACGGATCACCGAAAGGTAAAGCATGAATCATATAGTAGATGTGATGAACATGTCAATTGTTCGCCATTGAAACTATGTCAACTCTCGTGATGATCGGTGTTGATATGGTGGATTTGGTTCGTGTGATCACTAAAACAATGTGAGGGATATTGTTTTGAGTGGGAGTTCACCTAGTTTAATTTTATTATTAATTTGAACTCAATTTGTCATAAACTTAGTCTAAACTATTGGAAATATGTTGTAGATCAATGGCAGCCCCTACCATCAATTTTAATGCTCCTAGAGAAAGAAAAGTTGAAAACAATGGAAGCAACTTCATGGATTGGTTCCGCAATTTGAGGATTGTCCTCACACCTGGTAATTTGACCTATGTCGGATGCACTGGTGACCCACTGCACCAATGCTTCCGATGAAGTAAAGAATGTTTACCTCGCTCGGAAGAATCAAGACTCCATAGTTCAAGTGTGCTATCTTGTATGGTTTAGAATCGGAGCTTCGTAAAAGGTTTGAAGAGTCGACCCATATGATATTGTCGAGGATCTCAAATTGATTTTTGAGACTCATGCGGCAATTGAAAGCTATGAGGCTTCAAAAGTTCTTTAACTGCAAGATGGAAGAGGGCAGCTCGCAAGTGAGCATGTGCTTAAGATGTCTGGGCACGCAAACAAACTTCAAATCTTGGGTATAGTGATTCCTAATGCTTTGGGATTTACCGTGTCCTCCAATCACTACCACCAAGTTACAAGAACTTTGTGATGAACTACAACATGCAGAACATGAACAAGACGCTGCCGTAACTCTTTGCCATGTTGAAATCTGCGTATGGAGATCAAGAAAGAGCACCAAGTGTTGTTGGTCAATAAGACCACCAAATTCAAGAAAGGCAAGTCTACAAAAAGGACACTTCAAGAAGGGTGGTAAGAAAGCTACCACGCCGATGAAGAAGACCAGGCTGGACCTAAGCCCGATCTCGAGTGCTTTTACCGCAAGGGAGAAGGTCATCGAAGCGAATTGCCCAAAGTACTTGGCGGATTTGAAGAACGGCAACATCAAGAAGAAAGGTATATCCGATATACATGTTATTGATGTGTATCTCACTAGTACTGTAGTAGTGCTCGGTATTTGATAATCGTCTTGCTCATATTTGTAACTCAAACAAAGCCGCAGAATAAACGGAAGCTAGCGAAGAACGAGGTGACGCGCGCGGGAAACGGATCAAAGGTTGATGTGATCGGTCGGCACGCTACCCTTCATCTACCATCGAATTAGTTTTATACTTAAATAATTGTTATTTGGTGCTGCGTTGAGCATGAACATTATATCGGATCTTGTTTATTAAGTAGACGTTACTTATTTAAACCGAGAATAATGGTTGTTCTATTTATATGAGTAATATGTTTTATGCACATGCACCTTTGATAGATGGTCTATTCTTATTGAATCTCGATAGTGGAAATACACATATCAACAACATTGAGGCTAAACGCTTGAAATCAGCGATAATTCGACCTATATGTGGCAATCTGCCTTGGTCACATCGGAGTGAAACGTATGAAGAAACTCCATTCGATGGACTTCTTGAATCACTTGATTTTGAATCACTTGAAAGATGCGAAGCATGTCCGATGGGTAAAATGACTAAGACTCCATTTTCAGTATGATGGAGCGAGCTACGACTTATTGGAAATCATACATACCGATGTGTGTGGTCCAATGAGTGTAGCATCGCATGTGGTTATCGTATGTTCTTACCTTCACGGATGACTTGAGTAGATATGGGTATATCTATTTCATGAAACATAAGTCCGAAACTTTCGAGAAGTTTAAGGAGTTTCAAAGTGAGGTAGAGAATCAACGTAACAAGAAGATTAAATTTCTACGCTCGATCGTGGAGGTGAATATCTGAGTTACGAGTTTGACGAGCATTTAAAGAAGTGCGGAATACTTTCACAATTGACACCGCCGAACACCACAGTAATGGTGTGTCCGAACGTCAGAATCGAACTCTCTTAGATATGGTTCGCTCTATGATGTCACTACAGATTTACCGCTATCATTTTGGGGTTATGCATTAGAAACAGCCGCATTCACTTTAAATAGGGCACCGTCTAAACTGCTGAAACGACACCGTATGAATTATGGTTTGGGAAGAAACCTAAATTGTCGCTCCTTAAAGTTTGGGGATGCAGCCTATGTAAAAAGTTACAGCGGACAAGCTTGAACCCAAAGCAAAAATGCGTCTTCATAGGATACCGAAGGAAACTATTGGGTATACCTTCTATCATAGATCCAAGGCAAAACATTCGCTGTTAAGAATGGATCTTTTCTAGAGAAGGAATTTCTCTCAAAGAAGTGATCGAAGGAAAGTAGAACTCGACGAGGTTGTCGAACCTTCTCTCGAATTACAGTAGCGCAAAGACCGAAGAAGTTCCTGTGGTGCCCGCACCAATAAGAGAGGAAGCTAATGATGATGATCATGAAACTTCGTTGAAGTTGCTACAGAGCCTCGAGGTCAACGAGAACTCGTACCACCTGCATTGGTATGATTCCGTTATGAATGTCATCGTGGTGGACAACACCGATGACCCCGAGACATATGAGGAAGCGATGATGAGCCCAGATTCCAATAAATGGCAAGAAGCCATGAAACCCGAGATTGGATCCATGTACGAAAACCAAGTATGGACTTTGGTGGACTTACCGGATGGCCGGAAGGTTGTCGAGAACAAATGGATTTTCAAGAAGAAAACAGATGCTGATGGTAATGTTATTGTCTATAAAGCTCGACTTGTCGCAAAAGGGTTTCGACAAATTCAAGGAGTTGACTACGATGAGACTTTCTCACCAAAGAGCTTAAAGTCCGTGAGGATTATGTTAGCAATGCATATTATGATTATGAGATATGGCGATGGATGTCAAACAAGCATTCCTCAATGGAGACATTGATGAAGAGTTGTATATGATGCAACCCAAAGGTTTTGTCGATCCTAAAGATGCTAACAAGGTATGCAAACTTCAACGGTCCATCTATGGATTGAAGCAGCATCCCGAAGTTGGAATCAACGCTTTGATAAGGTAATCAAAAGTTTTGGATTTATACAAACTTATGGAGAAGCTTGTATTTACAAGAAAGTGAGTGGGAGCTCAGCATTCTTAATACTATGTGGATGACATATTGTTGATTGGGAATGATGTAGACCTTCTTAATAGTGTCAAGGAATATTTGAATAATAGTTTTCAATGAAGGATCTTGGCAAGGTACATATATTAGGCATAAAGATTTATAGAGATAGATCAAACGCCAAATATCATTGTCACAGAGTACATATTTGGACAAAGTTCTAAAGAGATTTGGAATGGAAGAAAGCAAGAAAGGGTTCTTGCCCATGTTGCTCAATACGACCTTGAGTAAAACTCAAAGTCCGACATCGGCGTAAGATAGAGAAAGGATGAGTAAGACTCTATGCCTCACCATAGGATCTCTAATGTATGCCATGCTATGTACTAGACCCGACATTGCATATGTTAGTTTAACTAGCAGATATCAAAGTGATCCAGAGTGGATCATTGGACATGGTCAAAACATCCTTAAGTACTTGAGAAATACTAAGGATATGGTTCTTTCTTATGGAGGTGATGAACACTCGTTGTTAATGGTTACACCGATGTTAGTTGGAACACCGATCCGATGATTCTAAATCACAACGGATACGTATTTATTTTGAATGGTGCAGCTTAGGCGGAGGAGTGCAAAGCAAAGCGTTGTGGCGAGATCTTCAATCAATCGAATACATGGTCGCTTGGAGGCTTCACAAGAAGCTATATGGATGAAAGAGTTCATTACAGAGCTAGGTGTGGTTCCAAGTGCTGGACCCAATGTCTATCTATTGTGATAACATGGGCGCCATAGCCAATGCAAGAACCAAGGTCACACAAGAAGCTGAAGCATATCAAGCTGCGTTTTCACGCTATTCGAGAACATATCCAGGATGGTGATATAAAGATTTGCAAAGTACACACAAATCTGAATGTGGCGGATCCATTGACTAAACCTCTCCCGAGGGCAAAAATGACCAACACCAAACTGCCATGGGTGTTCGGTATATTACCATGTAATCTAGATTAGATGACTCTAGTGCAAGTGGGAGACTGTTGGAGATATGCCCTAGAGGCAATAATAAATGTAGTTATTATTATATCTTTGTGTTTATGATAAATGTTTACATTCATGCTATAATAGTATTAACAAGGAAACCATTAATACTTGTGTGATTTGTAAACTTAATTTGAAGTCCCTAGTATAGCCTCTATACTTCACTAGCTTGTTGGTTGATTAATGATTGTGGTTTCCTTATCATGAACATTGAGATGTTATCAACAACAAGATCATATCGTTAGGAGAATGATATGGTGGACATACTCCTATAGATAAGCGTAGCATAAAGATCAAGTCATTTCAATAGTTCAATTGCTATATGCTTTTTGATACATAGTAACCTAATTCCTTCGACCATGAGATCATGCATATCACCTTTACCGATGGATGCTTTGATGACATCAAACACCACACCGAATCGGGTGGCTATAAAGGTGGCATTAAGTGTTCGGAAAGTATTGGTTGAAACACATGGATCAAGAGTGGGATTTGTCCATCCACATGACGGATAGATATACTGGGCCCTCTCGTGGAATGTCATCCAATTAGCTTGCAAGCATGTGACTTGGTCACAAGGGATCACATATCACGGGAACGAGAAAAGAGTACTTATCAGTAACGAGGTTGAACTAGGTATGCAGAGATACCGACGATCATAACCTCGGATAAGTAACATATCGTGAGACAAAGGGAAATTGGTATCATATGTAAGTGGTTCATTCGATCGCAAAGTAATCGTAGAAATATGTGGGAGCCATATGAATTTCCAGATTCCTCTATTGGTTATTGTTCGGAGAAGTGTCTCGATCATGTCCGCATAATTCACGAACCGTAGGGAGACACACTTAAGGATTCGACGTTGTTTGAGTAGTTATGGTATTATGAGAAAGAGACCGAATGTTGTTCGGAGTCTCGGATGGGATCCGGGATATCACGAGGTGATCCGGAATGGTCCGGAGAATAATATTCATATAAGGAAAGTCTCGCTTGAGTTCGGGAATGATTCGGTGTTTTCATGGGAATGTTCTAGAAGGTTCGGATTGTCCCAAGACCGGGAGGTACATGAATATGTCATTACTTATTGGAATGATTGCATAATGTACTAAGTGTTCTTGTTGTCCCAAATAAAGGATTAAATTGAATCCTAAAACAGAAAAGTCAAATGTCCAGTTTGAAAGTCAAACTGCCAAAACAAGAAACTGTGGGAAACAAGCAAGAGGAGTTGAACCAACTGGAGGAGGAGTTGACCTCCTCCGGGCGCCCAGCCCTAGGCCGAGTTGGAGGGACTCCTCCCATGGCGCCAAGGCCCCTCCACCTATATAAGGAGGCAGGCCTCCTAGAGACACACAAGTTTCACCTCTAGATCTCCGTTTAGAGCCGTTTTGGTTTAGAGCTTCTAATTGCTTTAGCCGGTTTAGAGCCTTCTAATTGGTTTAGAGCCTTCTAATTGGTGTGTCTAATTACTAGACCACTAATAGCCTCTCTCATAAGCTCCACCATACTCGCACCGCTTAAGGCGAAGCCTCATGATTTCCTCTACTTCGGTACCACGCCTTGTGCCGCCGAATCGCGAGGAGAGTGCTACAACCTCCGCCTGCTGGAACAAGGAGAGGAAGGTCTTCGCCGAGTATAACGCAGTGACCGATCATGGGAGCGCTGCTTAACGTGGCGCCTAAGGATCGCTCACACGATCTTGAGATCGGAAAGAGTACGACTACATCACCCACGAGAATCCGCTCTCGTTAAACGCTTTGGAATCTTCGAGGGTAAGTTATACCATCGACTCGTTGCTACAATCTAGTAGATAGATCTTGGCTTGTTTGTTTGTATGCGATAGAAAATTTTTGTTTTCCATGCTACGAACTCCTACAATATGACCCTGTTGTTAATAACATCTCTATGTTCATTATCAGGAAACCATGATCATATATTAATCAACAAGATAGTTTAACAAGAGGCTTTACTAGGGACTCTATTATGTTTACAAATCACACAAGTATTAATGATTCTGATTAGTACAATTATAGCATGTTATGTAAACATTTATCATAAGTATGAAGATATGATAATAACCACTTTATTATTGCTTCTTGGGCATATCTCCAACAGTCTCCCACTTGCACTAGAGTTAATAATCTAGTTTCAAACCTTTGTGTATTCAACACCTATGGCTTTCTGGTGTCGTATGTACACGATTGCTAGTGGTCAACTGATCTCCGGATCTGACACTTCCAGGTCCGTGTGTAATTGCATGTCTTTGGGTTTCTACGCATCACTCATTCTTTAATGAGATGGCTTTGTACAAATTTTGTCCTTTGGTGTGACCTTTAGTTCTTTGGGGTTAAAACATAGTATTATCGCGTTGTGAACTACACCTAGTTTGATAACAAACTACTTGACCCAAATGCCCTCTTTAGCTGCTATAATAGCAGTCATATACTTAGCCTTTTGTTGTAGTATCTGTCACAATGTCTTAACTTTGGAAACTCATCCAAATCCATTATGGAACTTACTTTCCATTATATTGTGCCACCCTTAGTTTAGATTGAGATAAACTTAATTTGTACTTTGTGACAAAACTAGTATCAATGTAGTACTTTTACAATGAACTAAACATCTATTTGTCACTTCTACAAAACAATATATTCTTAGTTCTTCCAAAA
The DNA here is from genome assembly GCA_030063025.1 of Avena longiglumis. Taxonomy (NCBI): domain Eukaryota; kingdom Viridiplantae; phylum Streptophyta; class Magnoliopsida; order Poales; family Poaceae; genus Avena; species Avena longiglumis. The sequence goes on from CP125979.1 coordinate 3,698,815, forward strand.
GATCATAAGAATATCCTTACTATCGTCCAATGATCATCTTATGAATCATTCTGGTATATGCTCACATTATTTGGAGCATAGGACATATCTGGATTTGTACATATCACAGTATGATTGATATAAATACTCTTTGTGATTTCATACATCAAGTATCAATCTATACTTGAATCTTTGTTTCACTTACCAAGTGTCAATACACTTGAATATATCATCAATATTGAACTCATTCAATCCTTTCTGTGTGATAAGAACATTTCTTGTAGTTTCTATATTAAACTCATTCAATATATCATCTATGTACTTTTGGCACAACCATATTAGTGTCTATTGATGCCAAATATTTGGGTTTTGTCTAAGCCTTTCATCGAGATGAAATTCTTATCTTGTGTCAATAAAAGATACATCATTTCCAATCAACAATATGTATTCAACATAATGTATTAGAAAGATGTCTTAGCGCTCCCACTTAATTTCTTGCAAATGCAAGCATCTTCATCGTCTCCGATGAAATTAAACTCTTTTAACAGTTTCATCATAGTGAATATTCCAACTCTGCGATGCTCACTTCAACCATTGAAGTTTGCATATGCTTTTAGCATCCTTTGAAATAACAAAACCCTTTGGACCGTGTTATGCACACGTCCTAGGTAACAATTCTATTAGAAGAACTTTGTTTTGTTTATTCAACTACCACATAAAAAAATTATATATACTGGTTGCTACATTAATCCATCTAGACTAAATATCGCTTAATGAAAGATCAGATCTTGTCATAGTCAACTCTTTGATCATTGTCGTGAACTCTTTCCCGACATGTCGATAATTTCATAAATGTGAAACATCCATGTCTATTTCTTTATAGATCCAAACACGACTGTAAGGTCTTACACCTTTATCGAGGGTCCTTCAAGTTCAAAGCTTGATTTCTCATGTATGGAACTATCACGGATTTTATGGCTTCAAGCCATTTTATGGAGTCAGGGCCCATCATCGCTTATTTGCATGTAGTCGGATCATTATTGTCAAATAATGATTTAAATCTCAAATCTTGGTATTTGATGGTTTACCCGACCTACTTGTTTCAATAGAAACTTAGATCTCCGTGACCACAACCTTTGAGGCACGTGAGCCATGAGCATTGTTGCTACCTCCGGAACACTTTTCGGTGTTGCGCAACTTTGCACATATAGCTAAGGTTCCTTTAACCTTATCAAAGATTTATTGTCCTCCCACTTAACTTTTCACGGAAAATTCCTTCTCAAAGAAACTTGACGTTCTAAGCGACAAACACTTTTGTCTTCGGTGTTATGGAGGAATACTCAACAATTCATACAAAGATATGTTCATCCGATTTTGGTTTCAAACATCTTTATTATGCATAGCATACCAATTTTTAAGAAAGGACAACTTGGGTTTTATACCAAACCATAACTTTATATGGTGTTAATTCAACGGATTATGATGGATCTCTTTTCAGTGGAAAAACGGTAGTCTCTAAAGCTTTAATCTTTAAAATATAGTGGCAGTTTTATGAATTACACCTTTGATCTTACCATGTCAAACAAGGTTTAATTACATATCTCGAACGCTCCATACTCTTATGGTGTTTCGAGAAATGCAAATCCATGGAACGATTCTTTAAATCTTGGGTATTATGCTAAACTTGTAACTCAAATATCTTCCTTTATGATCTTATCATAAACTATTTATATTATTGTTACAATGATTTTGCACTTCATCTTGAAAGTCTTTGAACTTTACAAATGTTTCATACTTCATCCTTATTAAGTAAATATTCATATATTCACTCAAATTTTTGGAGAAAGCATATGAAGTTGAAATCCATCGCTCTTGACTACACATAATGGACTTCATACAACAATATGTACAAGTTCCAATAAGCTAGACATTCGTTCCCTTTTGGCCTATGAACGAAGTTTTAATTATCTCTGGGAAAGTTTCACAAGCGTCATTTGATCAAAAATCAAAAGACTCCAAAATTCCATCCACATAGAGTTTCTTCATGTTTTCTTTCCAATATAATTTAAACAGGATGTCACTTCCTAAGTGATCTTTCAATCAATTTGTCTTTCGACATTTTTAGCACTAGTTTTATGGATGTGATTTCTCCAACAAGATTTGTGAATCATCCATCTTTTATGGATTACGGCAATTATTTGAACAACCCTTTTGTTCTCATAACACCTGATAAAACAAATCTTGAAGGCAAGCTTTGATGTTTAACGAGCAACACAATAACCCTTTATTTGTTCTCGATGGACATCATCACATATTCTTTTGCTAGTTACTTAGGCCATTGTAGTTCATGAATTCTATTGTTTTGTATGACGATTCATACCAACAAATTCAGTATCAAATACTTAAGAACCACATTGTTTAATAAGCAAAGAATATAGCCATAACATGTATATCATCTATATACTTAAGCTGAACAATTCTAGTCTTTTATTTTCTGCCATATATTTATGAGATTTTCTTTCAGTATTTCCTTTTCTGTTTGAAAGAATCTATCAACATCAATAGTGGAGCCATATACATGACACATAGTCCAAAGCATGTATAGTAAAATACCAATGTCTTTGTACTTGCACTTTGAAGTAGATCACCATCATCAAATGTTTGGTGTTCTTTCAAATTCCTTTCTTTAGTAATCTCTTGGTGTAGTAAACATTTTACCTACATCAAATATTCACCCTTATCATGGGATTATCCATGATCAAGCTACTTTTAGCTTATAACGGTGAATCGCGAGTATAATGTTACTCTCCAAATCCTTTTGGAGGATTAGGACAACTAGTGTCTCCAACCTTTTGCAAATTCTCATCAAATATGAGAACATGACTTTTGCCATATTATACTCTATCATGTTGCAACCAAAACTTCGTTTCAGATATCACAATATCTTCCACACATCATGGTTTCTGAAACAACTCTTTCAGATCCTAGATAACCTTGATATTAAGACAATCCTTTGAATATGAAGAATCATGGAGACAAACATGATACTCATACACTAACACTTGGAATTGTCACTCTTGTTTTAATACCAATTATTAAACTTCATGGCGTAACCGGAACTTATTGAAAGTTTGCAATAGGACTTTTAAACTTTAGATTAACACTTCAAAACAATACGATACCAGTTCGTAAAGTAACTAACTAGAATTCTATAGTTCTATCATCACAATTATAACTAAGCGCAAGGTGGTAAACGGATGCCAATGACTACAACAATTATGCAAATTCACTTTGATTTAATTTATGATAAATAGTGTTCAACTTTTAATCATATTGCTATTGAACTCCCACTCAAAACAATATCCCTCACATTGTTTTAGTGATCACACGAACCAAATCCACCACATCAAAACCGATCATCACGAGAGTTGATGTAGCTTCAATGGCGAACAATCAACATGTTCATCATATCTACTATATGACTCATGCTTTAACTTTCGATCCGTGTTCGAGACCATGTTTGTACATGCTAGGCTCGTCAAGATCAACCTTAGCTTCCGTGAGCAACTGCTTGCTCACGTTGTATACACTCGCAGAATCTAACACACCCGATCATCACGTGGTGCTTCGAAACAACGAGCTTTAGCAACGGTGCTTACTAAGGATGAACACTTTAAAACTTGAAATTGTGTGCTTGAGGGATCATCTTATAATGCTACCGTCGTGAACTAAGCAATACAAGATGCATAAAAGGATTAACATCACATGCAATTCATAATATGTGATATGATATGGCCTTTCTTCTTTGTGCTTTCGATCTCCATCTTCAAGCACGAACATGATATCTATCATCACCGGCATTGCATCATGGTCAATGACGCCGCTCCATGGTTGTCTTCCACCAGCTTCAACTATTACAACTACTTTGAATAGACACGCGGGTCTTAACAGAATTTAAAGACAACCATATGGCTCCTGCCGGTTTCCAACTTACATTAAGGAACATTGCATACATCATATATAATCACAATCATGGCCATATCACATCACAGGACACCCCTGCAAAACAAAGTTAGACGCCTCTAATTTTCTTTGCATGTTTTACGTGGTTTGGGGCTTTCAATAAGTGTCGTTCTAACTTACGAAAAAGAACCACAACATTGATACTAGTATTGTCAATCACCCGGTGTAAATCGAATCTTAACTATGTTGGGAGAAACAGGCACCCGCAAAGCCACTTATGAAATACAAGTTGCATGTCAAGCGTGGAGCAAGTCTCATGAACGATGTCATGTAAGGTTAGCCCGGGCCGCTTCATCCCACCATCCCGCAAGATGCAAAGTACACACGAAGAAATCGACAACAAAAGCATCAACGCCCATAATGACCATTGTGTTCTACTCGTGCAACAGATCTACATTTAGACACGGCTCTGATACCACTGTAGGGGTTCGTAGCATGGAAAACAAAAAATTTCTACCGCATGAACACACAATCAAGATCTAAACTATGATCAAGCCAAGATCTATCTACTAGATTGTAGCAACGAGTCGATAGAATACTAACCCTCGGAGATCCAAAGCGGTTAACGAGAGCAGATTCTCGTGGGTGATGTAGTCGTACACTTCTGATCTCAAGATCGCGTAGACGATCCTTCCGGCCAAGCAGCTCCTTGGCCATCGGTCACACGCTCGGTACTCGATGAAGACCTTCCTCTCCCTTGTTCCAGAAATGGAGGTTGTAGAACTCTCCTCGTGATTCCGCAAAGACGATGGCGTGGTACCGGAGTAGAGGGAGATCTCGCAGGCTTCCTTGCCGGAGCGAGTATGGTGGAGTATGAGAGAGCCTTGGTGATCTAGGGTTTAGAGTCACCAAGTAGAGGGCTAGGCCGACGCCAGGGCAAGGAGGCCCCAACTGGCTACTATGCAAACCCTAGGGGCGGCGACTTGGTGGAGGCCGATGGGCTAGGGTTTAGGAGAGAGGTGTCTAGAGGGGCACCCTGCCTCCTTTGTAGGTGGGGAGGCGGCCAGGAGGAGAGTCCTCCCAAAGTCGGCCTCCTTGGCGGCGGTGGAGGAGAACCTCCCAAGTAGGTTTCCTACTCTCCTCCACCAAGCAAAACTGTCGTTTGACTTTTCAAATTGGCGTTTGACTTTTTGAACTAGGATTTGATTTATCCCTTTATTTTGCCCAGCCATGATACCGAGTACATGATGCAATCATTCCAACTTGTTATGACACATTCATGTACCCTTCCCCTCCGGAGTGTCGGACCTTCCGGACCCTTCTAGAACATTCCCGATGAAAACACCGGAATCATTCCCCAACTCCGAAACAGGACTTTCCTTATATGAATCTTATTCTCCGGACCATTCCGGTGATGTTGATAAGCATGATCTCATGGTCGAAGGAATTAGGTTACTATGTATCAGAAAGCTTATAGCAAATGAACTATATTAAATGACTTGATCTTTATGCTACGCTTAACTATAGGAGTATGTCCATCACATCATTCTTCTAATGATATGACCCTGTTGTTAATAACATCTCTATGTTCATGATCAGGAAACCATGATCATATATTAATCAACAAGCTAGTTTAACAAGAGGCTTTACTAGGGACTCTATTATGTTTACAAATCACACAAGTATTAATGATTCCTATTAATACAATTATAGCATGGTATGTAAACATTTATCATAAGTATGAAGATATGATAATAACCACTTTATTATTTCCTCTTGGGCATATCTCCAACACGTCTCCGGTTCGCCGACATCTGCTGTCGGACCGTCTCCATCCGCCGCTCTCCACAGGAGCTCGCCTGCCGCCATATGCGTCGCCGCCGCCATCTTCGCCGCGCTATCCGCCATGCTCGTCTACCGCCGCCATCTCGCTCCTGGCGGACGTGACCGTCGGCCCGCCGCCGCTTATCCGCTCTGGCGCTGGTGACTTGATTCCTCCGCCGCCGCCTCAGCATCCCGATTGATTCGAGCTAGCCCCGCCACCGCCGCCTTCGATTGGATCCGAGGTTGCCGCCGCTTTCGCCGCCAGCGTCTGCAGCTGTTCCTAGTCGAGCCCAGATCGGATCTGACGAGTTGACTTCGAAAAAAAATTGAGAGAGAGATATGTCTTCTTCATCGGGTTATTTTGCGATTCCTCGCTTCCCGGTGATCTTCGATGGCGCGACTTACCCTGATTTCGCTGCCTTTATGCGCGTTCACATGCGCGGTTTCCGTCTTTGGGGTGTGCTCTCTGGCGAGGTCTCCTGTCCGCCGTGCCCCCTACTACTATGGCTCCTCTTCCGCCGACGACGATTGTACTCGGCGCTGATGCTTCTCAGGAGGCCAAGGATGCTGCTCAGAGTGCCAATGATAGTGTTGTTGCTGCTTATGACCTGAAGTTCAAGCAGTACTCTTCTGATCTCGAGGCCTATCGCCACGATCTGACTGCCTACACTCAGTGGGTCGATGAGGATGCTCGTGCTGCTGTTGTCCTCACCTCCAGTGTTCTGCCCCAGTTTGCTGCTGAGTTCATGAGTCTCCCTACTGCTATTGCTCAGTGGGCACATCTTCGTCAGCACTATCAGCCATTTGGGGATGCTCTTTACCTGTCAGTGGTTCGCCAGGAGCATGCTCTTCAGCAGGGTGATTCCACTATTGATGAGTTCTATACTCAGAGTGCTGCTATCTGGCGTCAGCTTGATTCTCTCCGTACTGCTGTTTGTGGCACATGTCCGTGCTGCCAGATCGTGCGCTCGGATTTGGAGTTCCACCGCATTTATGAGTTTCTGTCTTGGCTCCGCCAGGAGTTCGAGCCCTGTCGTGCTCAGTTGAATGCTCGTGGTCGTGTTCCGCTTTTTGAGGTGTTGTCTGAGCTTCAGGATGAGGAGACTCGTCTCCGTGGTGCTGGTCTTCTTGCGGTACCATCTGTGCTTGCTACTCGCGGTCCTATGCGCCGCTCTCCTTGACTCATCCGCGATCCTACGCCGCCCGATACTACCCACTCCTCCGTGTCGATCGGCTTGACCAAGAGCCTCTGTGGTCACCAAGACCTTAGCCTGTGGTCGAGTCAAGACCAGCAGCTCGTGGTCGGTCGTCGTGGTTCTGCTCACATCGCTTCATTGAACAGGATGGCCACACTTGGGCCACTTGTTATACACGGATCCCGATTTACATCAGCCCGAGCTCGTGTGGGCGGCTCCTTCCGGATCTTCAGCAGTTTCTCTCTCTGATCAGGACATCATTAGGAGTCTTCGCGGTCTGCTTGCTGCTACAAGCTCTTTTTCAATGGGCACTGCTAGTTCTGTGACTGATTCTTCAGGAACTGCGCGACCACCATCTTCTACATAGTCAGGTACGTCTCCATGGTATCTGGATTCTGGAGCTTCTTTTCATATGACCTCTGAGTGTTCTTTTCTGTCCGCTCTTCGTTCTCTCCCCGCTCCTATCTGTGTTCTCACGACCGATGGTACCTCTCTTCCTGTTTCTAGTCGGGGCACCCTTTATACTTCTTCTTTTTCTGTTCCTGATATTTCTCATGTTCCTCGTCTTAATATGAATATGTTCTCTGCTAGCCAGCTTACTGACTCTGGTTGTCGCGCCATTCTTGATGCTGATTCTTGTGTTGTTCAGGACCGTAGCACACAGGCCCTAGTTGAGCCGCCTCGCACCGTGATTCTTCGTGGCTTTGGGAGTTAGACTGGCTTCGTGTTCCTTCCGCTGCCAGTTCTTCTCCGGTCGTCGCCTCTGCTAGCAGCTCCTTTCAATAGTGGCATCATCGTCTTGGTCACCTTTGTGACTCTCGCATGTCGTCATTAGTTCATCATGGTCTTCTGGGGTCTGTCTCAGGAGATGGGTCTTTACATTGTCGGGGCTGTAGGTTGGGCAAACAGATTCAGCTTCCCTACCCTACTAGCGCGTATGTATCTCAGCGACCTTTTGATTTAGTTTATTCCAATGTTTGGGGTCCGGCTCCTTTCGCTTCGAAAGGAGGCCATCAGTACTATATTTTATTCATCGATGATTTTTCTCGGTACACCTGGTTGTATTTTATGCGCTCTCGCAGTGAAGTGCTCTCCATATATCAGCGTTTTGCGGCCATGGTCCATACTCATTATTCTACACCCATTCGTATGTTTCGTGCTGATTTTGCTGGTGAGTATATCTCCCAGATGTTGTGAGGTGTTCTTGCTGAGCAGGGTACCCTTGCTCAGTTCTCCTGTCTGGCAAGACATGCCCGAATGGCGTTCTTGGCGTAAGCATCGCCATCTTTTTGAGACCACTCATGCCATGATGATTGCTTCTTCCCTTCCTCCGCATTTCTGGGCTGAGGCTGTTGCTACGTCGACTTACCTCATCAATATTCAGCCCTCTGCCGCTCTACAGGGTGGTATTCCTCTTGAGCGTCTATCTAGACATTCTCCAGACTACTCCATGCTTCGCTTGTTTGGTTGTGTTTGCTATGTTCTCCTTGCTCCTCGCGAACGCACCAAACTGACCGCTCAGTCTGTTGAGTGTGTCTTCCTTGGATACAGTGATGAGCATAAGGGCTATCGCTGTTGGGACCCCGTTGGTCGTCGGATGCGTATCTCTCGTGATGTTACTTTTGATGAGACGCGTCCTTTCTATCCTCGTCCCACCGCTGGTACCTACCCGGTGGAAGATATCTCTTTTCTTTTTTTCCTGACACACCTCCTTCTACTCCTGTTGTGTCTTCTTCAGGATCCCCTCCCCCTGCTGTCTCTTCTTCGACACCATCCTCCTCTGCTCTGTCTAGTTCTCCTAGTTCTCCTCGTTCTCCGGAGCCTTCCTCTACTATTCCTTCTTCCTCATCGTCATCTCCTGAGTCGTCTTCCTCTGATGAGCTTCCTTCTACTCGTCCTGTTCGTCAGCGTCATGCCCCCAACCGTTACTCTCCTAGTCAGTATGGTCTTTCTATTGCCTCCGAGCCGACTTCTTATCAGGATGCTGAGCATCATCCTGAATGGCAGATGGCCATGGATGAGGAGATTGATGCGCTTGAGCGCACTAGCACATGGGATCTTGTCTCTCCCCCTCCTGGTGTTTGTCCTATCACGTGTAAGTGGGTCTATAAGATTAAGATCTGCTCTGATGGCTCTCTTGAGCGCTATAAAGCGCGTCTTGTGGCTCGTGGTTTTTAGCAGGAGCATGGTCGTGATTATGATGAGACCTTTGATCCTGTGGCTCATATGACCATTGTGCGTACTCTTTTTGATGTTGCTTCTGTTCGTCACTGGTCTGTGTCCCAGCTTGATGTTCAGAACGCCTTCCTCAATGGTGAGTTGAGTGAGGAGGTTTATATGCAGCCTCCTCCTGGTTATTCTGTTCCCGCGGGGATGGTTTGTCGTTTTCGCCGTTCTATTTATGGACTCAAACAGGCTCCTCATGTCTGGTTTGAGTGCTTTGCTTCTATAGTGACTGCTGCTGGTTTCTCCCCTAGTGCTCATGATCCAGCGCTGTTTGTTCACACTTCTCCTCGTGGACGCACTCTTCTTCTTCTCTATGTTGATGATATGAATATTACTGGTGATGATTCTGAGTATATCGCCTTTGTTAAGGCTCGTCTTCGTGATCAGTTTCTTATGACTGATCTTGGTCCTCTTCGATACTTTCTTGGGATTGAGGTTTCCTCCACTTCAGATGGCTTTTACATCTCCCAGGAAAATTATATTCAGGATCTTCTTGCTCGTGCTGCTCTTGGGGATGAGCGCATTGTTGAGACCCCTATGGAGCTTAATGTTAAACTTCACCCTACTGATGGTGATCCTCTTCCTGATCCGACACGTTATCGTCATCTTGTTGGGAGTCTTGTTTATCTTGTTGCCACTCGTCCTGACATCTCTTATCCTGTTCATATTCTGAGTTAGTTTGTTTCTGCTCCTACCACTGTTCACTATAGTCATCTTCTCCGTGTTCTTCGTTATCTTCGTGGTACGATCACTCGTCGCCTTTTCTTTCCTCGTTCCAGCTCCCTCCAGCTCCAGTTCTATTCGGATGCTACATGGGCGAGTGATCCTTCAGATCGCCGTTCACTTTCTGCTTACTGTGTGTTTCTTGGTGGTTCGCTCATTGCTTGGAAGACGAAGAAACAGACAGCGGTTTCCTGTTCGAGTGTTGAGGCTGAGTTGCGTGCTATGGCCTTGTTGACTGCTGAGGTGACCTGGTTATGGTGGTTACTTGCGGATTTTGGGGTCTCTATTACCACACCCACGCTGGTTTTGTCTGACAGTGCAAGTGCTATTAGTGTTGCACGTGATCCGATCAAGCATGAGCTTACCAAGCATATTGATGTTGATGCTTTCTATACACGTGCTCAGGTTGTTGCGCTTCAGTATGTGCCTTCAGAGTTACAGTTGGCGGACTTCTTTACGAAGGCGCAGACCATTGCGCATCATACATTCTTTCTCTCCAAACTCAGCGTTGTGGAGCCACCATGAGTTTGAGGGGGGGGGTGTTAGATGTATATTTGTATATTGTATCTCCCCACTTGTTAGGGAGTCTCTTCCTGCATATTTCCACCTGTACATGTACTATATATTGTGTCCTTTGGCCCCCAGAGGAATACATGTTGCATATTCCTGACATGTCAAGCTTCATGCACTAGCCAACGCAACCAAAAGTCCGAGCTGATGGAAAGGGCTAGTGCAATCCACTTATACACTTCAACACCCCCTCTCGCGTGTGACGGGGAGAAGTCAACACGTGCAACCGGAAGAGAGCGACAGCGCGCGAAACTCACGTATGACTCAAGAGGCCTATACGTGGACACAGAGGGGTCAACATCAATTTTAGGATAAATTGTGAAATCCAGGACTCGAACTCGAGACCTTAGGCTCTGATACCATGTCAAGCTTCATGCACTAGCCAACACAACCAAAAGTCCGAACTGATGGAAAGGGCTAGTGCAATCCACTTATACACTTCAACAAAATCAAGAATCCTGTTCTCTTGGGTTCTTGGAACCCTAGATGGTTGTGTGGCCTTTGTGGTGAGTTTTTGGGGCCTCCAATTAAGTTGTGGACCTCTCCCCAAGTTAGTGTCCATGGCGGTGATTATTGTGAGCCTTCAATTAAGTTGTGGAGATTGCCCCAATCTTGTACGGGTTTGGTAACCACCCTCAAGTGTCCCATAGTGGATCGGGTGCTTGCTGTGCGGTGGGTGCTCGGAAGAATAGGGTGAGGCCTCTTGTGGCGTTGGTGGTCTTAGTACCGCCCACCCCTCCAACAAGACATACTCCCTTGTAGGGAGAAACTCGGTAAAACATCGTCGTCTCCGCGTGCTTCGGTTATCTCTATACCCGATCCCTTTACTTATGCACTATACATTGTGATAGCCTTCACGCTTAAAGTAATCTTTCTTTTTATCACTTTGTTGCTTGTCTTTCTTAGCATAAGTTGCTGGTGCACATAGGTGAACCATAGTATATATACGATTGGTGCATGTTAAAAGAAAACGCTAGTTTTATTCCGCCTTTGTTAAGCTCATCTTGTAAAAGTTTTTAACCGTATATTCACCCCCTCTAGGCGGCATCCGTGATCTATCAATAAGTATTTCCAACATGCCACAATAAAGTCAACGGTCATCAATACTCACTTTGTTTCATATTATTAATATGAAACAAAGGGAGTATGCTCAACATCTAGCCCTATGACCCAAGACCCCAAACAAACACCTTCCTTGTTGATATACTTGTGCAACACATGCCTGGTATAAGTGGTGTATGGTATTTAGCTCCTTATTTGCATGTCATGATTTCCTAGTTGTTAATATGCAACTGCAATTCTGCATGGATGTCAGGTATATTATAAACCTGAGCACCGGAAGTTTAGGGATAAGTATTTCCCACCTAACTAGCTTAGGTGGGCCCGATTTATCTAGCCTGTTCCAGCTAGAGCCGCTAAAAGCGAGGCTCGATGTTTGGGTTGAGGCAACTCTAAGCACAAATAACACTCGTATGTACTCGTGATTGAGTTTTTCCAATGCGGGCAAGGCAATGCAGCTCGCCTTTGTCAGCAAGCTTTTTCTAGACAGTAATGGGCAAGATTGCCACTATAAGATAGCTTTATTTGCCCCCACCAAATGATCAGCCTTAACTAGCTATGGTTTTTCTCCTCTCCCGTACGGGTACGTCTCTGCGATGTTAGTGTTGGTGATGGCTGATAGTGTCGATGTGTGCAGGGACCCCTAAAGAGTTTGTTAACTATTTTCTTTGTGTGGTGATTATTTTTGCAATGTTTATAGGGAAATTGTCTATGCATGGTTTCTCTCTTAGTTTTCATGAGGATCTTTTGTAATATCTTTTTACATTATAATGGATACACGGTTACTTAAAAATGTATCGGATTCAAGAAAGTTTTTATATGGATGGCTTTTGGAGCATAGGAATATGGAATGACTCAATCTATAGAAAAATAACTTATTCCTCGGTTCAAAAAACAACAATCAGATTAGACGGGATGGCGGCTAAGCACGGGTCATCGCCGCCGCTGTGTCTAGGGAAGAAGACCGCATGCAGTCGGTCATGCAAGCTTCCGCTGAATGATAGCATTGGTCTGTTACTAAACAACAGAAGGTCCCCGATAGATGGACGCACATCCCGTATGGTAGATTGATCTTATTATCGTTGTGAATGCCTTCCATGATCCTACCTATGGAATTGAAAAGATAACGAGTCATCAACTTTCATAGTAGTCAATGTTTATCGACTAGCAAGTAACGGATACGACATACACAAATTAGTAACCATAGCAACTGATACTGTAAACTCACATCGTACATGGCCACCAAAGAACATGAGAAGAAGCATGGACAGTACGATTGGTGTGTGGAGGGGGTTCGTGTACTTGTCCATGTAGATATAGGAGTAGGCGTACGTGTGTTTTGTGGTGAACAATGCCAGACGTTTGTTCTAGTCGATTGCTGCAATGAACCCACACCCTCGTAGGGGTGTCCTCCTGTCCTTATGTACTCAACAATCAAAGTAGCATATACATGTATACATGGAATGCGTTAAAGCCTGCAATAAAAAAGGATTGCTAAAATTACAACCATTTAATATACTCACTTGGTCCTAGAAAGGATGTTAAAGATTTGTCTATAGATTAGATACACATGTATCTAGAGTATTTATTATATAGATACATGCAAATCTAGACAAATCTATGATTAACAATGTACAGTAAATTATTACACTACAATTAATAAGACCAGCATTAAAAGAGGTAAATTAAAGATTACTTCAATATCTTACTAGATACTATCATTGTTAATCATTGCAATTGCAAAAGTATTGAGAGAGGCAGAGGGAGTTCAGCTGAATTTGAGCATTATCGCAGTTTGGTTCGGCCCAAGTGTAGAAGCATGATAGAGAAAGCTATGATAAGGAGGAATCCAAAGAGAATCGCTAGTTCGTTCGTTTGTATTTTGACTATGTGAACTCTAGCAAATGCCCATGGCACGTTGCAGATGATTTTAAATAAAAGTTGGCTTTATTTTTAATTTGTTATCTACTTTTTTTGAAGACATATAGATACTCCCTCTGTTCACAAATAAGTGCACTTCTAGTTTTTCCTTAAGTCCAATTTTCAAAACACGACCAATTTTTTAGACAGATGTACCAACACATATGTCATCAAATAGCTATATTGTGAAACTAGATTTGAAAATGGATCTAGTGATACTAATTTAATGTTATAAATGTTGCAATGTTTTCCTATAAAGTAGGTCAAAGTTTTTTAAATTTTACTTAAGAAAAAATCTAGAAGTACACTTATTTGTGGATGGAGGGAGTAATAGCTAAGTACACCCTATCAAGGCATACCACGGTCTTAAAATCGATAAAAAAAAAAGAAAAATGATACGCATCCTCCGGGGGATCGATCCCCCGGGTAGCTAGCTTGCTCGTTCACGTCTTGTTTTCCTCATGCCTGACAACTGCCTGGTGGACCTGGCCTTTTGACGGTTCTTATCCTTTGCTTTTTTTCTCTTGTATTCGTACTCAACCGCCGCCGTCGTACATGAAAGCCGTCGTCGAGCGTTGTCCTTGCTGCGGGTCAGCACACCACTCCGTCGCACAAGTGCCACCGCGCGCCTCCCTTTCCTCGCCGGAGTCGTCCCTCGCCGGAGCGCCGTAGGGCCGTCGCCGCACACGCGCCACCGCGTGCCTCCCTTCCCTCGCCGGAGCCGCCCCTCGCTGCGCCGCCGCTGACGCTGCGCCATCAGCGCTCCTTCCTCGCCGGAGCTGCCTCGCTCATGGGGAAGGCCGCAGGCCGCCCGCGCCACCACGCACTTCGGTCACTAGGCTCAACACCTGCCCTCGCCAGCTGCGCCTTGTCGGGCCACCTCCTGCCTCTCCCGGGATATGTCTCGCCGGGCCCTCATGGCCGCCGAGTGTGGCCCCTCGCCAGAGTGCCGCCTGACTGCATCTAGCTAGATCCCACATCGCAGGAGCACCGTCCACCTACGTTGCTACCGAAGACCACTGACACTGCTATCCACCGCCATCGATCATGCTACCTACGGCGTCGAGGTTTGCTACATGGAGTTGGCGGCGCTACTACCTACTGCCATTGCTGATACTACCTACGACATCGAGGTTTGCTACATGAGGTTGACGGCGTTGCTACGTGCGACCGACGGCGGTGCTAGAAGCATATCTTGGGGTTTGCTTCAATGTCTCTGGCAAGGTGTCCGACAATGTCGGATTTGCTACAATATGATATTTTTTTTGCTACATATGTTTTATGGTTTTGCTACATTAGCACAATTTTTTTGCTACGCGGTCTCCGGTGAGGTCTACCGGCGAAAAACTCCGGCGAGGTCGGATATGCTACATTAGCACAACTTTTTTGCTACCCGGTCGCCGGCGAAGTCTCCGGCGAAGTCCAATCTGTTTTTATATTTTTTGAGCCGAACCATTTTTTTGCTACATTAGCACAAATTTTTTGCTACCACCGTTTTGCGTTTTTGCTACAATAGCGTAACGTTTTGCTACATCGTCCGGTGAGGTCTCTGAAAGCCTCCGCGAGTCTCCGGAGGTCGGGTTTGCTACATTAGCTCAACTTTTTTGTTACACGGTCGCCGGCGAGGTCTCCGGCGAGATCCGGTCTGTTTTTTTATTTTCTGGACTGAACCGTTTTTTGCTACAATGTAGCAAAAGCAAATGTAAAACGGATTTTGAATCAAAAACGACACGTTGGTGGGGACGGGGATAAAGACATATCCTGGGACGCGTAGGGCTGTCCAAAAAAAAATTATGCACGGGTTGTCCATTGGCCAGATACGATGCAAGCAAAGCGAGTGGGAATTTCTAGAGAATGACTCGACTCGAGAAAGAAGCCATGGCTAACTCCGTGCCAGCAACCACGGTAATATGGTGGCAGTGTTATTCTAAATGACTACGCGTAAAGGACACAGACACGTAGTCGGTGAATCAGATTAAAATTGAAAGTCTGGCCATTTTAAATTTTCTTTTAACATGTTGCATTTATCTCTCAATAGTTAGGAATAGCTAATGTACAAATCTGACAAGGATAATTAATGCTGGGCGTAATTAGCTATATATATATACACTATTGTACTAGGATACAATCTGTAAAGGATACAACCTGACATTTATTCTATAAGATACATTTACAATACGATAACTCAAATAGATATCGAAAAATATCTGCTATGCAGAGCCTAGGCTGATTAGGGCGTTAAATTTACATAATTTCTACTAATAGAAAATATTAAAAAAATGAATAACTAAATCTTCTACAAGTCTACAATAGTTTCAAACGATTTCCATGACCTAACAAAAAAAAAACAGATTAGCAAAAAGCATCTACACCAACATTTGTTCATTTTCAGAACAAATTCAAGACTACAAATATGTGTTTCGGAGATCAGTAGAAGACTAGAGAAGTACACGCAAACTTTGACCGAGCTGAATCAAAATACTACCAAGTGGTGCTAATAAATTGCTCAGCTAGTTTGTCCCATTGATTTGCCATGGCAACCCAAATAGGGACTCGAGTTACTTTGTCTGGCCGTGACTTTGCTACACGGTCACCCAGATAGCTGAGGAAGTGGCAGGCATGTACCCAGTGCAAATTTTGAGGGGTACTAGCATATTCAGAGCCAAAAAAGATTTTAGTGGCATTTGAGCAAATTTACATAATTTCTACTAGTAGCAAATATTATAAAAATGAATAACTGAAATGCCTACAAGTCTACAAAATTTTAGTCTATTTCCAAGAACAAACATAAAACAGATTAGCAAAAAGCATCTACACCAACATATGTGCATTGTCAGAACAAATTCAAGACTACAAAAATATGTGTTTCTTGCCACTGGCTGCCCACATAGCATCAACACGCAAATAGCCTAATGGTTCATTCCCTGTGATCTCAAAACACACACACACACACACACACACACACAACCAGATAGCTGAGGAAATGGCAGGTAGCAGTGCAGATTCTGAGTGGCACTAGTATATTCGGAGACGAAAAAGTTTGTACTGGCATCTGAGCAAATGATACTTTCCTGTTAGTATGCATGAAATTTCCTCAAGTAAGAATAGCTATAATTAAGAAGCCAAGCAATGATTACAAAGAGCACCAGCGGGGCAAAGACAACGACGCCCAAACAACAGCAGACGCCCAAACAATCACGCAAGTACGTCACCTGTAGGCGTTGCCTCTGCTCAGGAGTCATGCGTCCCCGGTACACGTCCACCAGCCTATGCCTCAGGGAGTTCAGCTCCTCCCTGTCGCCGCCTGCGTCGCCGCCGTACACATCGTCG
Source organism: Avena longiglumis (assembly GCA_030063025.1). NCBI lineage: Eukaryota > Viridiplantae > Streptophyta > Magnoliopsida > Poales > Poaceae > Avena > Avena longiglumis. The sequence goes on from CP125979.1 coordinate 3,715,605, forward strand.
AGCCAGCACTCCATGCGTCGGTCCTTGGCCATGAACACGTGGTAGTAGAGCAACAGCGCACGCATGATCTTCACTGTACGCCGGGGATGGACGAAGAACATCGTGTACAGCAAGGCCGGCAAGGTATAGACGTCATTGAAGCCATCCAAGAAGACGCCAATGTAGATGTCTCTCAAGTCCCTGATCCCCTGGGTAATGTGGTGGTAATGGTAGAAGTTTGTTCTCTTGATGAAGCGACGGTCTGCTGCGGACCAGACGCCGTAGCGACTGCTGATGAGGAGGCTGTACCTAGCAAACCGACCTTTGCGGATTGCCAGGGCGAAGGACAACCGCCGCCGCTGCCGGTGGCCTAGTTTAGCCTTATCTTCTAGCTGCCATGTATGAAGATCAAGCTCATCCTCGAGATGCCTCGTCGGATCAACGGTCGAGAGCAGCTGCAGTTCTTCCATCTGTTCTTTCGACTGCATGTTTCCGTTGATCCATCAGAGGGGACAAACGGAGAATGCCAAAAAAAATGCATATGCACATATACATATCAGAGCAGGAGGATGAACCTGATTGATCATAGCAGAAAACCTCATCGCAGCTTGTTCCTTGTTCCTACCAGTCACCATGTGTACGGATGCGATGGATATACTTGCCTGTTCGCAAATTATGACACGCACAAGTTGTAATTGTTAGCACCAAAATTCCTTATTGTTGCAAAGATGAAAATAAATTTCAGTCAAGTAAACTCTTGCAATCCAGCAAAGCACATGATATGATAGATGACAAAAGCCTTAAAATAGTCAACAGATACATATATTAAGTTGAAGAAGAAGTAACGCAACCTCGCGGATCGGTTCAATTCTAGACACTCGGCATACATCAATTCAACTGAAGACGGGTAAGAAATTACCTAGCTGGCTAGCTCAGAGGGGCGCTGCAGCCTAGCCGAGGAGAAGTGGATGATGGATCCTGGGCTGGATTCAAGCACCAGCACTCGGGCGGCGCCGCCCGACAGTCGCGCGGAGGCGGCTACGCAGGGCGGGCCAGCGGGCCGCAAGTAACCGACAACGCAGCCGAGGGGCACAGAGGAATAGGACCGGACGACGGCTAGGTACGGGGATCCGTCAGATCGCGGAAAGCCGGTCTACCGGAGATGAAGGAGAGTGCCGTGGCGGCGCCGACGTCGGCGCGTCCAGCCGCCGCGAGCAAGGAGAGGGAGCAAGGCAGAAAGAAAGGGTTCGAGGCTTGGTCCTCGCTCGTTTTTTTTTTTTTGAGGGAATCCTCGCTTGTTTCCAACTGCTGGTTTCGGTCGTGTTGGGCATCACGGGCCAGATAAAATGGGCCAGTACTGAGCTGCACTACGGACCAAATCAGATATCGGTAAGAGCATCTCCACTCGCCTACCCAGGACGGTTCGTCCGGACGTTAAAAATCGGCCCAGTCGCGTATCCAAAGACCTGTTTTTGTCCGGATGTCGGCGTGTTTTGGTCCGGCCTATCCAGGCCGAACCCAGTTCGATTACAGGGGCCTGACGCCGAAAAAGAGCGTGGCCACTTTGTGGCGAGACCCATTTCCACCCACTCCACTCGCCCAGATTACGCGAAAGCTGTCGCCATGACTTCGCGGAGCTCCCACGTGCGAGACATGCCCACGCCTAGCTACGCCGCCGTTGCCGCCTCCGCGGCCGCCGCCTCGCCGACCTACCCCTTTCCGTAGTTGTGCTTCGGCTCGGTGCGCCCACCACCACGCCCGACATGTGTTCGACATTTGGCCGGATTCGGCCATGGACTCCGACGGCGACGAGGTGCTGTCCACTGACTCTGATGAGGGCGAGATAGTCGTCATGGATTCCGACGACGAGGAGTTGCTAGCCGAACTCCTGGAGGAGGAGAGCGCCGAGGTCGCCGAAAGTGAAGATCACTTGCAGATTATCGCCTCGCTCGCCCAACTGTACATGCAGATGGCGAAGCCGGCCTTGTGGTTTCGTGGATGAGCCAAGCTCTTCAAGATCGCATGCCATCCGGAGTTCACCCATATTTCCTTTGCAAGAAGGACCGCTTGGTTGGGTTTTCTCGCTTGAAGTGCACCGTGGCGATGAGGTTGCTTGCATATGGAGCGCCGACAAAGATGGCGACTATCTCCGCATCGCCGAGTCCACCGCCTTGATTGCTTGTATGTGTTGCGCAGATGTTGATTGCGTGTTCGGGAAGAGTACTTGAGATCACCCATCGCTGAAGACACCGGATCCTCGTGATCAATGAAAGTAGAGATTTCTGGTATGCTTGGAAGCATAGATTGCATGCATTGGGAGTGGAAAACTGTCCATTTGAATGGCAAGGAATGTACAAAGGCCACAAAGGAAGATGCACCGTGATACTTGAGGCGCTTGCTACATGATCTTTGGATCCGCACCTTCTTTGGCATGGCGAGGATCGAACAACGACATCAACGCCCTCAACTCCTCAACTGCTGCTTTCCAAGCTTGTTGAGGGTCATGCCCCCGTGGAATTTGAGATCAACGGGCATCACTACAACAAGGGATACTATCTAGCAGATGGCATATATCCAAGATGGCCAACATTTGTGAAGACTATCTCAGGCCCAATGCTCCCCAAGCATTCTCACTTTGCCAAGGAACAGGAAGCTTGCAAGAAGGACGTGGAGCGGGCATTTGGTTGCAAGCATGTGGTTAAGGAGTTAATCACAAAGTGATATCGGATTACGGAACGAGTAAAGTACTTGCTATGAACAAGATTGAACTAGGTATGACGGTACCGACGATCGAATCTCGGGCAAGTAAAATATCGCGAGACGAAGGGAATATATATGGGATTGATTGAATCTTGGCATCGTGGTTCATCCGATATGATCATCTATGAATGTGTGGGAGTCAATATGGGTTTACAGACCCCGCTGTTGATTATTGATAGAAGATCATGTCTGCATATTCTCGAACCCGAAGGGTCACACACTTAATGTGTCTCGACGCTAGGATAGATTGGATAATTGGTTTGTGAGTTTTTTTGTTCGGAGTCTCGGATGGGATCCGGGACATCACGAGAGGTTCCAGAATGGTCCGGAGAATAAGATTCATATAAGGCGGCGATTTTGGAGTTGAATTGTTCTGTTAATCCAGATTGTAGAAGCTTCTAGAACCTTCCGGAAGTGGGCCAACATGGTCCCACCTGGGAGGGGCATGGGCCTATGAGGGAGTGCCTGGCGCATTGGGCCAGGGGCACAAGGCCCCATAGGGCTCAGCCCAAACAATGGGAAACCCTAGTTTGGAGCTTCTAGAAGTGGGTTTCCTTGCCCCACTCCTCCCTCCTTTGGCCGGCCTAGGCTTGGGGAGGGGCTGGCGCCCACCCTCTATATATAGAGGGTGGCGCACCACCCCACACACCTTCCCTCAAGCCTAGTCGCCATGCCGCCTCCTCTCTCCCGATTGCGTAGCGAAGCCTGCTGCAGAAACTCTCCACCAATTGCACCGCGCCGTCGCGTTGTAGATCCAATCCATCTCTCCACCATACTTGCTAGACCGAGGAAGGAGGAGACGTCGAGGTGCTGCATGTGTGCATCTCACGGAGGCATCGCCACTTGCGGTGCTAGATCGAATCGGATCGCGAGGAGGGAGAAGCGAGTACGACTACATCACCCACGTCCCGACGAACGTTCCGCTGTGCGAATCTTCAAGGGTATGAAGATCTAATCCAATATCTCTCATTGTTTGCATCTCCTAGATTAGATCTTGGCTTCCCTCCGTTCGCCCCGTAGAAAATTTTGATTTACTATGCTGCGAAACCCTTCAATTTCTAAGTATGTACAATTTGTTGGAAAGGGTTATGAGTGCGGAGGTCTGTTCCGCTTGTCTTTGTCAGACTCATGTACTAAAGTTATTAATCATGTTTGCAATGATAATGAGTCCAATGTTTGGCATTCATGACTCTGTCATATTAACTTTGGTTGCACGACGCGGCTAGCCAATATGAGTTTAATTCCGAAATTTACCACTGTCAAAGGTTCTAAGTGCCAAGCTTGTGTGCAAGCAAAGCAACCCCGCAAGTCTCATACGGCTATGGAACCGAGAAACTTAGCATCGCTAGAACTTATACATTTAGATCTTTGTGAGATGAATGGTGTGTTGACAAAAGGTGGAAAAAGATACTTTATGACGTTGATTGATGACTCCACTAGATACTACTATGTTTATCTTCTGAAATCTAAAGATGAAGCTTTGAACTACTTCAAAATCTATAAAGCTGAGGCAAAAAACCAACTTGATCTTAAAATCAAGCGGCTAAGGTCGGATCGTGGTGGAGAGTACTTTTCAAACGAATTTGATTTATTCTATATGGAACATGGTATTATACATGAGAGGACGCCTCCCTACTCACCTCAGTCAAATGGGGTGGCCGAAAGGAAGAACCGCACTCTAACTGATTTGGTTAACGCCATGTTAGATACATCAGGTCTTTCCAAGGAATGGTGGGGGGAGGCGCTAATGACTGCGTGTCATGTCCTAAACCGTGTTCCTGTAAAGGATAACACCATAACTCCATTTGAGGAATGGAAAATAAAAGGCTTAAACTCTCTTACTTACGAACTTGGGGTTGTTTGGCGAAAGTCAATATTCCAATACCTAAGAAGCGAAAGCTTGGACCAAAAACCATTGATTGTGTTTTTTGGGATATGCTTTTCATAGCATTGGCTATAGATTTTTGATAGTAAAATCTGAGATATCTGACATGCATGTTGGTACAATTATGGAGTCGAATGATGCGACTTTCTTTGAGTACATATTTCCTATGAAAGGCATGTCTAGCTCATCAAATCAGGAGATGACTAGTTCATCTAGTCAGGAATTTTCTATAATTCCTGAACCCACTATGCTGATAGAACACTCTGATGATCCTGTGGAGGATGACAATGAAGCTCCCAAAAGGAGCAAGAAACAAAGGACTGCAAAGTCATTTGGTGATGATTTTATTGTGTACCTTGTGGATGATGCTCCCACTTCTATTTTAGAAGCCTATGCATCTCAAGATGCTGACTACTGGAAGGAAGCTGTCCGAAGCGAGATGGAATCCATCTTAGCTAATGGTACTTGGGAAATCACTGATCGTCCTTATGGGTGTAAACCTGTAGGATGTAAATGGGTGTTCAAGAAAAAGCTTAGACCTGATGGTACTATTGAAAAGTACAAGACACGTCTTGTGGCTAAGGGTTATACCCAAAAGGATGAAGACTTCTTCGATACCTACTCACCTATAGCCAGATTGACCACTATTTGGGTACTACTTTCCTTGGCTGCCTCACATGGTCTTTTCGTTCATCAAATGGGCGTTAAGACAACTTTTCTAAATGGAGAGCTAGATGAGGAAATTTATATGGAGCAAAATTTGATTTGTAGTAGATGGTCAAGAAGGAAAGGTGTGTAAGTTAGTGAATTCTTTGTATGGTCTTAAGCAAGATCCTAAACAGTGGCACGAGAAGTTTGAAAGAACTTTAACCGCTGAAGGCTTTGTTGTAAACGAAGCTGAAAAATGTGTGTACTATCACCATGGGGGGGCGAGGGAGTTATTATGTGTCTCTATGTTGATGACATATTGATATTTGGGACCAACCTCGCTGTTATTGAGGAGGTCAAAGAGTTCCTATCTCGCTGCTTTGAGATGAAGGACTTGGGAGTGGCTGATGTAATCTTAAACATCAAGCTACTAAAGGATGACAATGGTGGGATTACATTGCTTCAGTATCACTATGTGGAAAAGATATTGAGTCGCTTCGGGTATAGCGACTGCAATTCTTCTCCAACGCCTTATGATCCGAGTGTGCTACTTCGAAAGAATCAAAGGACTGCTAAAGACCAATTGAGATATTCTCAAATTATTGGCTCGCTCATGTATTTGGCCAGCGCTACTAGACCTGACATCTCCTTTGCTGTAAGCAAACTGAGTCGATTTGGGTCAAATCCTGGAGATGATCATTGGCATGCTATTGAAAGAGTTGTGCGCTATTTGAAAGGAACTGCTAGTTATGGTATTCACTATACTGGGTATCCACGGGTACTTGAGGGTTATAGTAATTCAAACTGGATATCTGATGCTGATGAGATTAAGGCCACAAGTGGTTATTTGTTTACACTTAGTGGTGGCACTGTTTCCTGGAAGTCTTGCAAGCAGACCATCTTAACGAGGTCAACAATGCAAGCAGAACTCACATCATTAGACACAGCCACTGTTGAAGCAGAGTGGCTTCATGAGCTCTTGATGGACTTACCTGTGGTTGAAAAACCAATATCCGCCATCCCGATGAACTGTGATAATCAAACTGTGATCGTCAAAGTAAACAGTTCTAAGGATAATATGAAGTCATCAAGGCATGTGAAGAGGAGATTGAAATTTGTCAGGAAACTGAGAAACTCCGGAGTTATTGCGATGAATTATATCCAAACATCTAAGAACCTGGCAAATCCCTTCACAAAGGGTTTATCATGCAATGTGATAGATAATGCATCGAGGGAGATGGGTTTGAGACCCACGCTATGAGTTGAACCCAGTGGCAACCCACTCTATGTGATCGGAGATCCCGTGAATTAGAGCTGGGAGACAAGCTTTTGGTCAGCTGAGAGAAGAGTATCGCCATATTATATTTACATCTCCATACAGTTGCAATACTCTCTTAATCTGCATGGCAGGTTGATATTTATCTTAATGTGTTCCAAGTGGCTTTTTATAAGCGGATATGTTGTCCCGTAGAACATCTCTTGAGGAACACACATATATGAGTCTAACTGTCAAACGTCGCAGTCCATGAGAGTTGGGTGCTCTCTAATAAACTCATGAAAGGCCCTAGAGTATGAGGCATAAGCTCCAAACCGCGGGGAAGCCGATGGTAGCCCTGTACCTGTCTAGATTTTGTGTGAAACTAGCGCGCAGAAAACTTGTAGTTCAAGGCATAGTCCACTATTCGAGTTGCTAGCTAGCGTAGCATGAATTTAATGTGGAAGTTCAACTTAACAGTCTCCACTACACACCGGTATATAAAACAATGTTCTGGAAGAAAAGTGTTGTGATGTGCCAATGAGACTTTGTGGGGGATTGTTGGAATTTGGTGAGTTTTGGGTTGTTGGCCCATTAGAAAAATTCTGAAATTCTCTTTGGCCCATTTGTATATGGCAGCATATGGCTGTGCTAGTGGTGCTAAATTTTAGTCCCACATTGCTAGTTGAAGGGGAGTTGGACCACCTTATATAGTAGAGTGTTGCACCGCTCACTAAGGTGTGACAAGAAGAGTAGCCCTCGCGCACTCCTCCTCCGACGCCACCCGCCTCGCCTCGTCACGACGCGCGTGCGCCGCTGGTTGCGGGAATCTCGCCGAGCCGAGCTTTATTTTGCTGGTTGGGAAAACTAATTATGAGTCATTAACGGACGCGTTAATTACAGCTGTTTCCAGTTTTTATGGACATGGACTGTTACCAACTCGGACGTGGGCTGAGCCCCACGATCTCCCTAACCTGCACTATATAAGCGTCTGCGCTAAACCTAATCGGTGCATCAATCCACACACACGCGCCTACCTCCATAACCTCGTGCCTCCGCTTTCGTCTCCTCCATCCCGGCATTCGGCATGCACCGCAGACGGACAAGAGGGCCTCCGGAACCCGCCTCGTGAACCTCAGACGGAGGGGCGATCAGGTTTTTGGGGAGCGCTCAAGCGCGACTACTGGCAACCACGACATCGTCTGACGACGAGTTCTCGAACGACGACTTCTTCCCGGACGTCAGCGATCTCTTCGACAACCTCAACATGGGCGACGCGTAGACATAGGGGAAGTCCAAAGGAATTTCGGTAGGGGAAGTCCAAAGGAATTTCGGTAGCACCATTCCTTTGATCCAAATGCAATTTATAGAAAATAATCTAAGGATCTGAATCCTACAAAATCATATAAATTTTTTTTTACCTTCTCGTCATGGTCGAGTGGCCATGTCTGTGGGTCAAAGTGAAGTAGGGGGCAAATCAACGGGATATTAGGATCTTGTGAAATCCCTCGAAGCATGCCAACCATGCCGCGAGCCGGTAGATCAGTGCCCAGAAGATTGGCGTGACTGGTGACGTTGCTCAGCGGTCTATAGTGGAGGTTTTCCCATCCCATTATTTGCCTATAGCGCTTAGATATCTTACGCTCTAGATGGACGAACTGCCGTATGTCGTTTTGGAGAAGAGTGCTGCAGAAGATTAGTGGGGATGGGTTGGTGATGCGGCTCAGTAGTAGAGCTTCGTTGGGAGACCCCAAGAGGAAGGTATGATGAGCACAACAACAAGTTTTCCCTCAGTTATGAAACCAAGGTTATCGAACCAGTAGGAGCAAGGAAACAACTCAAGGTGTTGCTAGCAACTTGGAATCCTGCACAACACAAACTCAAGACTTTGCACCAACTTACAGTGAGGTTGTCAATCTCACTGGTTTGCTGAAAGCAAAAGATTAAACATATGGTGTGAAAGGTAATGGTTGCTTGTAGAAAGTAAACAGTAACAATAGATGATGTAACAATGGTAAAGATTGGACCAGGATCCATAGTTCACTAGAGTTGTTCTCCTTAAGATAAATAACATAACATGCTAGGTAAACAAATTACAGCGAGGCAATTGACAGGACTGAGCAAGGCATAACAATGCAATACTAGACATTCATGATCCTATGAGATTTGATTGGGCATTACAACAATATACATGGACCGCCATCCAACTGCATCTATAACTAGTAATCCATCTTCAGGTTATCATCCGAGCCCCCACCAGTATTAAGTTGCAAGCAATGTATAACTACATTAAGCAATGTGTGTAAAGTAAACAATACAATTATTCCATGAACAAAAGATTGTTGTTTTCTCCCTAGTATCTACAACACATCTACAACCTTAGAGATTTCAGTCACTTCCCCAGATTCAATAGAGGCATGAACCCACTATCGACCATAAATACTCCCTCTTGGAGTCACTAGCATATACTTGGCCAAGATAGCTACTAGAAACGGAGAGCATGCAAGATCTCAAACAACACATACATGATAGAATCAACAATCATAAAGACAAGATAGAATCATTAATCAATCTGACATAGTAGTCTCAATATCCATTGTATCCCTGTAAACACAACATGCATGATTACAAATAGATGATCTTGATCATGAACGGAGCTCAGAAGATCTAAACATGATAGCACAAAGGAGGAGAAACAACCATCTAGCTAGTGTATGGACCCATAGTCCAAGAGTGAACTACTCACGCATCATACCGAAGGCTGGCATGGTGATGAAGAAGTCCTCTGGGATGATCTCTCCCCTCCGGCAGGGTGCCGGGAAGAGATTCAGATCCCCCCGATCTAGGGACGATGGTGGCAGCGGCTACGCACTATTTCACGGATATCTGATCGGGTACTTAGGGTTTTGGCATCGGGGGTCTTATCTAGGTGAAGAGACGGGTCAGGAGGGCGGCCATGGGGCCCACACCCTGCCCAGGCGCGACCTAGGGTGGTCCCGCGCGTGGGGGTGCGACCACCCCGTGGCTCCCCTCCGGTCGCCCTTCGGTCTCTATGTTCTCCTCGGTAAAATATTGACTTTGGCTTTTGTCCCATCCAATTCAGAGAATATTTCCTTATTAGCTTTTCTGAAACCAAAAACAGCGGAAAACAGGCAACTAGCACTGCAGCATCTTGTTAATAGGTTAGTCCCAGAAAATGTATAAAAAAATACCTCAAAGTGTAGACAAAGCATAGCAAAGTTGATACTAAACAAGCATGGAACATCAAAAATTATAGATACGTTTATGATGTATCAAGCATCCCCAAGCTTAACTTCTGCTCGTCCTCGAGTAGGTAAGTGATAAAAAGAATAATTTTTTAGGTGACATGCACCATCACAATCTTGATCAAACTATTTGCAAGAATTGAAAGCTGGGATCAAAGTACTTTAAACATGAGCATGAAAGATGAAGTTCTAACAATAAGACATAGTAACTATGCTGCAACATGAGAGGATACAAACAAAGATTCATGAATAACAATGCATTAAAAGACGTTTGTTTGTTTGTTTTACATATAGAAAACATAGCATTGTGGCATTCAGCTTGTCCCTCATGGAATAGCAAAACATAAATGCATAGGACACCTTCAAAGTTCATAAGGGTGACTAGATACAAATAGTTCAAAAACAAGCAATATCAACATTATGAATTAATCAATAAGTTTTGGGACAATGCACATAGAACTAAGAAGGACAACTATTCTCTACTAGTTGGTGCATAAAGATAGAAGGTGGAGACTCAATATAAAATTGGAAGAAAATCCCTTCAAAGGGAAGTAGGGATTTCAAGTTTTATAAAGAGCTTCTAAAAATTATGGTACTTGTTAGCTTTCACCTCTCATTGCCCCTATCATAAGCATCTTGAAGTGATTAAGGTTAAAGTGAACAAAGTATGGAGTATATGCTTGACAAAGTATAATTTGATAATCTCATGTCCCTTGAGTACGAGGATAGTTCCTCATGTTACTCAACTTTAGTTACTGGTAAGTTCTTGTCATTGTAAGTATATGTGTATCATAGAGAACCTCCAACGGGGTACCCCTTTCCCCATGATACATGAGATATCCCATATCAAAATGACAAGGCAACAGATAATGAGCATCTCAGCGATCTTTTTATTTGCTATTTGAATATGTTTTTATTGAGGATGCTTCACAGATTGCTCACTATGATTATGCTGCAAGTTTCCACCATGATTAGTCATGGCTTAGGCTAGCGGCCCAGACGTTTGTGAGAGCATGATATCAACTGGGTAGATATTTACAAGTGTTGAAAGCGTTCCCCGTGACAGCGCGGTTCTGCTAATTCCCAACTTTTAAGTGCAAGCATTACAACATATATGACACAATGGTTCAAGTTTATTAGGGGCAAGAAAAATAAAGTGTGCCATCAAGTTTGTGAGAGTTTTAATCACTAATTTTCACATAACAAGTTTAATTTGGAAGATAGATAAAACAATAATATACTTGGAATGGTGTAACACACCATGCATAGGAATTTATAGTGGACACTTTTGAAAGAACATGTGGGCCCCCATGTGTGGTTTTGGTAATTAATGGCAATCTTTATGGACTAATGTGTGTATTAAGTTATACTTGTAGGAATCGTCCATCGACATCGCTTAGAGCATGTGTTGGCTTCAAGGTCGATGAAATGAGAAGAAGATGTTGTGCAAGCTCGAAATGCGCCATCTATAGAAGATCTCATGTTTGATGATTGCCATCCTGGGTGATCATGGATCGATGATGAGGAATCAAGAAAGGCGTTCCTTCTTGAGAAGGTCAAGTTTGTCTACATCGAGCTCAAGTGGAATGCTCAAGGAAAAGGTATAATCTTGATAGGTTTTCCCTTTTGCCGGTCTCATGTTGTTAGTGGGAGACCGGGTTTAGGATAGTTAACCGTACTATCAAGAGGGGCTCTCGAATTAGTAACTCGGTCACATCGTTCGGAAAGAGCTCAAACATTTGCATACTTGCATCATCGTATTTGGTTGTTATTTGGTCTTATTCATGTGAGCGTATAGATCTTGTGGTAATCTCCATAACAAGCTCTTGTTCATCAAAATCGGATCTTCCGTTTATATCTTGTTGCGACTTTGATCTTGGTGGATTTCTGGTTTCTCACCAAGTGAGGTATCTCACATTATTATATTTGATACATTCTCACTTGGTGATAACCAATATTTTCGTCCTCTTTCCAAGGCAATTGGGATCGGGTCAATCAGAGTCACCAATCAAAAATTATGACCGTTTGAATATTGGTTTTTATTCGGTTTGAAGAAAAAGCAAAGTTGTTTTTGGGCGTCTGATACTACTGCCTAAGATCGACGCTACCGGGAAGCGCACCATCTTCCGGTGGCCCGGCACCCGCGTCCGGTTGTACCGGTCTAGCCCGATAGTACCGCATGGGTGGGCCGGTACTACCGGACGACCCATCTTCTCACTGCCGCCCTGCTCCCCACTTTGCTTGCCCAGCTCGCCTCCCTTTCCTCGCGTGCGCACGCAGCCGCTGCGATGCCTTGTTCCCGCTCGATCCCGCCTGTGCTCGCCCGATTCCCTAGCTTTCGCTGGCTCGCGTGTCGCAGGTTGACCGCGACAGCCGCCACGCGGCTGCTGGGCCTGGCTTCTGCCGCTCACGCACGCACCGCTAGCCCATCGATCGATTTTGCTCACGCTGCTGCGCGCCAAGCTCGCGTTGACCCGCATGCATGGAGCCGTGGCAAGCTCCGCTCGCTGTGGCCCCGCTCGCCTACTGCGCCGCTGCTTTGTTTTTCCTTGGCGTTCGCTGGTTGGGTCCGCAAGATTGCATCAATCCGTACTACTGCATCGTTTGAAAAGAGCCCAACAGATAGATTTTCTGGGGCCTCTATTTAAGCCTTTTGCCCGTTTTCACTTTGGTTAGCTTCTTCCTCTTCTGTTAGTCTAAGCTTTGCCCACATTTTCTCTATATTTTAAAGCTTGATTAATCTCTTCCCCTCCGATGATTCTTGCCCATATTTAAGTGAAAGGAGAGAGGAGATCTAGATCCACGTTTTGACCAAACCAAAACATCTCTTTGTGAGTGTATCTTTGGGGATCTAGATTTTGGGGGATTTTGTGTCCCTCTTTGCTTCCTCCTCTCTTGTTCCCCCAATATCTTTAGTAGCTTTGTTGGAACTTGAGAGTGAGGGATTGGAGCACCTTTGTGGTGTTCTTGCCATTTGCATTAGGTGCATCGATTTAAGTTCTCCTTGGAGGATTTGGTTCGTGGTATTCATTGAAGCTTGCCCCTATTGGGTTCTTGGAACCCTAGACGGTTGTGTGGCCTTGGTGGAATTTATTGGGAGCCTCCAATTAAGTTGTGGAGAAGTGCCCCAACCTTGTGAGAGGTTCCGGTTGCCACCGACAACTGCACCGATAGTGGAAGTGTGGATCGATCCTGTTGGGGTGAGATTCATCGGAGAATAAGGGAGGCCTTTTGTGGCGTAGGTGGTTAGATACCACCCCTATCAAAACAAGACATACTCCATGTTGGGAGGAACTCGGTAAAATATCGCCGTCCCCGCGTGCCTCGGTTAACTCTATACCCGAGCTCTTACTTATGCACTTTACTTTGTGATAGCCTTCGTGCTTGAAGTATATATCTTGCTATCACATAGTTGTTTGTCTTGCTTAGCATAAGTTGTTGGTGCACATAGGTGAACCCTAGATTGTTCTAGGTTTTGTGCTTAACAAAGTAAATGTTAGTTTTATTCCGCCTTTGTTGAGCCACTCTCAAAAAAGTTTTAATCGCCTATTCACCCCCCTCTAGGCGACATTTATATCCTTTCAAATTTGGAATAACTTGGTTTCTTGGGAGTTGGATGTATGAGTAGAGCTTACTCAATACAAGTGGAGGCTAGCAAAAGACTGGGAGGGACCAACTAAGACATCAATAATGGCCATAATCATGCAGAGCGACAAAACATTATCAATCAAAGCATAAAGTGGTACCAAAAGTCAAAAACTAAATGATCATAGAGGCTAAGGTAACTGGTTCATAGTCATAACATGGTGTGAGCATGTTCCAAGTCAACCCAAACAAAGCATCAAAGGAGAATACCACAATACTACGCTTTTGTATGCTAAAACAACGCATGATTCTTGCAAGGCACATTAAGCAATCTCAATTGTTTGGAACAAGTCATGCTACAACAATAATCACTAAGCATAAGATCAAAACAACACCTAGCATGACATGATAAAGTCTAAGCCACCACAAAACAAGCTCCTTTTGTATCACTATAAGCATGAAGCTTTCTACTCTTTTCCAACACCAATCAACTTATTTGAAACATCACAGGGAAAACAGGGGTCCAACTACTTTATTAAAGCAAACTAAGCAAACAAATACCAAAAATGAAAACTAATACGCTCCAAGAACAACACAAGAGTGCATGAAACAATGAAAACAAAGTGTCTAGAAAGACCTGAGATTTTTATTGATGAAGAAGGGGATGCCTTGGGCATCCCCAAGCTTTGACGCTTGTACCTCTTGAATGTTTCTTGGGGTGTCACGGGGTGGCATCCCCAAGCTTGAGCTTTTGTCCATTCTTCATCTCATTACATCATTCTTTTCCTACACTTAAAATTTTCCTTCATCGAAAACTTCACACAATCTTCATTAGCAACATTAGTGCATTCAAAAGTAATAAACCTTTGGGTTTAGTTTCAAAACAGCAAAAATTTCATTAAAAAAAAATAAACTGTAGCAATTCCTTCAAAAATCTCAATTTACCAAAGAGAACCCAAAAATAAATCGATAAAGAGGCAAATGCAAATAATGGCAGAAATCTGTCAAAACAGACCAGCAGGCAAAAACGGATTTTTTCGAAGACCTTCTGTTGATCAAATCAAAAAGTTTTGAACTAAAGAAAGTTAGATATCAACCTGGGGGATTTATTAAGAAAATTATAGCTCAATAAGACATATAGAGATTTGTCAAGAATTTTTACAGTGAAGCATAAAAATCTGTTTCAAGACAACAACTTCCCCAAATCTTACTTCTCTCTCATTAGAGGTTATGCTTGGCACAAAAATCAAATAAAAAGGATTAGGAGAGGTTATTACAGAAGTAATAACTTCCAAGACTCAAGAAAACTATTGGGTTATCTCCCAAGAAGTACTTTTCTTTAATGCCTTTAAGTTAGGCATGATAATTTGAGAAGATGCTCACATAAGAAATACGAATTGAAGTAAATGAGAGCATAAAGAAGCAAATCCAAAACACATTTAAGTCTAACCCACTTCCTATGCATAGGAATCTTGTACGCAAATAAATTTACAAAGAACTAAACGATGGGCATAGGAAGATAAAACAAGGGTAGCTTCAAAACTTTCAGCACATAGAGAGGTATTTCAATACCATGAAAACTTCTACAACCATATTTTCCTCTCATATTTCAGTAGCCTCATGAATAAACTCAACAGTATAACTATCACATAAAGCATGCTTTTCGTGATCTATAAACACATAATTTCTATCAAGCTCAAAAATAGTGGGATTAAAACCTTCAAACCCACTTTTAACAATTTTATAACAAGGTGACTGATCATTCAATATAGGACCATCATCTAGAGCTTTATCATAAACATTTTCTAAGCAAAACTCTTTAGTACCATGCATTTCGAAGTTAGGCACAAATATAGGATTATCATAGATAACAGGAGCATAATTATTATCACAAGTTTTACTCATAGTAGATATTTCAAAAGAATCCACAGGAACATAACATTCATCCTCCTTTGGTAAGCAAGGAGGACAATCAAATAATGTAAGGGATAAATAGTTACTCTCATTAGAAGGTAGGCTTGGGTAGCTAATCCATTCTTCCTCCTTTTGTTCATCACTCTCCTCCTCTTTTTCATCTAATGAGCTTTCAGTTTCAGCAATTTCTTCTTCCATAGGCTCTTGCAAGGCATTAGTCTCTTCTGTTGATGGAAAGCATCTATTAAAATATTCAAGAATATAGCCATTTTCTTCCTTATAATTATCGAAGCAAAAATTAAGTATATCATAAACCTCATATTTATAAGGTGAATCACCAGTATTTTCAAGCAAACTAGCAAGTTTAAATGCACCCTTCCAAGCAATAAATTCTTCAATTTGTTCCACATCATAAAAGTCATAATTTCCCTTAACATAAGAAGATATGGTAACATTATTATTATACTCACATTGAAAAGGAAGGTGTTTATACCTCCTATAGCAACAAGATTTATCAAAGCAATAAGTAACATTATAAGTAGATCACACATTTCTAGCAATGATATTCAATTTATCAGTTTGTTTCCATAAGTATTTCCCTTTTTGTGATAAGCGGTGTTCCTTATAATAATATTTTTGTTCTTCCGTGAACCCACCTTGCCAATAAGAACTAGTTTCAAAGAAACCAACCATTGATAGAAAGCATGGCAAAGCAAGGAAATAACATACCAACAACTATAGTAGGAACTAATATTTTTTTGTTTTTGATAAGAAAAAGAAAACCAAACAAAGCTATTTTTTTGATATTTTGATAAAAAGAAGTAAGCAAAACAAAGCAAAAGAAACTAAGAAAAACAAAAACAAAGTAAAGAGAATGGTTGTGAAGGACTCCCCTTGTGAAGCCGTCCTTAACTCCCCGGCAACGGCGCCAAAAAATATCTTGATGCGACTCAGTAGTAGAGCTTCGTTGGGAGACCCCAAGAGGAAGGTATGATGAGCACAACAACAAGTTTTTCCTCAGTTATGAAACCAAGGTTATCGAACCAGTAGGAGCAAGGAAACAATTCCAAGGTGTTGCTAGCAACTTGGAATCCTACACAACATAAACTCAAGACTTTGCCCCAACTTATAGTGAGGTTGTAAATATCACTAGTTTGCTGAAAGCAAAGGATTAAACATATGGTGTGGAAGGTAATGATTGCTTGAAAAAAGTAAACAGTAACAATACATGATGTAACAATGGTAAAGATTGGACCGGGGTCCACAGTTCACTAGAGGTGTTCTCCTTAAGATAAATAACATAACATGCTGGGTAAACAAATTACAGCGGGGCAATTGACAGGACTAAGCAAGGCATAACAATGCAATACTAGACATTCATGATCTTATGACATTTTATTGGGCATTACAACAATATATATAGACTGCCATCCAACTGCATCTATGACTAGTAATCCACCTTCAGGTTATCATCCAAACCCCCTCCAGTATTAAATTGCAAGCAACGAATAACTGCATTAACCAATGTGTGTAAAGTAAACAATACAATTGTTCCATAAACAAAAGATTATTGTTTTCTCCCTAGTGGCAACAACACATCTACAACCTTAGAGATTTTTGTCACTTCCCCAGATTCAATAGAGGCATGAACCCACTATCGAGCATAAATACTCCCTCTTGGAGTCACTAGCAACTACTTGGCCAAGATAGCTACTAGAAACGGAGAGCATGCAAGATCTCAAACAACACAGACAAGATATAATCAACAATCAAGAATACATGATAGAATCAATAATCAATTTGACATTGTAATCTCAATATCTATCGGATCCCCGCAAACACAACATGTATGATTACAAATAGATGATCTTGATCATGAACGGAGCTCACAAGATTTAAACATGATAGCACAAAGGAGGAGAAACAACCATCTAGCTACTGTATGGACCCATAGTCCAAGAGTGAACTATTCACGCATCATACCGGAGGCTGGCATGGTGATGAAGAAGGCCTCTGGGATGATCTATCCCCTCCGGCAGGGTGCCGGTAATATCTTCAGATCCCCCCGATCTAGGGACAATGGTGGCGGCGGCTACAGACTGTTTCGTGGAGATTTGATCGGGTACTTGGGGTTTTGGCATCGGGGGGGTGATACATTGGAAACGTATCTATAATTTTTGATGCTCCATGCTTGTTTATTATCTACTTTTCTTTGCTTTGTCTACACTTTGGGGTGCTTTTTACATGTTTTCTGGTACTAACCTACTAACAAGTTGCAACAAAGGTTGATGCATGTTTTTCTGTTTTGGTTTCGAAAAGTTAGTAAAGAAATATTCTGGGAATTGGACGGGTCAAACGTCAAAGTCAATTACTTTCCATGGGGAACAAGAAGTCCAGAGGGGAGCCGGAGAGGCCGGCCAGGGCGGCCAGACCCACCCTAGGCACGGGTGGGCCCTGCCCCGCGCCTGGGAGGGGTGTGGGGCCCCTGGCCGCCGCCTCGGCCTCCCCCTTCGCCTATAAGAAGCCCCCGATGCAGAAACCCTAAGCACCCGATCAAATCTCCACGAAACCGTCTGTAGCCGCCGCCACCATCGTCCCTAGATCGGGGGGGATCTAAAGTTCTTCCCGGCACCCTGCCAGAGGGGAGATCATCCCAGAGGCCTTCTCTCTAGTATGATGCATGAGTAGTTCCACCTTGGACTATGGGTCCATGTAGTAGCTATATGGTTGTATCTCATCCTTTGTGCTTTCATGTATAGATCTTGTGAGCTCCGTTCATGATCAAGATCTAATCTATTTGTAATCATGCATGTTATGTTTGCGGGGATCCGATGGATATTGAGATTATTATGTTGGTTTGATTAATGGTTTTCTCTTTATGATTCTATCATGTCTGTGTTGTTTGTGATCTTGCATGCTCTCTGTTGTTAGTAGATATCTTGGCCAAGTAGTTGCTAGTGACTCCAAGAGGAGGTATTTATGCTTGATAGTGGGTTCATGCCTCTAGTTTCCAAGGGAAGTGACAATAATCTCTTCGGTTGTAGATGTGTTGTTGCTACTAGGGAGAAAACAACGGTCTCTTGTTCATGGAACATGTGGACTGTTTACCTTACACACTTTGGTTAAAGCAGTTGTCTGTTGCTTGAAACTTAATACTGGAGGGAGTTCGGATGATAACCTGAAGGTGGACTTCCAGTCATAGATGAAGTTGGATGGCGGTCTATGTATCTTGTTGTATTGCCCAATCGAATCTCATAGGATCTTTCTGACTAGTAATTGCATTGTTATGCCTTGCTCAGTTCTCGTCAATTGCCCTGCTGTAATTTGTTTACCCTTCATGCCATGTTGTTTATCTAAGGAGAGCACCTCTAGTGAACTATGGACCCCGGTCCAATCTTTACCATTGATACATCTTCCACTATTACTTGTTTATTTGCTGCAAACCATTACTTTCCACACCATAAATTTAATCCTTTGTTACAGCAAACCGGTGAGCTTGACAACCTCACTGATTCGTTGGGACAAAGTCTTGAGTTTGTGTTATGCAGGTCTCCACGTTGCTTGCAACACCTTTGAGACGTTTCCTTCCTCCTTCAGGTTCGATAACCTCGATCTCTACTAAGGGAAACTTGCTGTTGTGCTCATAACACCTTGCTCTTGGGGTTCCAACGAAGTGTCCCACGTCAACACTGGGTGCACGCATGAGGGGGCTTATATAGGCGAAGAGGCGAGGAGGGCGACGGGGCCCACACTGCCTGTGCACGGCCTAGGGTGGGCCAGCATGGGGGGTGCACCACCCCTGTGTCTCCCCTTTGTCCGCCCTTCGGTCTCTGTGTTCTCCTCGGTGAAATATTGACTTTGGATTTTGTCCCATCCAATTCCGAGAATATTTCCTTACTAGAATTTCTGAAACCAAAAACAACAAAAAATAGACAATCGGCACAGCAGCATCTTGTTAATAGTTTAGTCCCAGAAAATGTATAAAAAAATACCTCAAAGTGTAGACAAAGCATAACAAAGTTGATACTAAATAAGCATGGAACATCAAAAATTATAAATACGTTTACGACGTATCAGTTGACAGTTTCTACTTTTCTGTGAGGGTGGATAGCAGCTACGATGGTACACAATGTAGGGGTTCGTAGCATGGAAAACAAAATTTTCTATCGCATGAACACACACAAGCCAAGATATATCTACTAGATTGTAGCAACGAGTTGATAGAGTACTAACCCTCGAAGATCCAAAGAGGTTAACGAGAGCAGATTCTCGTGGGTGATGTAGTCGTTCACTTGCCGATCTCAAGATAGCGTAGGCGATCCTTCCGGCGCCGCGTTCCTGCAGCGCTCCCGCAGTCGGTCACACGTATGGTACTCGATGAAGACCTTCTTCTCCCTTATTCCAGCAGGCAGCGGAGGTTGTAGCTCTCTCCTCGCAATTCCGGCAGCACGACGGTGTGGTGTCGGAAGTAGAGGGGAGATCCCGCAGTGCTTCGCCTAAGCCGGAGCAAGTATGGTGGAGTAGAGGGAGCCTCGGCGATCTAGGGTTTAGAGGGCCGAGGTATAGAGGTAGCTAGCAACTAGAGTTTAGCTAGTCGGTAGCGGTTTTGCGGTGACCCAGCATACCACTGCATGGTGTAGTACACTATAGTCGTTGATATAACACTGATGGAACACCGTTCCATCCGCATTATATCCCTAGAGTGGTACAACATAAACATTGCGGGTCCAAGACAACACTTTATATTACATATAGCATATTACGAAAGATCCAGAGAGCTTCCTCGGACAGTGAGGAATATTATACAGAAAGAACCAGAAATATCCATTCATAGTTTACCTCAAGAGTATTACTTATAAGTATATATATATATGTAAAGCTTGAAAGTACTACTATAGTATTATTCTACAGAAGTAGGTTCTAGATTCTAGGAGTTTTATTTCTATTCTACGCTTCAGCTTTTCTTCGATAGATTCTGGTAAGGTCTTCGACTCCATTGATCTCCCTTAGATATCTTCAACTCTTCAAGTGACTTTTTTCCTGGAAACGCCATTGGTTTCTCCGAGATCTAGCAAGGGTTAATAAGATATGTTGAGTACGAGCGTACTCAGCAAATTCACTAAAGAGGAGTGTTTGATGCACTATCTACTCCCACAGACCATAGGTCGTAGGCAATGCAATTTTTCATAAACATTTCTTCAAAGGTTGATTTTATTCTTAAAAGCTATGCCCATCAGCCTTCACGGGTTTACCAGAACTTTCATGGAGTTGCTTTCCCGCATCGTTCGTAGCTCCTTCCCGGAACAGGGAGTAACAAGTTACAGTTCTTACACTCTACAGAGGTGCGTTACTTTACCCATGAGAGATCTTAGCTTTGTTGCACATCCGAGTTATAGGATCGTTCACACTTCCTTGGTATGAGGCCCAGACTAAGATCCAAGCCAATCACTGTCCTTCTCCGCGACCCCGCATACACCACAACTGTTGGATGACCAAACTCAAGGTAGACTTTTCCCCGTATAAAATGGCTATACCTTAATTGGATACACACAACAACCATTAACACTAGATATCTGTCTTTTGTAAGCCCAGATCCACGGTAGACTTCCCCCTTATAAAACGGCTATACCCATGATCTGCAACTTACAAATGCCCAGAACAGTGTCCAATGCATGCGAAAGGGAGCCGATCCAGCTGACTTCTCCGCCCCATTCCAAATCTCATGGTTAACGCGTAATATACGGCGCAAGAATCACTAGGGACATTGGTTGTTAAGTCCTAGATAATATGTTCCTTTACCATCGGAACTTTCATAGTAGATTATTACCTCATGGTAAATAACCTATAATCATATTATTATGAAAATAGTGTTTTCTGATCTTTTTCAAATGCAGTTGATGACAACACTGGATTTGCAAAATACTTTACAGAAAATAATCAAAGGACATGAGCAAGTGTGAACTTGCCTTTTGTGATTGCAAGATTATGCACTCACGATCTTCGATCTAATAGAAGATCCAATATCTGAAATCAGCATCATTGGTCCGGTAAGGACTAATGTTTAAAGAAGCAGGATGCCATTATGCATAAGTAATGCTATGCAATTTTATAATTCCCAAAGTGAAACCCTTAGTATTTTGAATAAGTTGATCTTAGGTATCTTCTTTAAGATTGGGTTTATCTTTAAGTTTATTTCATAATCAATGACATTGATCAGGAACTTAAGTGTTAACAATTCAAAATATACAAATACTAATAGAATAATGTGATTATGATTAATTGTTATCTCGTGATTGGGATAAAAAAAGTCCTTGAGTTGAGTTCTTAAGAGCTGAAGGAACTAATATAGACTTGTTTGTGTGAAGTGGCAAAAATAATAACATTTGAAGAAACTAGTATTTAGTTAAGGTTAATTAGTCTTAAGGTTTATTAGATTTTACATTAGGGTTGGTGATGGTTATGAATGGTGTTAAGTTATCATATTTTAATTGATGAAACAAGTGGCTAAAGTTAACTTTAAAACATGAATAAACTTCAAATGAGATGTTTATGATTGTTTAAACCAAAGTCAACTATAAAAATATAAGTGAATTGTAAGATATGATGAGTTTTAGAATAACATCTAGTTTTAGGGTTTTGGCAAATATGATTAAGGATGATCCCTTTTAATTTAAATGAAAGATAAATTTAATAATTTGCAATTTATTAATGGGAGCATAATTAGATGATCTTACAAATTTTGTTAGGGTTTGGAATCATTTTAAGAGTGGTTGAGGGATGGATATTATTCACCCTCTTACACATGAGTGTTAGTAATATTTATTTAAAAGGGGTTTAATTTGAATTTAAGATTTAAAAACATTTAAAGGTTAATAATTATATTTAAGTTTTATTTTTATTATAGACTTAGACTTAGTAATTAAACTTTAAAGGTTTCGGTGTTTTATAAGAAAATGTGATTATTTCCTACTTAAGAAATAATTTTAATAATTAACAAAGTGGTTATTTCATTTGATTAAAATAGTAATGATTTTTATTTATCTTAAAATATTTTTGAATAATATACATGGTATTTTTCTAGTGGAATATACTTATTAAAGATCTTAAAAATGAATTTTACTTATTTTTAAGTCTTACCTTTATTTTTATAAAATTCTTCAAAGAATTTAGTGTCTTTAAATATTTTCTTTATATTTTATTTGTAAAATTCTAAGTTAATATTTTTATAAAATAGTAGAGTTATTTTTATACACAAAAATGATTTTTATTTATTTTTAGAAGTTTTTCTTATTTTATGAAATTTTCCTTCGGATTTAATGATGTTAATATTTATGTTCTCTATATTTATTTTAAATAAATAAATTTATATTTTTATTAGATAGATCTTATTTTTATGATAATTGTAACATATTAATTGTATTTTTATGATTTTTTATAAATTTTTTATAGTTGAAAATATTTAAAGGTTATTTTGGTAATTTATTTATTTTACTATTATTTTATTTCTTATTTCATTTGACTTGGGCTGTTTTGGGTTGGTTCATGGGCTGGCCTGGCCCAGCTAGACCGGGCCTGGCACTACACACCCACCCACCCCTCTCCCCACCCGCACGCACGCATTGCAGACTCTTATCTCTCTCAGATTCCCTTCCGCGCTGATGTGCCACCCATACGCTGGTTCGCCGCCTTCACGCAGCCTCAAGCAAGGTAGTGCTGCCTCGCCACCTATTTCTTCTTCTCCCCCCATCGATTTGTCTTGCACGCCCCCTGTTGCGCACCTACCGGGAACCCTAGCTCTGCCATGGTGTAACGGCTATCGATTCTGGCGCCGCCGCTCACTGAAGTTCATATTCTAGGCTGGTGTAGGATGATGACCTGTGGGGTCGCCCTTGGTGGTGAGATGATGGTTTGGATGGTGGTAGGTGGTGGTGTGGTGGCCTCCTCGTGGTGTTCTATGTTGCCGTTGCCGACTACTTACTCTCTCCTCTCGCGATATAGAATCCTGTAGGTGCTCCTTCTATTCGCCCTCTCTTCTCTGTGACCAGCCTTTGTGCTGATAACTTTAATCCATGGTTATGCTGTGATGATCTACTGCTAGTGTTAGCAATATCACCAATTGTTCTAAGGACCTCATGTGTTGTGAAATTGGTATGCTAGCTCTGTTTAGAGTTTTGATTCAAAAGAATTGTCCTTGATAATTAGCATGTACAAATGAGAATGTGCTTTGAAATATAGGAGATGCTTTTCTGGGTTGTTTAACCTGGCATAGAAATTTCCAGAGTTTATTTACAAAATCTGGTATTCCTATGGTTGTGTGTTGCTGATCTTTTGCTAGTGGGGGTTCCTATATCTGGACAAGTAAGGGCCCAGTTTCTACTGGTATCCTTGGCTGTATTGTAATATTGATACCATGGTGATGTTGGAGTTTGAACAGTGCATACATTTTATAGAATTCATATGACAGTATGAATTCAAATGGATTGGCCATAGTCTCAAATAAATATATATTTGTTGAAGGATTTAACTCTGATTCTTCATTCAGTATGAATTTAAGTTTATGCTTCTAGTATGGTAGAAAGGAAATATGATGGATTGATTCCTAAATCTTTTGGAGGAATAAATGATTGAGTATAGTTGCTACTCTGGAATCATTTTCTTGGTGACTGCTTTAATCACCTCCTAACCTACTGTCAGCAAGACAGTGTTCACATGGTTACAAGTTTTTGGTTAAGTAAAAGATGACTTTGTGCTGAGGAGGATCCTGAATGGCCCTAAATGATTTCTGCTAACTAGCACCTGAACTAAGTATGCACAATTGTTCCTGGTTATCACTGTTGTGATTAGCTATGTGGAAAATATGATTAAGTTGATAATCTTCTAGCTTCCATTATGTTGAGCAGTGAATACATATCTATCTGATTCCTAATGTTTATTTTTAGGAAAATGATTTGAATGAGACCCTTAATCTGGAGAATGTTGGTGAATGCTAAACTGTAGCTTAAGTTGGTAAACCCAGGCTCTAGTGGCACTTGTGGCTAGGTTGCTACTGAGGTGCTTCCCACATTTGGATTGTGCCTAGTATTAGCCAGCTAGTAAGTGTGACAGCTCTGCTGCTTGGCTATACCTTCTCCTTGCTTTAGACTAGGTCAAGGATGCAAAGACTGCGACCTAGGCTTGGGATGATTAAGGATTAATGATATTTTCTTTGGTTGTGATCCTACTACTGTGGTGCCTCACCTGGGAGTGTGCACAGTGGTATGATCCTAGTGTATATGACCTGATGCCCTTGCCCCTGCCAATGATGCAAAGGCTGAGGCCCTAATGATGATTAAAACAAATGCTACAGTTTTATCCTTTCTAACTCAATGATGAGACTAGCATAGAAATTCTATGCTAGTCTGAGAGTTCTCCATTTTTCCCCACTAACACTTATGCTCTAAAAGATGAAATGAGCATGTGTTGTTACTATTATAAGTTGGTAACCTGATATGCAGAGTAGATTAGCCTGACTTGGTGAGATTGTGGTTAAGCTGCAGCTGCTCTTGATCTACTGTTGTTGTTGTCTTGCCCTTGTGATGGATCTTGATTGATTCATGTCCATTCTGCTGGATATTAATCTTGCCTTGTACATCTGGCCTTGATTTCCCCTTGTCCTAGCTCTAGGATGGCTCCTAGGAGCAACCAGAGCTATGGTGGTGTGGTTTGACACTCTGGTGGTGATGTTGTGTGAATGTGTTGTGGAGTGTGGGCAGGTACTTGTTGTCTACGGTTTCTTCCTTCTTATCTGGTTTCCTGGGTAGCTGTGGTGTTGACAGCACATATGCATGCAAGCATGTGTGAGCTGCCTGTTTGTGTGCCTGGTATGGTCCAGGAACCTCCCCTTGTCCAGGTTTCATCTGTGAGATCTTTTGCCCTGAATGTGTTCAGCCAATTTGGTATTATCTGAAGTTGAGCTTCATTTTTGGATGTTGCCAAGTGGAAGCTTGATTATTTTACTATTTTACCAAGGTGAAACTTGCCCCTTTTTGACCTATGATGTTGTGCTGAGGTCATTAGATAGAACAAGAACATATACTACACTTGTTCCATTTCAAATCACTCAATGATGAGCTTAAGCATATCATTAGTATGCTAATTCTGAGAGTAATATAATCCCAAAACTAACCCGTGTATTTTATTTTTTAGTTGTTTGTTTTTGCAGGAACATCTGGGGTAAAGGATACAAGATAAAGAAGTAGCTTAGGAACAATAGTTTAGGATTTCTCTTTTATATAAATATATGTAATTTCTTTTCTGATTGAATAATGTTGAAATATTGTAATTTATATTCTATTTTATATATTGTAAAAACATTGTATTATTGTATTCAATTCAATAAAGTTTACTTATTTCATTTTTTTATTTTACAATTCTTTTGTAAGGATAATGTCAAATATATTGTTGTAATAAAGAATATTGTTATTTATTTCAATTGTAATTCTTTTTCCTACTTATTTGTTTTCTAATTGTAAAGATAAGGTCTTATATAAAGAATTCTTTGATTTATCTATTGTAAAATAATACTATATGCACATATATTTATATTAATAAGAATCCTTGTTATATTATTTATGTACTCATTTTATTTCAAGTTATTAAATATTTACAATTCTTATTTGTGAATTTTATAAATTCATTTGAATTTCATATTTGAAATTCAAATACTTTTTTGAACAAATTTTCCCTGAAACAAAGAATTCTACAAAGGTCATGTCGAAATATATCGCACTTGCTCTGAAGTTTCCTTCAGTACAAGAGAGATCCTGATCCCTCCATAGCTCTTTTAGTTTTGCGCGAAAATTCCCCGGATTTTCTTATGCATGAATGCAATGCACAAAACTGTGTCCTCTCTATTTCTAGGTGCTAATCCTGGGATGTTATAGGTTTAGAGGAGATCTATATTGGTCGCAACTAGAGAGGGGGGCGGTGGCCAACCTAGGGTTTCTTGGGATCCTAGGGCAAGGGGGATACCTTGGGGTGCGCCCCCACCCCTCCTTATATAGGTGGGGGGGGGGCGTCCAAGGGTGTTCCCAAACCAGGTGGAAACCCTCCCTAACTTAGAAACCCTCCCTAACTCGGAAACCATGTTGGGATTTGACTTTTTCAAACTGCCTTTTTGACTTTCAAATTAGAGTTAGATTTCTCTCTTCCAAGTGTCCAGCCAAGTGACCTAGGACATGATGCAACCATTACACTTTGTCATGACACATCCATGTACCCTTCCCCTTCTGGATCGGTGAACCTTCTAGACCCTTCTAGAACATTCGGGCGAAAACACCGGAATCATTCCCGAACTCCAAAATTGGACTTTTCTTATATGAATCTTATTCTCCGGACCATTTCGGATCTCCTCATGATATCCCGGATCCCATCCGAGACTCCAAACAATATTCGGTCTCTTTACTCACATTCCATATCTACTAAACAACATCGAATCCTTAAGTGTGTCTCCCTACGGTTCGTGAATTATGCAGACATGATCGAGACTCTTCTCCGATCAATAACCAATAGAGGAATCTGGAAATTCATATGGCTCCCACATATTTCTATGATTACTTTGCGATCGAATGAATCATTTACATACGGAACCAATTTCCCTTTGTCTCGTGATATTTTACTTATCTGAGGTATGATCGTCGGTATCTCTACATACCTAGTTCAACCTCGTTACCGATAAGTATTCTTTTCTTGTTCCCGTGATATGTGATCCCTTGTGAGCCATTCATATGCCTGCAAGCTAATTTGATGACATTCCACCGAGAGGTCCTAGAATATATCTATCCATCATATGGATGGACAAATCCCACTCTTGATCCATGTGCCTCAACACATACTTTCCGAACACTCATTGCCACATTTATAGCCACCCAGTTATGGTGTGGTGTTTGATGTCATCAACGCATCCTTCCGATGATGGTGATTAGCATGATCTCATGGTCGAAGGAATTAGGTTACTATGTATCAGAAAGCTTATAGCAAGTGAACTATTTGAATGACTTGATCTTATGCTACGCTTAACTATAGGAGTATGTCCATCACATCATTCTCCTAATGATATGACCTTATTGTTAATAACATCTCAATGTTCATGATTAGGAAACCATGATCATATATTAACCAACAAGCTAGTTTAACAAGAGGCTTTACTAGGGACTCTTTTATGTTTACAAACCACACAAGTATTAATGTTTCCGGTTAATAAAATTATAGCATCGTATGTAAACATTTATCATAAGTATGTAGATATGATAATAACCACTTTATTATTGCCTCTTGGGCATATCTCCAACAGTCTCCCACTTGCACTAGACACAATAATCTAATTTCAAAACTTTGTGTATTCAACACCTATGGCTTTCTGGTGTTGTATTTACACGATTGCTAGTGGTCAACCGATCTTCGGATCCGACACTTACAAGTCCGTGTGAAATTGCATGTCTTTGCGCCTCTACACATCACTCATTCTCTAATGAGATGACATTGTATAAATTTGGTCCTGTGGTGAGACCTTTAGTTCCTTGGGGTTAAAACATGTTGATAATATTGTCGTACAATATATCTTTATAATACTAGCCCACTGTAAACTACACCTAGTTTGATAAAAAACTACTTGACACGAATGCCCTCTTTTGCTGCTATAATAGCAATCATATACTCAGCTTTTGTTGTAGTATATGTCACAATGTCTTAACTTTGGAACTCATCTAAATCTATTATGGAACTTGCTTTCCATTATATTGTGCCACCCTTAGTTTAGATTGAGATAAACTTAATTTTTACTTTGTCACAAAACTAGTATCAATGTAGTACTTTTACAATGATCCAACCATCTATTTGTCACCTCTACAAAAATAATATATTAGTTTTTCCAAAAGATCATAAGAATATCCTTACTATCGTCCAATGATTATCTTATGAATCATTTTGGTATATGCTCATAACATTTAGAGCATAGGACATATCTGGATTTGTACATATTATAGTATGATTGATATAAATACTCTTTGTGATTTCATACATCAAGTATCAATCTATACCTGAATCTTTGTTTCACTTACCAAGTGTCAATACACTTGAATTTCGATACAATCCTTTCTGTGCGACAAGATCCTTTCTTGTAGTTTCTATATTAAAATCATTCAATATATCATCTATGTACTTTTGGCACAACCATATTAGCGTCTCAATCTATCTATATAGATATTGATGCCAAATATTCGAGTTTTGCCTAAGTCTTTCATCAAAATGAAATTCTTAACTTGTGTTAACAAAAGATACATCATTTCCAATCAATAATATGTCTTCCACATAATGTATTAGAAATATGTCTTAGCGCTCCCACTTAATTTCTTGCAAATGCAAGCATCTTCATCATCTCCGATGAGATTGAACTCTTTTAATAGTTTCATCATGGTGAAAATTCCAACTCCGCGATGCTTATTTCAACCATTGAAGTTTGCATTCGCCATTAGCATCCTTTGAATTAATAAAACCCTTTTGATCGTGTTATGTACACGTCCTAGGTAACAATTATATTAAAAGAACTTTGTTTGTTCAACCACCATATAACAGGATTATATGTAGTGGTTGCTACATTAATCCGTATAGACTAAATATCGCTATGAAAGATCAAATCTTGTCACCTTTTAACATTGTTGTGAACTCTTTCCCAACATGTCGACTATTTCATAGATGTGAAACATCCATGTCTATTTCTTTATAGATCTAAACACGACTGTAAGGTCTTACACCTTTCCAGAGGGTCTTTCAAGTTCAAAGCTTGATTTCTCGTGTATGGAACTACCACGGATTTTATGGCTTCAAGCCATTTGACGGAGTCAGGGGCCATCATCGCTTCTTTGCATGTAGTCCGTTCATTATTGTCAAATAATGATTCAACCCTCAAATCTTAGTATTTGATTGTTTACCCGACCTACTTGGTTCAATAGGAACTTAGACCTCCGTAACCACAACCTTTGAGGCACGTGAGTCATGAGCATTGTTCGCCCTCGGAACACTTTTCAAGCGCCATTTAACTTTGCACATATAGCTAAGGTTCTTTTAACCTTATCAAAGTTCTATCGTCCTCCTACTTAACTTTTTACGGAAAATTCCTTCTCAAAGAAACTTGACGTTCCAAGCGACAAACATTTTTGTCTTTGGTATTATGGAGGAATACTCAACGATTATTCGAAATAACATACAAAGATATGTTCATCCAATTTTGTTTGCAAACATCTTTCTTATGCATAGCATTCCAATGTTTAAGAAAGGACAACTTAGGTTTTATCCCAAACCATAAATTTATATGGAGTCCTTTCAACGGATTATGATGGAGCTCTTATTAGTGGAAAAACGGTAGTCTCTAAAGCTTTAATATTGGAATTATAATGGCAGTTTTATAAATTACACCTTTGATCTTACCATGTCAAACAAGGTTTCATTACATATCTCGAACGCTTCATACTCTTATGGTGTTTAGGGAAATGCAAATCCACGGAACGATTCCTCAAATCTAAGGTATTATGCTAAACTTGTAACTCAAATATCTTCCTTTATGATCCTATCATAAATTATTTATTTTCTTGTTACATTGATTTTGCACTTCATCTTGAAAGTTTTTGAACTTTTCAAATGTTTCACACTTCATCCTCATTAAGTAAATATTCATATATTCACTCAAATTTTCAAAGAAAGCATATGAATTTGAAATCCATCTCTCTTGACTACACATAATGGACTTCATACATCAAATATGTACAAATTCCAATAATCTAGTCATTCGTTCCATTTTGGCCTATAAACGGAGTTTTAATTATCTCTAGGAAAGTTTCACAAGCGTCATTTGATCAAAATTAAAAGACTCCAAAATTCCATCCACATGGAGTTTCTTCATGTTTTCTTTCCAATATAATTTAAACGGCGATATCACTTCCTAAGTGATCTTTCAATCAATTTGTCTTTCGACATTTTTAGCACTAGTTTTAAGGATGTGATTTCTCCAACAAGATTTGTAAATCATCCATCTTTTATGGATTACGGCAATTATTTGAACAACCCTTTTGTTCTCATAAAACAAATCTTGAAGTTAAGCTTTGATTTCAACGAGCAACACAATAACCCTTTATTTGCTCTCGATGAACATCATCACATATTCTTTTGCTGGTTACTTAGGCCATTGTAGTGCATGAATTGTGTTGTTTCGTATGACGATTCACACCAACAAATTCAGTATCTAATACTTAAGAACCATATTATTTAACAAGCAACGAATACAGCCATAACACGTATATCCTCTATATACCTAACCTGAACAATTCTGGTCTTTTATTTTCTGCCATATATTTATGAGATTCTCTTTCAGTATTTCCTTTTCTGTTTGAAAGAATCTATCAACATTAATAGTGGAGCCATACACATGACACATAGTCCAAAGCATGTATAGTTAAATATCAATGTCTTTGGACTTGCGCTTTGAAGTACATCACCATCATCAAATGTTTGGTGTTCTTACAAATTCCATTCTTTAGTATTCTCTTGGTGTAGTAAACATTTTACCTACAACAAATATTCATCCTTATCATGGAATTATTCATGATCAAGCTGCTTTACCTTATAACAATGAATCACGAGTATAATGTTGTTCTCCAAAACCTTTTTGGAGGATTAGGACGACTAGCATCTCCAACCTTTTGAAAATTCCCATCAAATATGAGAACATAAACTTTTCCATATTATACTCTATCATGTTATAATCAAAAACATCATTTCAGATATCACAATATCTTCCACATATGATGTTCCTAGACAACCTTGATATTTAAACAATATTTTGAATATCAAGAATCATGCAGATAAACATGATACTTATATACTAACACTGAAATTGTTACTCTTGATTTAATACCAATTATTAAATAACCAAAACTTACTAAAAGTTTGAAATAGTACTTTTAAACTTTAGATTAACACTTCAAAACAATACGATACCAGTTCGTAAAGTAATTAACCAGAATTCTATAGTTCTATTATCTCAACTATAACTAAGCGCAAGATGGTAAACGGATGCCAATGACTACAACAACTATGCAAATTCACTTTGATTTAATTTATGATAAATAGTGTTCAACTTTTAATCATATTGCTATTAAACTCCCACTCAAAAAAATATCCCTCACATTGTTTTAGTGATCACACGAACCAAATTCACTACACCAAGTGTGATCATCACGTGACATGATATAGTTTCAAAGGCGAACAATCATAATGTTTATCATATTATCTACATGACTCATGCTTTAACTTTCAGTATTCCGTGTTCCGAGACCATGTCTGTACATGCTAGGCTCGTCAAGATCAAACCTTAGCTTCCTCATGAGCAAATATGGCTTGCTCCCATTGTATACACTCGCAGAATCTAACACACTCGATCATCACATGGTGCTTCGAAACAACGAGCTTTGGCAACGGTGCCTACTAAGGACGAACACTCTATAACTTGATATTTTGTGAGAGGGATCATCTTATAATGATATCATCGCGAACTAAGCAATACAAGATGCATAAAAGGATTAACATCACATGAAATTCAAAATATGTGATATGATATGACCTTTCTTCTTGTGCTTCCGATCTCCATATTCAAGCACGAACATGATCTCCATCATCACCGGCGTGGTGTCAAGGTCAATGGCGCCGCTCCATGGTTTTCGTCCACCAGCATCAACTATTACAACTACTTTGAATAATAGACACGCAAGTCTAGACGAAATTAAAAGAAAACCATATGGCCCCTGCCGGTTGACGACTTACAGTAAGGAACATTGCATACATCATATATATTCACAATCATGGCCATATCACACCACAGCACACCCCTGCAAAACAAAGTTAGATGCCTCTAATTTTCTTTGCATGTTTTACGTGGTTTGGGGCTTTCATCAAGTGTCGTTCTAACTTACGAACAAGAACCACAACGTTGATACTAGTATTGTCAATCACCCGTTGTAAATTGAATCTTCACTATGTTGGGAGAAACAGGCACCCGCAAAGCCACTTATGCAATACAAGTTGTATGTTAAGCGTGGAGCAAGTATCATGAACGATGTCATGTAAGGTTAGCCCGGGCCGCTTCATCCCACCATCCTGCAAGATGCAAAGTACACAAGAAGCAATCGACAACAAAAGCATGAACGCCCACAATGACCATTTTGTGTTCTACTCGTGCAACAGATCTATATATAGACACGTCTCTGATACCACTGTAGGGGTTCGTAGCCTGGAAAACAAAATTTTCTATCGCATGAACACACACAAGCCAAGATCTATCTACTAGATTGTAGCAACGAGTCAATAGAGTACTAACCCTCGAAGATACAAAGTGGTTAACGAGAGCAGATTCTCGTGGGTGATGTAGTCGTTCACTTGCCGATCTCAAGATCGCGTAGGCGATCCTTCCGGCGCCGCGTTCCGGCAGCGCTCCCGCCGTTGGTCACACATACGGTACTCGATGAAGACCTTCCTCTCCCTTGTTCCAGCAGGCAACGGAGGTTGTAGCTCTCTCCTCGCGATTCCGGCAGCACGACGGTGTGGTGTCGAAAGTAGAGGGGAGATCCCGCAGGGCTTCGCCTAAGCCGCAGCGAGTATGGTGGAGTAGAGGGAGCCTCGGCGATCTAGGGTTTAGAGGGCCAAGGTTTAGAGGTAGCTAGCAACTAGAGTTTAGCTAGTCGGTAGCGGTTTAGAGGAGATCTAGATTGGTCGCAACTAGAGAGGGGGGCGGTGGCCAACTTAGGGTTTCTTGGGCTCCTAGGGCAAGGGGGATACCTTGGGGTGCGCCCCCACCCCTCCTTATATAGGTGGGGGGCGTCCAAGGGTGTTCCCAACCCAGGTGGAAACCCTCCCTAACTTAGAAACCCTCCCTAACTCGGAAACCATGTTGGGATTTGACTTTTTTAAACTGCCTTTTTGACTTTCAAATCAGAGTTTGATTTCTCTCTTCCAACTATCCAGCCAAGTGACCTAGGACATGATGCAACCATTACACTTTGTCATGAAACATCCATGTACCCTTCCCCTTCCGGATCGATGAACCTTCTAGACCCTTCTAGAACATTCTGGTGAAAACACCGGAATCATTCCCGAACTCCGAAATTGGACTTTCCTTATATGAATCTTATTCTCCGGACCATTCCGGATCTCCTCATGATATCCCGGATCCCATCCGAGACTCCGAACAATATTCGGTCTCTTTACTCACATTCCATATCTACTAAACAACATCGAATTCTTAAGTGTGTCTCACTATGGTTCGTGAATTATGCAGACATGATCGAGACTCTTCTCCGATCAATAACCAATTGAGGAATCTGGAAATTCATATGGATCCCACATATTTGTACGATTACATTGCGATCGAATGAACCATTTACATATGGAACCAATTTCCCTTTGTCTCGCGATATTTTACTTATCCGAGGTATGATCGTCGGTATCTCTACATACCTAGTTCAAACTCGTTACCGATAAGTATTCTTTTCTCGTTCCCGTGATATGTGATCCCTTGTGAGCCATTCACATGCTTGCAATCTAATTGGACGACATTCCACCGAGAGGGCCAAGAATATATCTATCCGTCATATGGATGGACAAATCCCACTCTTGATCCATGTGCCTCAACACATACTTTCCAAACATTCAATGCCACCTTTATAGCCACCCAGTTACGGTGTGGTGTTTAATGTGATCAAAGCATCCTTCTGATGATGGTGATTAGCATGATATCATGGTCGAAGGAATTAGGTTACTATGTATCAGAAAGCTTATAGCAAGTAAACTATTTGAATGCCTTGATCTTATGCTACGCTTAACTATAGGAGTATGTCCATCACATCATTCTCCTAATGATATGACCTTATTGTTAATAACATCTCAATGTTCATGATCAGGAAACCATGATCATATATTAACTAACAAGCTAGTTTAACAAGAGGCTTTACTAGGGATTCTTTTATGTTTACAAACCACACAAGTATTAATATTTCCGGTTAATACAATTATAGCATGGTATGTAAACATTTATCATAAGTACGAAAATATGATAATAACCACTTTATTATTGCCTCTTGGGCATATCTCCAACACACAAGTGGCCGGAGCAGCAGAGGAAGACGATGAGGGCGCGAGATTTCTCAAAAAAATAAAAATAGATAGGGGTGGGTTATCTTGCGTTGTCGGACCGACTCCTCCATCTGTGTATTAGGGCATGTAACAATGGTAGAAAAGACATAAAACGGGAAAATAGTCTTCTCTTATTTTTAAGAGATCAATAATTAGCTAACGGAAGACAAACTTCTTTTTTTTAATTCTCTCTCCTTTAACTAAGGTAAAATCCTACATGGCAACTCTAAAATAAGGCTGACGTCATCCTATTGTACATAAATTTAGACCTATGCGTTGCGCTAGGTCGTCAATTGTGTGTTTATTATACTCGTAAAAGTGTTTTATTAAACAAAAGGCATGTACCTATGATTAAAAGTACAGGAGATAGATATATACAAACATTTTTAGGTAATGTTCACAAGGTCCCCTCGGATCTTCCTTTGACACTCTTGAGAAGAGGAAATGGGGCTGTCCTATCCATCTCCTCGAACCATCGACCCCTTTTTTTGAGCAGAATGGTCCCGAAGGACCCGAGCTTGTATTCTGACACAGTGGTGTACATTTACGTAAAGGACCTCATACAGAGAAATAACAACTAGGTCCTGAAATTTAACAAAGAACACCCTAAAAGATCACGTAACGCGATCGAGTCCATGCTTGGCCGGCGACGACGAGCCTCGGCGCAGCCACTCCATCTCATGGGGACAAGACCACTTGAGACGGGCGCAAGCGACCATGCAGGCTCGAAGACCCTCACGAAGAGGAGGAGACTCTTGCAGCCGCCGCAGAGCACGACGGCCATCCTATGGCCAAGAATAGCGACGGTGAGGCCGCTTGAATCCGCGGGAGGCACAAGCTCAAGAAGCCTCCCAAGCCACGAAGCCTCCAAAGCGCAGCGAGCAGCCCGCCTCTTCCCTTTGCCTCCACGGCCAGCCAGGAAGAAAGGGATGCGTCGAACGTCGGGCGATGGTGGCAGCTGAAGGAGAGGAGCCGCCCGCCGCCAGTCGCCGTCTCCTTCCCCGCCTCCACGGCCGCGGAGGACAGGAAGAGACAAGACGAGAAAGGCCACCACCCAGCGCGCTCAAGCGCAAAGCACCCTCGGCGCCAGATCCATGCATCACCAAGCCCACCATCTCAATCCCTCGCCCCACGGCCGGTCGAGGAGATGGAAGAGCACGAACAACACCGATCTGGAGGCCGCCGGTGACCTCTACTTTATTCTGGATGTGGTGGCCGTGCGTCACGGGCTGCTCCAACCAGAGGAGCAAGAACGCAAGGAGGGCGAACCCTAGAGCCTTGATCGCCACCTCGATCTAGAGCTCCACATCCGCATAGAGCCCACACCGGCACAGCCACTACTAACCCTACTAACTACGGTGCCTCTCCTGTCCAACTCCGTGGCTATTCCGGAGAGGACCAGGAGGCCAGCTCTGGCCTCGCAAGAAGAGAGGAGAGGCGAGAGCGGGGCCTTTTTCCTTGTTCTTTTCCATCGACCCCCTTATAGTCTCGTACTAGAGTAAAATAGTATTGTACTAGTACTAGTTTAGTCAGTACAATACCAGGTGAACTATACTATAGATCCTACTATACTTGGCCCCACACAAATATTATATTATACTAAAACTTGAGAATGTGTTGTACGGGTTTTCGACTAAATGTACACATGTGTACAACACAACGTTTTAGAGGAGGGGAAATTAGGGTGATCGCATTAGAAGCCATATTTTTCATGGCAACTACACTTACATGTAAGAGGACGCAATGCTGACTCAAAAAAGGGAGCAATGCGCTAGTTTTTTCTCACATTTTTTCTAAAATGGGTCAAATTTGTTGGCATACATGGCTAATAATTCATAGCAAGAGTTGAACCTTGTAAAACTCTCTATGGTTTTTGATTTATGACTCCTGCGTATCTTAAAGGATTTTGTACAGAATTTTAAAGCTATCCAACACTTACTTGTGGTTCAATGTTTACCTAATTTGGGTAAATCAACATAAAGTCATTGAAATTGGGGTTGCAGAGTATAGAGTAAGGATAAATGGAGATAGGCAAGGAAGGAGAGAGAAAACACAAGTTTGCTTTGTGTGTATTTACGAAATAGGTCCATAAATTTTCATGGCAGGTCATACACGCAAAAGAACGCCTTGTGCAAGTTCTTCATTGTTTTTTGAATTTTCTTTATTTATTTGATTATTTTCAATAAAGGGTCAAATTTATTGGCATGCAAATTCTAAGAATGAAGTCGAATCTTTCAGAACTTTGAGTCGTTCTCGACATATTAACTACCTATTGAGTACCTTCAAGAGCATTTTATAATTTTCTAAGAGCAAACTGCCACTTACTTGAGTGTCGAAGTTAGCTAGAAAGCTTGAAAACTCATAAACTTTTGAATCAAAAACATGGTTATGTCTATAAAATGGGGTAGTGGCATTCCAAGCCAAATAATTTGTAATTGATTTCCATTAAAAAAATTTATGTCATTTTGAAAATTGAAAAATGGTTTTTTATTGCTATAAGTTGGAAATTTCTATTGGAAATGTTGTTTACCAAGCCAAAAGATGCGCTCATCTACCAAATAAGGAAACTTTATCATAAATTATGATGTGGATATTTCCTATGACCTTGGTTCGATGTACTTGAAATCCAAAAATATTCATAAATGGCAAGCCATAATGTGGAGTTTTTTTTTTCATAATTTGTGAAATCTAATGTTTATTATTTTTATTGCAAGTAGAACACTTCAAAAGACATCTTACGCAAATCTTTTTTTATCTAAATTTATTAAAACAAGGTTAAATTTGTCTATATGCAAAATAGCAAGTTGAATCTTCATGAACTGTCAATGGTTTTTGATAGACTCGAGGATGGCTACGTGAACCCCTATCTTGGACGACATCCCTTCCTCCGCTGGAGAGCTCTTTCTTCATGTGGGATCGCCACTAGACGTCTCGCCCGAATCCTGTGGAAGAATGGAAGATTATTAAACTTCTATCCACATCATCATGATTCTTTTCCGTAATGTGATATTAACAATCAACGACTAAGAGCTATCTCTGGACCCAAAAGTTTACTTCAATACCACGTCCGGTGCTCTTTCGCATCCATTATTTTTACCCTGAATCGCGAACTAAGTTGATGACGGGTGTGCCTCATAGTGAAACAGACCCATATATCACAGACTCTGGCTCCAGCCCATATACACCTAGAAATACAAAAAATATTAGACTACCCTCCCATCTGGCCCGATTCCCTATAAAGCCATGAGCAGCATACGTGGCATAGTTTCGCTTGGGTTTTGGCGGCCGGCCAACAGATGATCTGCGGGCGTAGGATATAGACACCGGCTTGTTAGAGCATGTACAATAAAGTCCAGTCAGCTGGCTATAAGGATTAAAATAATATATATATGATGAGTTGGATGAGAGAGAGGAGAGAAGAGGTGGGCCTCACGCAAGAGCTCTTCACGCGTCTTCCAAAGACTTTGTGAGAGTGTCAAGTGGGCCATATATCAAATAAAGTAGTTTATTTTTGTACTAACTATTGTACTTGTTGGCTATAAAGCTAGCTATAGATGACATGGCATTTGCTTAGAGCCGGTTATTGACTCTACTATTGAACTTGCTCTTATTGCTTCCTTCAGCAACGTGGCATTGTGGACCCTGGTCGGACACGTTTTTTCACGGCGGAAAGACGAGCTGACACCATAGGCTATAGACGTGTTTCGTGGCCGGCCTACAGATGATCTGCGTAGGGGCTGGTTATCGCGTCCTTCAGCGACGTGGCATTGTGCATGGACCTTGGTCGGACAAGTTTTTTCACGACGGAAAGACGAGCTGGCACCATAGGCTATAGACATACGGTGGGTTTTGGTGGCCGCCTCTGGCCGTGGCGGCGTAGGCCATAAACATACGCGAGTTTTCGCGGGCACGAGCGACGTGACAGTGTGGACTCTTGCTAGACGCGTTTCTATGCAGCAGCGGACGACCGAGCTAGAAGCCTACGATGGCCGACTTCTTTTCAGCTTATAGAACAGATTTTAGACCCAGAATCGCATAAGCCCAAAAGAATGAGTCTGATTCGGTCCAGCTTTTTTTTCACCGCGAATCTGAGTTTCTTCTTAAAATCAGAATCGGCCCGCGAGCTGATTCTCGACTGATTCCCGAGCTTCTGCGGATTGAAACGAAACGGTACCGTGCGCTGCCCCTCTGCTTTCTTGTATTTACAAAAATTGCCACCGCACAGCCGCATCGTTTCACACGCATCAGCCGGGACCCTCTTGACTACGTGAGGTCCGGGCTTGCCGCTAGGGATCCCCCGCCGCCGCAGCGACCGACAACCGCCGCCCGGCCTAGCCACCACCGCCCCGCCGCTAGACGCCGCACGCGAGGTCGTCCACCGTCGCCCGGCCAAGCGCCACCGCTCCGCCGCCCGCGCCTAACGCGCCGCCAGCGGCCGCACGCGACCGGCAGCAGTTGAAGGACGCATCCGCTCCACCCTGGCGCCATGGAGTTCCGCGCAGCTCCCTAGAGATCCATCGCTGGGAGGCCGTCGTACTCGCTTCCATTTTCTGCAACGCGTTCTTGCCCCTATTTTGCTGTCGCTGATTTCAAATCCTAACACATCTGCTAGTGCCGCAGTGCCGTGTCATGTTGTGCAATTTCTGCTAATACAATTTAGGTTGATAGCAATTCCTGGTAGTACAATTTCGAGCAATTCCTACTGTAGCTAATCATGTTCTAGTAGGCTGATAGCTAATCACGTACAATTTCTACAGTTACCTTGATAGCTATTCGATCACGTCCAAATTCTACCATTGATTCCTATTGTACGATATATATATAGGGTATTATTCACTTAGTTAGATCACACATAAATTTTAAGGGTATAATGGTCATTTCATAACTCAGCATATTAAACAAGTCAAATGCCAGAAGCTAAAAAGAATAGAAGGAATATGATTCTACTAGCTTCTTCCCACCACAGATTCTTCCCACAATCTATCAAAAGCTAGCTTCTCTAAAATCAAAAGCTAAAAAGAAGTCGGCCGATGTAGGCATACACGGTTTCTCGCGGCGGAGATCCAACCTCGAAGAGTAGACTATATAGACCGTCGCGCGTTCTCACAGTGAGATAGTACGGTGAGTCCCGCTAGATGCATCTCGCCTGCGTAGAATATATGCCAGGGTCCAGCTCTGCCCCATGCCTCAGCTCATGCGGCTATAAAACATCCTCCCCTCTTCGTTACTTCTGGCATCGTTTTTTTCTTCTTCCTTACTGCGGCTTAGCTTCGGTGGCGCGTCGTCCTTTAGCTATCCAGGCTCGAGCACCCGAACAACGGTATATCCATATATGACATGGTTGCTTTTAGGCGGAGCGGCGCTGCAAGTTAGAGCTTGCCGATGATAAACTAGTTGTGTTAGGACTCTAACTTGTAAACACATACGGTATGGACTATAACTTACCGATCGTGTGCTGTACGTACACCCTTGTAACTACCTCATATATATACAAGTGCAGGCCTATTGAGAGCCGCACGGTTTACCCCTACATACATATCGCTACCTTTTTTCATGGTATCAGAGCCCGGCGGCTCGCTAGACCTAGATTCGTTCTAGCCTTGTTTCGCTCTCCGATATTCCATGGCGACGTCTCCCTCAACCACCAGCGCTACCTCCGCAGCTTTCAGCTCGGCTACCAACTCGTCGCTCACCTCCGGCATGACAATGGGCTCAGGATCAATGGCGCCTGTGGCATCTGCGATCCCTTCAACCCCAATCAACCTGTCGAACCGGATTACGATCAAACTCACCGCTGATAATTTTCTCTACTGGCGCGCGCAGGTTGTTCCGATTCTTCGGAGCAATCGCCTGCAAGGATTCGTCGACGGCACGCTTACCTGTCCGTCTGCAGAAGTTCCCAATCCAGAGGCATCGAAGGATGGTGCTCCTCCTACCATACCTAACGCGCTGCACACAGCGTGGCATCAGCAGGACCAAGAGATCTTGTCTGCTATTGTTTGCTCTCTCTGAGTCCGTGATAGGGATGGTGATGCTTGCAAGTACATCCCGTGAGGCATGGGAGACCTTGTCAGCTAGCTTTGCATCTCAATCCACAGCACGTGCCATGCAAATTCGTACTGCTCTCTCCAAGGTAAAAAAGCTTGATTCATCCGTCACCGTGTTCTTCAACAAGGTCAAATCTCTGTCGGATACACTGTCGTCAATTGGGCAGCCTCTCCGACCCGAAGAATTTAACAGCTATCTACTCGACGGCCTGGACAGTGAATATGATGCATTGGCTCAGATCGTTGGTGCTCGCGCGGCTTCTGACCCAATGCCCGTGCGGGATCTTTTCGCTCAGTTACTATCTACTGAACAACGCGTAGAGAATCGACGTGCAGAAATCAGGGCTGATGTTCACCTTGCCAACTACTCTGCTCGT
Source organism: Avena longiglumis (assembly GCA_030063025.1). Taxonomy (NCBI): domain Eukaryota; kingdom Viridiplantae; phylum Streptophyta; class Magnoliopsida; order Poales; family Poaceae; genus Avena; species Avena longiglumis. The sequence continues at coordinate 3,756,536 of CP125979.1, forward strand.
CCCGGCGGCAGTCGCCCATCATACCAGCAGTTCCAGCCGAGTCAGCAGTCCTACCGTGCTGATCCGAGATCCCAGGGCAAGCCAAACTACTCCAACACACCACCGTTCAATGGACCACGCAATGATCAGCGTGGACCTCCGTCTGCTGGCGGCGGTGGCTCACGGCCGGTGTGCCAAATATGCTCCAAGGTCGGACATGTTGCGTCTTGTTGTTTCAAACGGTTTGATCGCAACTTTCTCGGTGCTGGCAATGACGGTCGTCACATGGAGCGTCAGATTGCTGCATTCTCTACTTCTACTCATGGTGGCTCCACCTCGTCCTATCCAATTGATCCTGCTTGGTACGCTGACACGGCTGCAACGGACCACTTCACCAACGACCTCAACAAGCTCACCATAAAGGAACAATATCATGGCAAGGAACATGTCCAGACAGCCAATGGATCAGGTATGCGCATTACACATATTGGTCAATCAACACTTTCTACACCATCACATACACTTCATCTCAAAAACATTCTTCATGTTCCCTCTGTCACTCGTAATCTTCTTTCTGTTAAGAAATTTTCTCTTGACAACAACGTATTTTTTGAATTTCATCCTTGGTATTTTCTTGTTAAGGATCGAGCCACGAGAAGGGTTCTTCTTAGAGGGGAATGTCGTGGAGGCCTCTATAATCTCGATGTGTCGTCAGTCAAACAAGTCTTCAGCAGTATCAAGGTCTCGCGTGAGCAGTGGCATTCACGTTTAGGTCATCCAGCAGTTCCAATAGTTCAACATGTTTTGCATCGTCATGAGCTTCCCTCAGTGTCAGTTAATAAATCTGTAGTTTGCGATGCCTGTCAGCAAGGCAAAAGTCATCAGTTACCTTTTTCTCTATCTATACGTGTAACCACATCACCTCTTGAGATTATCTATTCTGATGTTTGGGGTCCTGCCCAAGTTTCTGTTAGTGGACATGAGTATTATGTTAGTTTTGTTGATGCATACAGTCGTTTTACATGGCTTTATTTGCTTAAACATAAATCTGATGTGTTTCAAGTTTTTCTTGAATTCCAAAAACATGTTGAGCGTCTTCTGAATAAGAAAATCTTACATGTCCAAACAGACTGGGGTGGTGAATACCATAAGTTAAACAAATTTTTTACCGACATTGGCGTTTCTCATCGAGTATCTTGTCCTCATACACACCAACAAAATGGTACTGCTGAACGCAAACATCGCCATATAGTTGAGACTGGTTTGACACTCCTAGCGCATGCTTCCGTCCCCTACCGTTTTTGGAGTGACGCGTTCTCGACCGCTTGTTTTCTGATTAATCGACTTCCTAGTCGAGTCATTGGCATGCAAACTCCACTTGAACGTCTATTAGGAGAATTACCTGATTACACTTTTCTTAAGGTGTTTGGTTGTGCTTGTTGGCCACACCTTCGTCCTTATAATAAGCATAAGCTCGAATTTCGCTCCAAACAATGTGTTTTTCTAGGGTATAGCTCTCTTCATAAAGGCTATAAATGTCTTCATATTCCTACCAACCGAGTATATATTTCTCGTGACGTCGTGTTTGATGAAACTGTGTTTCCTTTTTCTCACATTTTGTCCACGTCTACACCTTCACCTTCAAATACACCACTCTTACTTTCTGACCAATTTGTTGATGCTGCATATTCTCCATCTCTATTGGCTAACCATGGTGCAGGACAAGGACGTGGGGCTCGACTTGAACTTCTTGATCAAGATAAATATACTACTCACGTTGAGCGTGAGGAACATGAGTACGTTGATTGTGAGAATTTGGCTCCTGTAGCTCGCATGCATGCTGGTCCCCATTCGCATGCAATTCAGGACTCTGATGACTTTGCTACACCGACACACTCCTCTGCTGGGGCGGCCTTGTCACCTGGCATCTCGCCCAGGACAGCGTCCTCTGCTACCGACGCATACTCGCCTGGTGTGCAATCTACCGATTCTGCAGCTGTGACATTGGATTCTGAGGCTGGATCACCGTCACCTGTTCAGCCTGGTCGTGTTATGACGCGTCTTCAGCAGGGTATTCGTAATCCTAAAACACGTACCGATGGAACCGTTGCCTGGAGTGTTGCACGTCTACCTGCAGATGATTTTGTCCACTCTGAGCCCCGTAATCATCATGATGCAATGACTTGTGACCACTGACGTGCAGCTATGGAGGCAGAATATAATGCTCTACAAGCAAACAAAACATGGCAATTAGTTCCACCGTTGTCGGGTGTGAATATTATTGACTGTAAGTGGGTCTTTAAAATTAAACAGAAGTCTGATGGGACTATTGAGAGGTACAAAGCCCGTCTTGTTGCTAAGGGTTTCAAGCAACGCTATGGTCTAGACTACGAGGATACATTCAGCCCTGTCGTCAAGCCAACAACGATACGTTTACTATTGTCTATGGCTCTTACTCAGGGATGGAACCTCCGTCAATTGGACATACAGAATGCATTTTTGCATGGAGTGCTTGAGGAAGAAGTGTTCATGCGCCAACCTCCTGGATTTGAGGATTCTCAACATCCTGGGTATCTGTGTCGTCTTGACAAGGCGCTTTATGGACTCAAACAGGCTCCTCGTGCTTGGCATGCACGACTTAGCTCTGTTCTTACTGGACTTGGTTTTACTGCATCTACAGCTGACACGTCTCTGTTTATTCTGAGGCGTTCCGATATTACACTCTATCTACTTGTCTACGTGGATGACATTATTGTGGTGAGCTCTTCTGCTACTGCTATTGATCGCCTTGTTTGTCAGCTTCGTACATCTTTTGCTCTTAAAGATCTCGGACCTCTTCACTACTTCCTTGGCATTGAGGTGCAGAGGTCTTCTGATGGTCTTCTTATGAGTCAAAAGAAATATGCTACTGAGTTATTACAGCGTGCTGGACTTCTAAAGTGTGCACCTACATCTACCCCAATGGCCTCCTCTGACAGGTTGTCTGCTACTGACGGTACACCTCTCTCCTCTGAGGATTCTACACGATATCGGAGTGTTGTTGGGGGTTTACAATATCTTACCATGACTCGTCCAGATTTGTCTTTTGCTGTGAACAAGGTATGCCAATACCTACATGCTCCTCGGTCTACTCATTGGTCAGCCGTCAAACGTATTCTTCGTTATGTTAAGGCCACACTTTCTCATGGATTGTTGCTCCGTACTGCTATTAAATCTCCTGACCTTTTGTCTGCATTTTCTGATGCGGATTGGGCTGGAAATTCTGATGACCGGCGATCAACGGGGGGTTTTGCCATATTCTATGGAGGAAATCTGATTTCTTGGAGTGCTAAAAAACAGGCTACTGTCTCTCGTTCCAGTACAGAATCTGAGTATAAAGCACTTGCTAATGCCACAGCTGAGCTTATCTGGATACAAGCTCTTCTTGGTGAACTTGGTTTGTCTCAAGAACGTCCACCTATCTTGTGGTGTGATAATATTGGAGCAACGTTTCTCTCATCAAATCCAGTCTTTCATGCTCGTACTAAGCATATTGAGGTGGATTTTCACTTTGTTCGTGAACGTGTTGCTCAGAAGTTACTTCAAATCAGGTTCATCTCCTCCAAGGATCAACTAGCTGATATATTTACTAAGCCTCTACCACTACCACTATTTGAGGCTTGTAAGCGCAATCTCAACCTTCATAGACCGGTTGTGATTGAGGGAGGGTGATAAACTAGTTGTGTTAGGACTCTAACTTGTAAACACATACGGTATGGACTATAACTTACCGATCGTGTGCTGTACGTACACCCTTGTAACTACCTCATATATATACAAGTGCAGGCCTATTGAGAGCCGCACGGTTTACCCCTACATACATATCGCTACCTTTTTTCAGCCGATGTAGATTGCACTAATAGGATAGGCGTTAGGAATTTAGATGTAGATTGCATAGATAGGAGAGTCATTCAGGCGTTAGGAATTTATTAGGTATATTTTTTAGGAGAAGCGGCGTCGTGAGCTAAAACTTGTCGACATTTACTGCATCAATAGGATAGCTATTCAGAGCTTAGGTATACATGCGTATAGGTGCTAACAGTGCGCCGCGTGTGTTTGGTTCCCTGCGTTGCGTTTGCCGCCATGTCGACGTAACATCGTCTGACCGGTGAGCTTTCCTAGACTGGCGGCAGCTCTCGGCATGGCAAAGTACGACACCAACACGGTACGCGCTATCGCGCTCTTACTTTCATTTTCATTTTTTTTTATTTTTAGCTTTTATTTCGTTTTCCCATTGTTCTCACTTTTTTCCCATTTAAAATTTTCTTGCTTTTTCTTTCTTCTTTCGTTTTCAATCTTTCTCGCATTTACTTTATTTTTCCTATATTTTTTAACATCAACTTTCTCTGTGTTGCTTGCTTCGATCACCTTGTTAACATATATTTTTTCTTTTAACGTTAAATGGTTTTTTGCTAGCATTCTTTTTCATACTCCCTCCATCTCAAAATAGATGTCTCAAATTTATTAAAATTTAGATGAATCTAGACACTATTTAGTATATAGATTTATCTAAAAATTTCTATTCTTGAACGGAGGGAGTACTATTTATTGGTTTTCTCGTTTTTTGGGTACTTTTGTGCTGGGGTCCTTGCCTCCAGTTTTTTTACGTGTTGTCTAGCTCGTTTCGCTATTTATAATCGTTTTCTCCCTCCACTTTTCCTATGCTCTTTTCTTTCTTCGTCTTTTTCATTTTTTGAGTTATTCGTTTTTTAGTGACTTGATATTTTCTCCCGTTTATTCGTCTATATCTATTTTTGTATGATTTTTCTGTTTCTTACATGCTTTTTCTTCTACACAGCCGTTCTCACGCTGCTCCTTCTGGCAGTGTAATGCACTGGCATATTACATTAGAAACTGGCGATGATAGATGCAACTACGCATTAGTTGTAGTTGTTACATAACCAAGGTGTTGTTCTCCGTAAAACATGGGATCTGCAAGCGATGTTGACACCGAACAATGATAGCGTCGAACTTAGAATGCCTTATCATATTTTTATAACAAGTTTATTTTTCTTATATCTGTTCGTATTTTTTTTCTTCTAATTTTTATGTTTAGACGTATTTTTATATTTATGCTTTACCAATACGGAGTAAAACATGTAAAAAAACACTCTCGCAATCATAAATGATGAGAAGACAGTGATTGGCCACGATAAATTTCTGGTGGTAATAATCAGAGTAATTAACACTCTCGCAATCATGAATGACGATAAAATCTTTCTATAGTTTTTACCATGTAATTTTTTTGTCTAACTTCTTGTACTCTCAGTCCTTGATAAATGACAATTACACAGACCTCTACGGTTTTTCGGTAAAAAAATATGAAGATAAAATGTGATCGACCATGATAACTGCCTGGTGGTACGAAGTTCAGCAAGCATCGTCGCGTTACAGCATAACGATGATTTATATGAAGCGTCAAGACGAACACCTATTGTGCGTTGTTGATGAGGTTCTTTCTGCGCGTTCTCGCTGTAGTATGTGGCAGCTCGGAAACGGCGGTTGTAGTATACACGGCATATGGAGTCTGTTAAAGTTGTTAATGTTTTACCCTTTATTTTTTTCTTGCATAAATTTTGATATTCGGAGTACATGATGTAAATTTGACACATGAATATGTACTATAATATAAGTGTTCTATGTACACTTAGCAAAGGAACGTGAGCTGTAATATGTATGTATATATGAAATTTAAATAAGTTGTATACTACTTTACAGTATGTATATTATGCTTCCTAGGTTCTTACGCTTGTATAGCATTTATGTCTTCTTGTTTATACTTTCCGTCGTGCAGTTTTGTCTTAGAGCATACGAATGTTTGGATGTGAAAATTTATCTCCATCACAAACTCACAGCATGTACCTGCTTACGGATGACAAACTTGAAATGCACGGCTGAAAACCTTAGAATACACGAAAGAGAAAAAGTCTATTGTCGGAGATGAAAGAAACAGTATAAAGAATCATCCATGTTAAACACTAATGCATGTATAACAATATTGCGATACACGAATTTGGCACCGACTCAACCGTACTCTATGTGCTCTAGAGGACTCATACGATTTAGCGGTGCGAGAATAGGTTCCAGCCGCACCCAGACTCACGCTATAAGAACAACTCACTATTACGTAGCATTCCGAGACCAAATATTTTCTTTTGCACATAGATGTAGCGTGATCATATCATAAAGCATTATGCCTACCGACCCCGCCCCGGGAGGCGCCGAGAGAAGTCTAGTTGAAAGAATGGTAATGGAAATAGGGGTAAGATGGAGGAACCAGATCTGTAAATAGTCGAGAACCTTTAGGATAAAAGAGGAGAAGGAGAAGGACGCCCCGCAGAGAAGGTGGCCCAGTAGAACCACAACCTCCCCCTCCCGAAGAATAGGGGAGGTAACCTCGCGTGGTTTCCATACCATGGTTCGCCGGGAGTGGCCTGTCGCGTACGAGGTCGTCAAGCTGGCCAGAGGTGTCGATGTACACTAACCACTTCTCAAGCCTCTTTTCCTCAAACTCTACGATGAGCGAGTCCATCGACATTGGCTCAGACTCAAGGGAGAGGATATTGTAGAAAGACTCCATGGACTTAGAGCCTATAAATAGGGAGGAGAAAAGGGCTCCATGAGAGTCGAGAGATCCGACCATGGATGAGCTCTGAGAAGACAAAAGGGAAATTACCCTCGCCCAAAGGAAGGACAAATTTTATGATGGGGACGGTGAGGAAGAAGGTATCTCCTCAATTCATAGTGGATCTCCAGCTTTCCTCGTGGGCATGAATCTCATTATTATCACCACCTTCAATTTTGCCGGACAGAAGAGATTCCCACGTAACAGAAGAGCTCTGGGAAGCAACAGTTATTGAGAAGACCTCTCCAATCGGTTTAGATTCAGGTCCTCACGTCCACGAAAAAGATCCTCCCAGGAGACCAACTCGGGCCGCAAGAGAATTTAAAAAGCTATTAGCACCATTGGACTATACCTAAACCACACTCGACCTCAGACCTCACTCGCCGATGGGTCCATAGGCAAGGTTCCAACATGATAAGAGCTGAATTTACGGATACCTTCTCGACCTCTCGGTTCGGTACTCCATGTCATATAGGGGACCTCCCTGACCTTGTCAGTAATTAAGGTATCCACACCTCTACACAAAACAATTGTTTCCCCCTTTTGTTATTAACCCCTTATGCAGGGCCTCTTCATAAGCCCATTACCGTAGGACATCTGTGATGTGAAGGCACATTAGACCTGCTCTGAAGACGAGCACACGGAAAGGTCTGCGTGATCGAGGCGTCTCTACATGCGGTATACCTTACGACAAGACCACGAGCATTCACCAAGACCTCACGCCTCAAGACTAAGAAAAAGTCATCAAGCTCACTAGGGGGAGGTTGAGCACGAGCTACAACAACTCTGATTAAAGGAAGGCCGTCTTATTAAAGGTACCGATCGGGGGTTTATCGGTGATGAGTGGATTTAGACCTGTATCACACATGGGTTTTAATCCACAATTATTTCCCACGCCTACCTCTGACGATCAAATACCCGAAGGACTGCATCTAGAAGCTCTCAACCGACCTAACCTATGGGGCTGCAATACGGCTCTCTAGAGATCCCGAAGACTAGGCACACGCGCAAGGGAGATTGAAGATTAGGATTACGTGCAGGACAAGATGAAGACCTGGCATGACTAAGGAATACTCTGCTACCATCGACGCCTATAAGTACTCAACGACATTCACCCGAGAAGGACATGCCATAATCGTCCAAATCTTTGCCATTAGCCTTAGTCATAGATCTAGATTCATTTATCTCGTCATATATCATTATAAGCCCACCGGGATCATCTTGTAGACACATTGTATGATATCTTGATCACCTTATGAATAAAGTCTGAGATAATCCTCCCATTACACATATACCTTCGTCTTTGAGATCCAAACCTGCTGACCCGAGTCGATTGCCGAACAAATAAACTCTCTTCTGTTCCTTAGCAGTGAGACTGTATAGGAATCTTGAAAACTATCCTTCGTCAATTTTGCTCACTACAAGAAATGTGTCAAATTATGACGTTTTGGTAGTGACCATCTACAAAATCGTCTTAGTTTTTTGAAGATTCCACACCGCATGGTCTCAAGCTGCTTCGGAGGGCCAAAGCCTTAGTGAAATATGACGATTTTGCTTAAAAACGTCATAATTTCTTTAAATGAAATCGTCATAATAAGTAGGCAGATCTAAATATAGAGGATATCAACATGGACCGTTGGATGCGAACAAGATGGACGGGTAGGATGCTAATATGAGGGAACTTGACATGGATCGATGACATGGCATGCTACCATCCCGCGCGCAGATATCAAATATTTTCATAGGACATACCGCACGTGTGCCCTCCCAGCGCGCGTGTGCCCTCCCATGAAACCTACCCCAACCCTAATCCTATCACGCCCTCCTTCTCCAAATGATCTCGCACGCCGCCCTCCTCCCTACCTCTAGATTGCGCCACTGCTATCCTCTGTTCGTGAGCCTCTTCCACAAGTCCACCTACGACAACTCGTCGAGGCTGACGACGACGGTGATGGTTTGACCCCCTACCAACACCCCAACCCTCGCCACGATCCCACTATTGGCGCCTCGCCTCTCCTTGGTGCAGATCTCGCCTCCCGGTGCTTCCTCCTCTACTGTGGCCCTCGTGCTGCCCTCCTCTCGCTCCTCTGGTACCTCCAAACCGCCTCCTCGTAAGGTCGCGACTAGGAGACCGAGCTCGGCGGTGGTGGATTGGGCAACAACATGGGATCCGGGAGCGATGGTTCCGGCGGAGGAAGAAGGGAGGGCTCTCCATGCCAGAGAAGCTCACCACTGCTATCGCGGCGGGCCGAGGTGGGTTGGTGGAGCCTTGACAAGAAGTCTGGCGATCCAGAAGTCACGATCCAAAGAAGCCGCAGAGGTAAAACCCATCTCCTCTCCCCTCGTTTGTTCTCCCTTACAAAGATCCACACCACGCTGTTCCTAGGAAGGACGACAAGGGAAAGGGCATCGATCCGCTTCAGAGTCCATAGCCTTCCATACCAAACAAGCATGGTCGTCTCACCGAAATTTGAGGCCCCATCTATTTTACTAGTATGTTGATGCTCTAGGTTATTAGATTAGTTCTTGCTGAATGTTTGGGAATGGGGTATCCATGATGAAACATGTAGAAAGGGAATACAAGCAATCATGTTCTTGTTATTACTTATTGTGTATCTGTGATTTCCAAAAAAAACTCATATGATTTGATACTACTGTTAATCATTGTTTGCTAAATGTGTGTAGATAAGGAATAATTCTCTGATCTTAATGTGTGCAGCTATTGACTTTAGTTTTTATCTGTTCTATAAACACTGTGGAGTAACCTATTATTTCTTTGTTTTAGGCAATCACTCAAGACAGACCAAGCATGTGTTGTAAATTGCAATATCTGCACCCTTCGAGGGGCTAGATGATCATGAACCTGAGTTGTGCAACAATGGACTCTACTTGGGAGCTCCACTTCTTATATAGCAAGAATGTGAGAAATTTCATGAACTTTTTTGCTTATCCTTTTTCCTGATACCTTTGTTTCTAGATTACTGTAAGATAATGCACACCTTCATTATTTGTTTGCATCTTTGCAAATGATGGATCCCACTAATTCGGACAGTGCATTAGTCTTGACAGCTCAATTTTGTATAGTAAATAATGTGATGGTAATCTGGAATAGTAATCATTATAATGCTGCAATATAAAATTTATCCTAGATATTGCATAGAGTTACATCAAATGATATATCTCATAATATGTTAGGCACTGTATAATATGGAACAATAAAGTGATGCTTCTATTTTGGTTATGCTAGAGTAATGCATCAACTTATATTTTTGAAAACCTTGAGTCAATATGTATGCCAATCCTACTAAGTTTCATTTTTAAGAGCTTTGGGAAATGGCTTACTTTATATTGCCAAAAGAATTTTTCCACCTTTGTTGTATCCAATACATAGCTGTATTTTATTAAATTATATTGCTTACAAGTTATTATTTATTCACAGACCCAAATGTGTGGTGATGTGCCTTCCTGAACCAGGGGAGTCACCTAGAGCGCACCAACCCTGGCCATGGTATCGCGTTCATATCATTGAGTTCACCGCGCTGGCAATCAAGATGTGCTTCCTTCTCTGGATTAGATAAGTCTTTGATTTAACCTCTTCTTGTCCTTTGTTACTTAGTTGATAGGCCACTGCACTTGTTCCTTTGTATTTGGGCTCACGAAAGTGACAATAATCTCGGTGTCGAATTGGACATACATTGGGTTATGGATCATATGCTAAATTAATAGGTGTATTCATGTGTTATAAATTTGAGTTGAATTCATGTATGTATCATTGTCTAATATGATACCTAAATTAGGACATTAGCTCCTAGCTAGCTTCTCATAGGCTATCTGGTAAATCTGAGAATGGTTTGAGTTTATCTGTTGGATGGTTTAGTTTCTCATCATGGGTGATAATAGCATAATGGTTTACCACGTTTTTCGCCATCATTTTTTGCATTCTATGTAGAATATTTTCATGAAGGCAATATCTTACAATAACTTGTGATTTCCCCTAATTTTCATTATATATAGAATAATTTTATTCCCTTACTTACATCCATTCTCAACTGTGTCAGTCTTGAGATAAATGCCTGATATTACACTACTAGGAAAATGGTCATACATGGCGCACTGAAAGCCCGTCAAGTGGCGCACTTTTGTGCGCGCCACGGCCTTCTGACTATCTCTCGGCCGTGGCGCCTAGCGCCAGTTGTGTAGAGATAGGCGTGGCGCACCTAGTGCGCCACGAAGTTTGGCATGGTGCGCTACCCTTGGATCTTCGTGGCGCTACCCGGTGCGCCACTAAACATCCATGGTGCGCTTTAGGGTGTAGCGCCACGAAGGTAGAACATGTGCCACAGATATTTTTTTTTTTAATTTCCAAGCCAGATTATATGCAATACAGATTATATACAATATTACAAGATATACACACACAGATACAAGATATACAATTATATATATAAATACCGATATGAAAAACAAGATTGAAACAAATACATATAGATAAGTCTCATACATGAATACATAGTCCAAGTTACATTGTTTTGATCATGTTACAAAGTAGTAGTTGGTGACATGCAAATACATGTGTCGATCGAACAAGTTAGAGCTCTAAGCTCGCCTAGACATCTAAACTAGCTAGCTAGACACAAACGCGGGATAAATAACCAAAGAAGATAAGCATGATCACCGCCGCGACGAAGGTGTAGGTCTTCATCCGGTTCCTTGTCCTAACTCCCGCTAGATAGCGCGTGTATCTATCTTCCGCCTCCGCCATAGTGTTGTACCCTTTGTAGCTATTGCCGCTGAAACGGTGCACCTGTCTCCGGCAGTCTTCCCAATCATCGTAGACTCCGGGAACCCGTCCCTTGTACACGACGTACCACGTCATCTACAAGTTGACAATAATAACTAACCGGTGATTGAAAAACCATGTATAATTAAAGTCGCATATGAAGATACACTTATAGAAAATACTCTTAAATCAAAAAGAGCAAACTCAAAAAGCATGCCTCATATATAACTAGCTAGGTCGTTGGACAGAATTGCTTATGACGGACTGTTAGCCAAGTAGGATGCACAATTCCCGGACTTGTGCATATCACAAGGCTAACAATCCCGTCATAGCACATTCACATATATATTGTGCCACGACATTTCAATCATCGGCATATTCTCGAAAAGACAAAAATAACTCGAAAAGCATGCCTCATATATAACTAGCTAGGTCGTTGGACACGAGATTGCTTATGACGGACCTAGCCAAGTATGATGCACAATTCACGGACTTGTGCATATCACAAGGCTAACAATCCCGTCATAGCACATTCACATATATATTGTGCCACGACATTCAATCATCGGCATATTCTCGAAGAAGACAAAATAACTCGAAAAGCATGCCTCATATATAACTAGCTAGGTCGTTGGACAGGAATTGCTTATGACGGACTTTGTGAGCCAAGTAGGATGCACAATTCTGGACTTGTGCATATCACAAGGATCACAATCCCGTCATAGCACATTCACATATATATTGTGCCACGACATTTCAATCATCGGCATATTCTCAAAAAAGACAAAAATAACTCGAAAAGCATGCCTCATATATAACTAGCTAGGTCGTTGGACACGAATTGCTTATGACGGACTGTGAGCCAAGTAGGATGCACAATTCACGGACTTGTGCATATCACAAGGCTCACAATCCGTCATAGCACATTCACATATATATTGTGCCACGACATTTCAATCATCGACATATTCTCGAAAAGACAAAAATAACTCGAAAAGCATGCCTCATATATAACTAGCTAGGTCGTTGGACACAGAATTGCTTATGACGGACTGTCACCCAAGTAGGATGCACAATTCGGACTTGTGCATATCACAAGGCTCACAATCCGCATAGCACATTCACATATATATTGTGCCACGACATTTCAATCATCGGCATATTCTCGAAAAGACAAAAATAACTCGAAAAGCATGCCTCTTATATAACTAGCTAGGTCGTTGGACACAGGAATTGCTTATGACGGACTGCTACCAAGTAGGATGCACAATTCACGGACTTGTGCATATCACAAGGTCGATAATCCCATAGCACATTCACATATATATTGTGCCACGACATTTCAATCATCGGCATATTCTCGAAAAGACAAAATAACTCACACTTGTCGTCCGAGAACCAAAGAGTAAGCAAAAACCAAAGAGTAAGCAAAAAAACCAAGCATTGATTGATATATAATAATAATAAGCAAAATAAGTAAGCGGTGATTCATAAACCTAATAAGATAAGTACACTTGTCGTCCACACACACAAAGGTCATCTATAGTTTGCAACTACAACTAGGCCAACATCAAGCCTTACGCTCGCTTAGGCAGGAGGAGGGGCATACGCAATCATGAACTTCCTATAGTCACCCCGCATCTCTAGGCGATCTTCTATGTCACGGTTATTCGATATTTCCTCAGAGAAGATCCCTCAAGTCATGACATCACGAAGATGATTGCCCCAAAGCGCCTGGATGCGATACATCTCTTGTCTAATATCCGAATCATTGATCTTGGCCTTTGCTTCGCCCATTGCTTGAGATGATCGGCAACAGAGAATTCGCTTGTCAAGTAGGAACGCCTCATGTGATGGAGTGCGTAGTAGGCTTCCTTCTTCTTGTTTTCCGGCTGCTTCACGCAGGGAACTCACGTTACGTGGTTGAAGACGTGCTGCCGAACTTGACCTTCTTACGCACGGCTGGTGCCTTCCGTCGAGGCAAAGCCGGTGAGAGCATCATCCGTAACTTCCTTGATATTGTCGTAGTTTTCTTCTTTTCTAGACTCCCGAGTCGAAATAAATGGCGTGGGAATGCTTGGCGATAAGGAGATGAGCGTCAGTGTTCATCTCTGCAAAAAATTCAAATGGAATGTGTTGAAAAAGAATGATGATGATCTAATAAAGCCAATCGACGGTGGCGTGAATAACGACTTACTCGGGAAAGTAAGGCACGAGAATGTATTCCTTTGTCTTGTTCGCCACGAGGATTCTTTTTAGGTACGAGGCCACGATACGTCGTTTGGCTGGGGAACCCAAGCAGCCGTCACGCATGTAGTAGGGGTCCACTATAGCGATGCCCGGTGTGTTCTCTCTAATGATCTGCGTGGCGGTGAGAAAAAGGCGGACCATGGTATAGTGCAGCGGGTATAGGTGGAACATATTGAAGATGTCCTCGAACCGCAGGAAGAACAGATCCGAGGCGGTGTCGTGAAGCCCAAGCTCGGTGGCACCTTAACCACGAATACCGGTGCGAGGATCTTTCTCCGATAGAAGGCGTCTCTCTATCGTCAAGACGCCGTCATGCACACTCTGCAGTTCATGGCGAGCTTGCAAATTCTTAGGTAGCATGGGCTCACCCGCCACATGAATCCTCCACATAATACCCTCGGGTCTTGGTGGCCGTCCGAAACCTGATCGGATTCGCGTTGTTGACGCCACCGGCTGGCTCGAGCTGCTAGATTTTCTTTTCCTGCCCTTTTTTCCTTTTGGAGAGCGGGCATGCACTTATCGAGCACCGCCGCCCTATGTAGTGTGTCGGCTTAGAATAAAGGGGTTGGTTGTATCACCGGCTCAGAAGGCGCAAGTCGGAGGTCCTCGAGAACCAAGCAGGCGCTTGGTGATAGTGGCTTTCAGTGGGGCCACCACCAGGTCTTCTTCGCTGCCAAACCGAGTCAAGAAGTGATCATTCCAGTCTTCAAGTCCTCGGCCGGATCTGCGCCATGTGCATATCATCAACATGATCATCCGACCCACCGCGTGGAGGTGACGCGAGGGCGTAGGCCTTGCCACCGCTTGTCGCTGGCACGACAAGCGGTCTTGTTCATGTGGCGTGATGGCCCCCGCCCCAAACGGATCATGCTCTTTGGCCATAGCATGAACAAGCGAAGCAACTTCGAGGATGTACGACTCTTCTTCATCCGCCTCACCGGGGTTGAATGGGAGGTTCCAGTCGTCGCAGCCCCTTAGCACCCGACTAATTTTAACCTGTGCACGCTATCTAGCATCGGCTTTGAGTGGAACGCGCTGCAAGGGTTGAACGATGGTACCTTGGCAACATCCCTCATTTCGTTGTTCACGTAGCATAAGAGAGTGCAAGGAACATCCGTCTGGAAAACATGTACGGCGTCGTCGAGCGAGATGCCACAAGAGTAATATATAGATGGCATGAAAGGCGGTAATTAAAGCAATTTGTTTACCGTGATGGCGTCGAGATCGGCTAATGTCGACGCACGACACGCTGACAGGCGTGCAAGAGACTAAGGGCTTTGATGGCGCGGCCGCCGGTGTATTCTCCCTACCGACGGGTGCTTGAGCTCCTGCCGCCGCGACGATGGCGGGGGCACCAACATGTACTCCGCGCCATGGTGATGGCAGGGGAGTCACCAACACTTTCGGCGCCGCGGTGCTAGCGCGGAGTCACGAACACGTAGTTCGCCTGATTCGTCGGCCGCTGTTCGAGTGGTCACGACCATGCTTGGAATCGAGCACGGCCCTACTCGACCACCCGCACTCCGCTATTGACTCCACCAAGGTAGGGTGAAGGACGAGGATGATTGCCAGTTGTCTTGGACGATCTGCGGGATCCGCGCCACTTGTGCCTTAAGTTCTTGAACCTCTGCTTTTTCCTCCTCGCTCCTTCCGACGGTGCCACATGCGTCCTCGGTGGACCAAAATGATCCACCCAATTCTTACCCCGAGGCGGCCAGACGGGCCGGCAACGGCTTCTTCAGAATCGCTCTATTTTCTTGGCGGTTCGCCTGTTAAAAGGGTTATCCCGGTGGCCGTCGACCCACAGGATGAGGAACCACAGGATCCATGACTAGCAACAATTTCCTCCTCTGCGGAAGTAATAAAGTGAATCATTTAGATCATCGATTAGATTGCAATCGTGTTGATCACCGGTAATTAGATTATACTTACCACAATTTCCTCGAATTCCTTCACCGCAGGATCCGCGGTGAGTTGTTTGGTTTTTGGGTCCACATGGTAACGGGCCCTGATGAAGTTTCGAACCTGCGGGTTGAATTTAGCAAAGGGTTTTCTATCCTTGGATCTATACTCTTCGTCCTCCTTATTCCATTTGGCCTCCGATTCTCAGATCCACCAGATCCGAGATGGTGATGACCTATATTCACGCTGCGCCTTTCCCCGATTACTATTGTCCAGGGCTCTTTCGGATTCACACCTCTCCTTGAACTCCCGGAACTGATCTTCGGTGATCTGCGGGTCAATCTTCTGGATCTCCTCGATACTTTTGCCTTCTTTATAGATCTTCTTCTTTAACCGGGTTCTCCATCTGGCCAGGGCAGTGCTCATCTTTGTGAGGGCGGATTTGTTTACTTTCCCATGATAATTTGTGTTCGATACTTAGCGGGAAACTTGTATCCGCGTGCACTTCTCGAAGGAGTGTGCAAGTGGCCATTATCTTTATGCGGAGATTCTCGGTGTTGATCGAGATGGTTGTCCGGTGATCGCCGCCACTTGCCCACCATACCCTTTGACGACAAGGCGGGCTCCAAAGGAACCCCTGTTGGGCTCACTTGGTAATTTCCTCCTGGCCGTGCCGACCGTGTTGGCGCCGGTCCTTCTTCTCTTCTTCTTAGGAGGGTTGCTACCACTCCCTGTGCCCTCGCCGCCATCAGTGGTTTCATCGTCCGCCGTTCCTTCGGCTTCTTCCTCCGCGTCTTCCATCTCATCATCCTCGCTCTCCGAAGGATGGTATTCTTCATCGTTTTCTAGCCACTGGTGTCGGGGGTGTACCCCCAGGTACCCCAGAGTTGGTGAATTAAGTAAGTCAGTAAGCTACATATATAAGAAATGATATTAAATATGAGTACAAAAGATAAACAAAAAAGGATAAAGGAAAAAAGCTGAACTGGGCCGAGTTATAACTATCTCGGCCTATCTCCATTGTTTCGCCTAGGCCAAAGAGCACAAACGGGCCGAATTAATATCAATTCGGCCCACCTAGCCGAGTCATCACCGGACCCTCCACTCCACCAGGCCGAGGTGGGCAGGATTCGGCCCACCACTGATCAGCGCTACCTCTCCCTCCAAACTCCCGCCAACGCCCCGCGCCAGCACCGATCCCGCCAGCGTCGCCAAGCCACAGCTCACTCCCCGCCAGGATCCCCTCCGCCTGCTCCTACCAAGCGGCATCCCGCGTCCCAGCGTCTGCGTCCCCCGGGTGGGCCGGATTCGGCCCACCACGAGGACACTACCTCACCAGCAAGCCCCCCCGACTCGACCGCTTCTCCCGGATGGGCCGGTCGCGGTCATCTTGGCCCACCGCAGGCTCCACCCTCCAGGCCGAATCGGTGTCACCCATTGGCCTTCTCACCTCAAGCGGGCGGCGACCACAGGCGAATGAGAGGACCCACTGGCCTTCGCAGCTTCCAATGTAGCGACCCGGGCCGAATGAGGAGTAATTCGGCTGGGCTACTGCATTGATCTTACAGGCGAATCATTCCACCCCAGCCAATTAGGTGCAATCAGCAGGATAGCTCTTTCCAATTTCTATCCAATCCAATTAGCTACACTATATGCCAAAGTTCCAGCCAAGTCGTCGATCGTTGTCTCGTGTCGATCTTTGGACGCTCTTGGTTCAGACCGCACGTGCCCTGAATATGCCCTTGGCATCTAAGAAGATGTTAGGAATATGCCTTAGCATCTCCAAAGATGCTAAGGCATATCTTGAGCATCTCGAAGATGCCAGAATATGCTCTCTAGATGCCAATCGAACAAGATTTGTCCCCTGGGCTCCCCTTTATAAGGAGCACCAGGGGGATCATTCTGAGGGGAGGCCCCCGAAGGGCTCCTCCCCTCTATGCTCACTAGGAGCTCTCCTTCTCCCTCTTCCTCCACTCTTGTAGAGATCTAGATAGAAGGATAGGAGAAACAGCTCCAGGAGCATGATTGTAGCCACATGTATGGCAAGGTTATAAGAGATTAGATGTATAGAAGGAGGAGTAATCCCCGCTTGAGAGCTTCAATCCAATATACATTGTCTTTCTCTTTGTTCATACGAGTGCGGTCTTCATCTGCTATCCTCCCCGGATTCCTCCACGTCCATCGGCCCCAACTTTAGCCTACCCATGGCATATGCCGTGATACCACCACGACATTTGGCGCCCACCGTGGGGCCTCTAGTGGCGTTGGTTGGGTTTCCATCCGGACGGGAACATCTTCATCAATTTCTTCCTCATAGGGCTCATCCAGCTTCACCAAGCGAACAGGGAACAAAGGGGTAAGCTCAGAGGCTCTCCAAGTCTAACTCATCAAAGCAGGAAAGACTCAGCAGGAAGGACTCAAGCACTACTCCAAGCTTACTGTAAGTACCAAGTAACTCAGCAGGACAGGTACGACCTACCAAGACTCACTCAAACACTTCCCCAAGTATATGAGTGCCAGATAACTCAGTCACCTACACTCAAACTTTCACCCCGAGAAGAAAAGAACTTAACCCGGGGACTAGCCGACTTGTCCTTAGAGTCACCTTTGGATTAAGATAACATCATGTTGATTTAGATCTGTACATCACCAAATTTTATTTATAACTCGGCCATAAGTTGAATCAGCTTATTTGTGATTCAGATAGATTTTGAGTCGGTTAGTTTATGTTTTGGATTATCCATTAACTCAGCTCCACAGCAGGCTTATTTATAACTCGGATAGAAGTTGAATCAGCTCGTTTATGATCCAGGTAGAATTTGAGTCAGTTTACTTATGAGTCGGATAGAATTTGAGTCAGTTTATGTATGCTTTGAATTGTCCTTTAACTCGGCTTACTGGCCAGCTTATTGTTAATTCGGATATAACTTGTAGTCAATTTGTTTATGCTTTGAATTGACCTTTAACTCAGCTCAGTAGATTGTCTCTGATTCAAACTAACATTTGATTCAGCTTGCCAGGGTATATTATAATTCCGATTGGCATTCAGACTCGGCGTACTAATCATATCTCAGACTTGGGCCGAAGCTTTAGTTCACCAGATTGCCAGGTTATGTTATGACTCGGATTGATATCTCACCATCTTAACAGATTACCCCGTATCTCGGATGACAATTGGTCAGCTCGTCATATCTCGAATCTATATCTCATATCTACATCTCGAATCAGATCTCTCAGCGGTTAGCCCTATTATCATATCCCAAAGCTTAATCTCGGATCTATATCTCGGATCCATATCAAGGGCAAATTATCGTCATCACGCCAAATCAAGCTATATCATGACAGGTAGTAACTCGGATTTTGGATGAGTTAACTCGGATTTGAGTCAGAAGACTCAGATTCGGGATGCAAGTCAAAATTGAGTAAAGTAACTCGGATTTTGGATGAGTTAACTCGGATTTGAGTCAGAAGGCTCAGATTCGGGATGCAAGTCAAAATTGAGTAAAGTAACTCGGATTTTGGATGAGTTAACTCGGATTTGAGTCAGAAGACTCAGATTCGGGATGCGAGTCAAAATTGAGTAAAATAACTTGGATTTTGGATGAGTTAACTCGGATTTGAGTCAGAAGACTCAGATTCGGGATGCGAGTCAAAATTGAGTAAAGTAACTCGGATTTTGGATGAGTTAACTCGGATTTGAGTCAGAAGACTCAGATTCGGGATGCGAGTCAAAATTGAGTAAAGTAACTTGGATTTTGGATGAGTTAACTCGGATTTGAGTCAGAAGACTCAGATTCGGGATGCAAGTCAAAATTGAGTAAAGTAACTCGGATTTTGGATGAGTTAACTCGGATTTGAGTCAGAAGGCTCAGATTCGGGATGCAAGTCAAAATTGAGTAAAGTAACTCGGATTTTGGATGAGTTAACTCGGATTTGAGTCAGAAGACTCAGATTCGGGATGCAAGTCAAAATTGAGTAAAGTAACTCGGATTTTGGATGAGTTAACTCGGATTTGAGTCAGGAGACTCAGATTCGGGATGCAAGTCAAAATTGAGTAAAGTAACTCGGATTTTGGATGAGTTAACTCGGATTTGAGTCAGAAGACTCAGATTCGGGATGCAAGTCAAAATTGAGTAAAGTAACTCGGATTTTGGATGAGTTAACTCGAATTTGAGTCAGAAGGCTCAGATTCGGGATGCAAGTCAAAATTGAGTAAAGTAACTTGGACCTTGGATGAGTTAACTCGGATTTGAGTCAGAAGACCCAGATTCGGGAAGCAAGTCAAAATTGAGTAAAGTAAGTCGGATTTCGGATAAGTTAACCCGGATTCAATCATGTAACTCAGAGTTGAGTCGAATGACTCAGACTTAGGCATAAAGTCAATTTTGAGTAAGGAAACTCGGATTTGGAATCAGGTGAATCGGGTAATAACTTACCTAATGAGGTTAAAGGAGCAATGCCAAAGAAGGCTAGAGCGCAAAACTTACCCGATGAGGTTAAGAAAGCAATGCCGAAGAAGGCAGGAACTCATAACTTGCCCAATAGGGTTAAAAGAGCAGTGCCAAAGAAGGCCAGAACTCATAATTTACCCGATGAGGTTAAGAGAGAAATGCCAAAGAAGGCAAGAATTCATAACTTACCTAATGGGGTTAAAGGAGCAATGCCCAAGAAAGGCAAGAGCTCATAACTTACTCGATGGGGTTAAAAGAGCTATGCCCAAAAAGGCAAGAACTCATAACTTACCCAATGGGGTTAAAAGAGCAGAGCCCAAGAAGGCCAGAACTCATAACTTACCCAATGAGGTTAAAAGAGATGCCAAAGAAGGCCAAGACTCATAAACTTACCCAATGAGGTTAAAAGCAAGTGCCAAAGAAGGCCAAGACTCATAAACTTACCCAATGAGGTTAAAAGAGCAGTGCCAAAGAAGGCCAAGACTCATAAACTTACCCAATGAGGTTAAAAGAGCAGTGCCAAAGAAGGCCAAGACTCATAAACTTACCCAATGAGGTCAAAAGAGTAGTGCCAAAAAAGGCCAAGACTCGTAAAACTTACCCAAAGAGGTCAAAAGAGCAGTGCCAAAAAAGGTCAAGACTCGTAAAACTTACCCAAAGAGGTTAAAAGAGCAGCGCCAAAGAAAGCCAAGACTCATAACTTACCCAAAGGGGTTATGACCAGTGCCCATGAAGGCCAGAAGTCTAGAAACTTACCCAAAGGGGTTATGACCTGAGCCCACGAAGGCCAGAAATCAAGAGACTCACCCATAGAGGTTACGAAGAGCGCCCGAGAAGGCCAAAAGTCAAAAAAGAAAACTGTCCCAGAAGGGTTATGAGCAGAGCCCAAGAAGGACAAAGTCACAAACTTGCCCAAAAACATTATGCAACCAAGAGATTATAAGTCAGAAGATAACTCTGGGAATATTTAATATGAAGCCTATGCACGACTCTACGAGTCCCACATAGCCTCGGGGACTAATGTCGGGGGTGTACCCCCAGGTACCCCAGAGTTGGTGAATTAAGTAAGTCAGTAAGCTACATATATAAGAAAATGATATTAAATATGAGTACAAAAGATAAACAAAAAAGGATAAAGGAAAAAAGCTGAACTGGGCCGAGTTATAACTATCTCGGCCTATCTCCATTGTTTCGCCTAGGCCAAAGAGCACAAACGGGCCGAATTAATATCAATTCGGCCCACCTAGCCGAGTCATCACCGGACCCTCCACTCCACCAGGCCGAGGTGGGCAGGATTCGGCCCACCACTGATCAGCGCTACCTCTCCCTCCAAACTCCCGCCAACGCCCCGCGCCAGCACCGATCCCGCCAGCGTCGCCAAGCCATAGCTCACTCCCCGCCAGGATCCCCTCCGCCTGCTCCTACCAAGCGGCATCCCGCGTCCCAGCGTCTGCGTCCCCCGGGTGGGCCGGATTCGGCCCACCACGAGGACACTACCTCACCAAAGAAGCCCCGACCGACTGCTTCCCGGATGGGCCGGTCATCTCGCCATCCTACCACAGGCTCCACCCTCCAGGCAATCGGTGTCACCCGCTGGGCCTTCTCAGCCTCAAGCGGGCGACTGACCGAATGAGAGGACCCAGTGGCCTTCAGCTTCCAACAAAGCCAACACCGGCCGAATGAGGAGTAATTCGGCTGGGCTACTTCTGCATTGATCTTACCTGGGCCGAATCATTCCACCCCCAGGCCGAATTAGGTGCAATCAGGCAGGATAGCTCTTTCCAATTTCTATCCAATCCGAATTAGCTACACTATATGCCAAAGTTCCAAAGAAGTCGTCGATCGTTTGTCTCGTGTCATTCTTTGGACGCTCTTGGTTGACCGCACGTGCCCCTGGAATATGCCCTTGGCATCTAAGAAGATGCTAGGGAATATGCCTTAGCATCTCCAAAGATGCCAAGGCATATGCTGAGCATCTCTAGAAGATGCCAGGAATATGCTCTCTAGATGCCAATCGTAGGGAACAAGATTTGTCCCCTGGGCTCCCCTTTATAAGGAGCACCAGGGGGATCGTTCTGAGGGGAGGCCCCCGAAGGGCTCCTCCCCTCTATGCTCACTAGGAGCTCTCCTTCTCCCTCTTCCTCCACTCTTGTAGAGAGATCTAGATAGAAGGATAGGAGAAACAGCTCCAGGAGCATGATTGTAGCCACATGTATGGCAAGGTTATAAGAGATTAGATGTATAGAAGGAGGAGTAATCCCCACTTGAGAGATTCAATCCAAAATACATTGTCTTTCTCTTTGTTCATACGAAAAGGTCTTCATCAAGGCCATCCCTCCCGGATTCCTCCACGTCCATCGGCCCCAACTTTAGCCTACCCATGGCATATGCCGTGATACCACCATTTACATTTGGCGCCCACCGGGGCCTCTAGTGGCGTTTGGGTTTCCATCCGGACGGAACATCTTCATCAATTTCTTCCTCATAGGGCTCATCCAGCTTCACCAAGCTTAACAGGAACGAAGGGGTAAGCTCAGAGGCTCTCCAAGTCTAACTCATCAAAGGTGAAAGACTCAAGAAGGACTCAAGCACTACTCCAAGCTTCTCGTAAGTACCAAGTAACTCACAGGAGTACGACCTACCAAGACTCACTCAAACACTTCCCCAAGTATATGAGTGCCAGATAACTCAGTCACCTACACTCAAACTTTCACCCCGGGAAGAAAAGAACTTAACCCGGGGACTAGCCGACTTGTCCTTAGAGTCACCTTTGGATTAAGATAACATCATGTTGATTTAGATCTACATCACCAAATTTTATTTATAACTCGGCCATAAGTTGAATCAGCTTATTTGTGATTCAGATAGATTTTGAGTCAGTTAGTTTATGTTTTGGATTATCCATTAACTCAGCTCCACAGCAGGCTTATTTATAACTCGGATAGAAGTTGAATCAGCTCGTTTATGATCCAGGTAGAATTTGAGTCAGTTTACTTATGAGTCGGATAGAATTTGAGTCAGTTTATGTATGCTTTGAATTGTCCTTTATCTCGGCTTACTGGCCAGCTTATTGTTAATTCGGATATAACTTGAAGTCAATTTGTTTATGCTTTGAATTGACCTTTAACTCAGCTCGATGGGTGTCTCCGATTCAAACTAACATTGATTCAGCTTGCTGGTATATTATAATTCGATTGGCATTCGCATCGGCATTAATCATATCTCGGACTTGGGCGAAGCTTTAGTTCACAGATTGTTGTGTTATGTTATGACTCGGATTGATATCTCACCATCTTAACAGATTACCCGTATCTCGGATGACAATTGGTCATTTCGTCATATCTCGAATCTATATCTCATATCTACATCTCGAATCGATCTCTCTCAAGTTAGCCCTATTATCATATCCCAAAGCTTAATCTGGATCTATATCTAGGATCCATATCAAGGGCAAATTATCGTCATCACGCCCAAATCAAGCTATATCATGATGTAGTAACTCGGATTTTGGATGAGTTAACTCGATTTGAGTCGAAGACTGATTCGGGATGCAAGTCAAAATTGAGTAAAGTAACTCGATTTTGGATGAGTTAACTCGATTTGAGTCGAAGGCTCAGATTCGATGCAAGTCAAAATTGAGTAAAGTAACTCAGATTTTGGATGAGTTAACTGATTTGAGTCAAAGACTCAGATTCGGATGCGAGTCAAAATTGAGTAAAATAACTGGATTTCGATGAGTTAACTCGATTTGAGTCGAAGACCAGATTCGGATGCGAGTCAAAATTGAGTAAAGTAACTCGATTTTGGATGAGTTAACTCGATTTGAGTCGGAAGACTCGATTCGGGATGCGAGTCAAAATTGAGTAAAGTAACTTGGATTTTGGATGAGTTAACGGATTTGAGTCGAAGACTCAGATTCGGGATGCAAGTCAAAATTGAGTAAAGTAACTCGGATTTTGGATGAGTTAACTGATTTGAGTCGAAGGCTCAGATTCGGGATGCAAGTCAAAATTGAGCAAAGTAACTCGATTTGGATGAGTTAACTTTGATTTGAGTCAAGACTCAGATTCGATGCAAGTCAAAATTGAGTAAAGTAACTCGATTTTGGATGAGTTAACGGATTTGAGTCGAGACTCAGATTCGGATGCAAGTCAAAATTGAGTAAAGTAACTCGATTTTGGATGAGTTAACTGATTTGAGTCGAAGACTTATTCGGGATGCAAGTCAAAATTGAGTAAAGTAACTCGGATTTTGGATGAGTTAACTCGAATTTGAGTCAGAAGGCTCAGATTCGGGATGCAAGTCAAAATTGAGTAAAGTAACTTGGACCTTGGATGAGTTAACTCGGATTTGAGTCAGAAGACCCAGATTCGGGAAGCAAGTCAAAATTGAGTAAAGTAAGTCGGATTTCGGATAAGTTAACCCGGATTCAATCATGTAACTCAGAGTTGAGTCGAATGACTCAGACTTAGGCATAAAGTCAATTTTGAGTAAGGAAACTCGGATTTGGAATCAGGTGAATCGGGTAATAACTTACCTAATGAGGTTAAAGGAGCAATGCCAAAGAAGGCTAGAGCGCAAAACTTACCCGATGAGGTTAAGAAAGCAATGCCGAAGAAGGCAGGAACTCATAACTTGCCCAATAGGGTTAAAAGAGCAGTGCCAAAGAAGGCCAGAACTCATAATTTACCCGATGAGGTTAAGAGAGAAATGCCAAAGAAGGCAAGAATTCATAACTTACCTAATGGGGTTAAAGGAGCAATGCCCAAGAAAGGCAAGAGCTCATAACTTACTCGATGGGGTTAAAAGAGCTATGCCCAAAAAGGCAAGAACTCATAACTTACCCAATGGGGTTAAAAGAGCAATGCCCAAGAAGGCAGGAGCTCGTAACTTACCCAATGGGGTTAAAAGAGCAGTGCCAAAGAAGGCCAAGACTCATAAACTTACCCAATGAGGTTAAAAGAGCAAAGCCCAAGAAGGCAGGAGCTCATAACTTACCCAATGAGGTTAAAAGAGCAGTGCCAAAGAAGGCCAAGACTCATAAACTTACCCAATGAGGTTAAAAGAGCAAAGCCCAAGAAGGCCAAGACTCATAAACTTACCCAATGAGGTTAAAAGAGGAGTGCCAAAAAAGGCCAAGACTCATAAACCTACCCAAAGAGGTCAAAAGAGCAAAGGCCAAAAAGGTCAAGACTCGTAAAACTTACCCAAAGAGGTTAAAAGAGCAGCGCCAAAGAAAGCCAAGACTCATAACTTACCCAAAGGGGTTATGACCAGTGCCCATGAAGGCCAGAAGTCTAGAAACTTACCCAAAGGGGTTATGACCTGAGCCCACGAAGGCCAGAAATCAAGAGACTCACCCATAGAGGTTACGAAGAGCGCCCGAGAAGGCCAAAAGTCAAAAAAGAAAACTGTCCCAGAAGGGTTATGAGCAGAGCCCAAGAAGGACAAAGTCACAAACTTGCCCAAAAACATTATGTAACCAAGAGATTATAAGTCAGAAGATAACTCTGGGAATATTTAATATGAAGCCTATGCACGACTCTACGAGTCCCACATAGCCTCGGGGACTAATGTCGGGGGTGTACCCCCAGGTACCCCAGAGTTGGTGAATTAAGTAAGTCAGTAAGCTACATATATAAGAAAATGATATTAAATATGAGTACAAAAGATAAACAAAAAAGGATAAAGGAAAAAAGCTGAACTGGGCCGAGTTATAACTATCTCGGCCTATCTCCATTGTTTCGCCTAGGCCAAAGAGCACAAACGGGCCGAATTAATATCAATTCGGCCCACCTAGCCGAGTCATCACCGGACCTCCACTCCACTGCCGAGGTGGGCAGGATTCGCCCACCACCGATCGGCCTACCTCCTCCAAACTCCCGCCAACGCCTCACCACACCGATCCCGCCAGGCCGCCAAGCCACGCTCACTCCCGCCAGATCCCTCCGCTTCCTACCAAGCATCCCGCGTCCCAGCGTCTGCGTCCCCCGGGTGGGCCGGATTCGGCCCACCACGAGGACACTACCTCACCAGCAAGCCCCCCCGACTCGACCGCTTCTCTCGGATGGGCCGGTCGCGGTCATCTCGGCCCACCGCAGGCTCCACCCTCCAGGCCGAATCGGTGTTACCCCGGCTGGGCCTTCTCAGCCTCAAGTAGGCGGCGACCACGGAGAATGAGAGGACTACCGGGGCCTTCAGCCTTCCAATGGCCACGGGCCGAATGAGGAGTAATTCGGCTGGGCTACTTCTGCATTGATCTTACCTGGGCCGAATCATTCCACCCCCAGGCCGAATTAGGTGCAATCAGGCAGGATAGCTCTTTCCAATTTCTATCCAATCCGAATTAGCTACACTATATGCCAAAGTTCCAGCAAGTCAGGTCGATTGTTGCTGTCTCGTGTCAGTCTTTGGACGCTCTTGGTTCAGACTGGCATGTGCCCCACGGAATATGCCCTTGGCATCTAAGAAGATGCTAGGGAATATGCCTTAGCATCTCCAAAGGTGCCAAGGCATATGCTGAGCATCTCCAGAAGATGCCAGGAATATGCTCTCTAGATGCCAATCGTAGGGAACAAGATTTGTCCCCTGGGCTCCCCTTTATAAGGAGCACCAGGGGGATCATTCTGAGGGGAGGCCCCCGAAGGGCTCCTCCCCTCTATGCTCACTAGGAGCTCTCCTTCTCCCTCTTCCTCCACTCTTGTAGAGAGATCTAGATAGAAGGATAGGAGAAACAGCTCCAGGAGCATGATTGTAGCCACATGTATGGCAAGGTTATAAGAGATTAGATGTATAGAAGGAGGAGTAATCCCCACTTGAGAGCTTCAATCCAATATACATTGTCTTTCTCTTTGTTCATACGAGTGCGGTCTTCACTGCGTCATCCCTCCCCGGATTCCTCCACGTCCATCGGCCCCAACTTTAGCCTACCCATGGCATATGCCGTGATACCACCACGACAACTGGGCTGCCTCCCAGAATGTCAATTGTTTATTCGGAGGTCTGAGTTCTCCTTCAGCGCTGATGCGCTTAGAACATCCAGCCTCGTCGTTGTCACACATCTTTGCACTAATAAAAAACAAATAATTGGTTAAATGCACGAAAAATCCGGCATGACCTTTGCTAATTTTCTTAAACTAGTGCCCGATTTACGAAACGGAAGTTAATCAACATTCAAAAAAATCGGGACTCATTTCATACAAGAACCCGCATACACACATAATAAAGTTCTTCATATACAAGCACAAGCACAATTTCAAGTGCTACAATTATATCACCACAGATTATATCAACTCATTGACAACAAGTATGACAGCAAGTATATGACAACAAGTATGACAACAAATATGACAACAAGTATATGATAGCATCCACCATTCTAATTTTATTAATAAGAAAATACTGCAGCATTCTATTAAGTAAAAAATGTACAAAAGCTATCTTAGTCAAATAAAAGTGAAACAATGGATGCACATAGGAGAAGTTTATATTCGAGCACTAGTTGGTTTAACTATCAATTTATTTCTGCAATCGAGCACGCCTAGATATGAACATTACTAGAATCCTAGATAAAATTAGGTCCACAAGTGAGAAAGGACAACAACAACAACAACATGGAGAACCAAATTAACAGAGAACTTTCAGATGCTAAAGTGAGCAGGTGTTTGTTCAGGTGTTTGTTTAGGAGATGTTAGTCTGCTGAACAGACACTTGAACAAAATAAGGGCTTGCAAAAGCAAGTACCAGCTCAACATCAACACCATAACATGTCTCTATCACTGTTCGTAAAATTGGCTCGCATAAGATTAACAACTGGATCCATCACTTGAACAAATGGAGCCATCACTTGAACAAATGGAGCCATCGATCGATTAACAACTCATTTGACATCAAACTTTATTTATACAAGGAGACCTCTGCTCGTGATACATGGCAAGGATGCCATATTCCAAGATGACATGTGATGTTGTTTATTGGATTGATTGATGCTCACATGGAGACAGAATATTGGAGTTCTTAATATGAAATTGCCAACATGCTCAACTCATTTATCCAGTCCATTTCAAGCCAAAAATAGAAGCTACAGGAAAACTACTGCACTGGTTTAACTAGCCCATTTCAAGCCAAAAATAGAAGTGACATGATTGACTGATTTATTAACAGAACATGGAGAGGTCCAGTGTAGTGAAATTGTGGTACCCTAACCCATTTTTGTCTAACATTCTGCAAGCACTAGCACATTTTTGTCTAACATTCTGCAAACACCAAAGTACAATAGCCTAACCCTAACCGATGCAATGGATTAGGAAGAAAATAGCCTAACCCTAACCAGATGCAAACACCAAATTACAATAGCCTAACCCTAACCCTCCGAGGAGAGAGGGGAGAAGGATAGAGGGAGGGGCAGAGCTCACCTCCGATTGCTCGAGGAGAGAGGGAGATGACGACGGCTGGCGACGACTGCAGAACCTCCTCCTCCCGGCAAGGCAAGGCCTCCTCCTCTGGCGGGCACGGCGGCCTCCGCCTCTTGGCGTGGCGTGGCGGCCTCCTCCTGGCGTGGCGTGGCGGCCTCCTCCTCCTGGCGTGGCGTGGCGGCCTCCTCCTCCTCTTGGCGTGGCGTGGCGGCCTCCTCCTGGCGTGGCGGCGGCCTCCTCTGGCGTGGCGGCGGCCGCCTGCGGGATGGGGATGGGGATGGAAGATGTGTCGATGAGGACGACGATGGGAGGCTGGCTACATGATTGACTAGTCCACCACACTCTGCACGGCTAAGTGCGCTACGGATAACCGTAGCGCACTTAGCTGGGTGCGCTACGCCGTGTGGGTTGGACTATCGATAAGTACTTGGTCGTCCCACTAGTTAACACTAATCTTGTCTTACCCCAGGTTCTCGCCTTAGCTCTATTCTAAACGATGAGCACCTGGTTGAATCGGTGCTCCACTTTTTTATTTTACTTTAAAATACTTTAAAATGTTCCAAAAATACTTTAAAATGTTCCAAAAGTGGTGATACATGCCATACAAATTTTGTTTTGTTTTTAAAATACTTTTAAATATTCCAAAAATGCCCAAAAGTGGTGATATATGCCATAGAAGTTTTATTTTGATTTTAAAATACTTTTAAATATTCCAAAATGCCCAAAAGTAATAATATTCCAAAATGCCCAAAATATGATTTAAAGTATAACTAAATTTCATAATAATTTGTCCATGAATATTACAATCTTTTTTCGACCACGCGTTTACAATATTTTTTGAGCTAGCGTTTTACAATCTTTTTCCCTTCTTTGTCGCGGTTGAATAATTTAGCCGCACTTTAATGTTTCTTCTTTCGAACGGCTACCTTTTTGGGTAGGGTTGTCCTTTTCTTCTTGTGATGTATGTTGTCGCATCGTAGTCGCCGCCATCTTCAATCTTTGGATCGCCGCATCGGTCAAGTCTTGCTCATTGGCGACTCCATCCATTCCGATGATGTTCCTTTTTCCTCTCCTCACGACAACACGGCTAGGCTTTGTCGGGTCGGTAATGAAAAACATTGGTCCACTTTGGTAGCAGTACCCACGGTTCATTTTTCGCCACGCTTGCACGCGGCCTTGGATTTGGCGCTTCGGGTATAACCATGGTTGTGAAATACCGTCTTCTTTCGACGTTCTTTGCCCATCCGACACGGAACATCGCACCTTTTCTCCACAGAGTCGAGCTCCCGGATCTCCTCGATTCTTCCGAGAATCTTTCCTTCACGTTGTCATCGGTGTAGAATTCGGCTACGCCCGAGTTCGATAATCACACTTGTTGTCCTTTTCTCCGTGTAGAATGTGTAGCCGTTGATATCATACGCTCGATAGGTCACCAGGTTTTGCATCGGTCCTCGCGACAAGGTGAATATGATCTTTCCGTCGGAAGAATGCAGCGCTGGGATTATCAAGGAGTGCCGCCTAAACCAACGCTGAAATCTGAGTTGTGCTCTTTGATTATTTGTCCTCGCCCTCTGATGCCCCGGTCATCGTGCTTCTTCTCGATTAACCTTTGTGCTTCGTACCCAAGGATCGACCAGTTCTAAATGCTGTAGCTGACGAGGTTTGCTCGATCAAAGTCTGCGTCGAAAATCAAGTCCGCATGCAAGATGCGACCCTCTCGGTGACCAGATCCGTCGAGCTTGCCAAGGTGTCTTGACGGGAAGACCGACAGGTTCTCGATGTCTAGATAATTCGTGCGAAAGAGATGCACTCTTCGCCGTAAAGCCCTTGGCTATGCTTCCATCGGACGGACCTGCTATAACGTATCCTTTGATGTGTCCGCTCATCCTTTCAACGCCATCATGCTGCGGAGAAACATCGCCCGAGTTGACGATGTCCTCCACGACATGGACCAGCAGATGCACCATAATGTCGAAGAATGCGGTGGGAAGTAGACCTCAAGCTCACATAGTATCACCACGATCTCCTCCTCAGTAGCCTTCCGAGCTGATTCAAGCCAATCGACTTCCTAGAGATGACGCCGAAAAACTTGCATAAGCCAAATAACGCTTTCACCGGTATCATCGGGCCTGCATCCTTCATACAATGGAGTAACCGTCTTTCTCAAGTTGCGCAAGCTTGGCTTTCTCTAGCGGCAGCCTGGCGTTACTAAATGCCGCTTGAGAAGCGCTCTTGCACATAAGGGTCCCGCACCACCGACGTTCTTCCATCGCCGTCGCTTCCTCCGCATCTAGATCATCATCATCCCGACCGCTCGCACCTTCACCATCTCCAGAGCCTCTTCATCATCTCGCCTGCTCGCCGTGATGATGATCACCGCTCCATCATCTACGCCATCGCTTATCCAACGAGTGTATCCATCCATGAAACCATGGCGAGCAGCGCGCAGATTCTTAACTGGGTCGATCACCCGATTGAGTTTGCATCTTCCGCACGGACATCTTATATCCGTCTTGTTATTTCGTATCATGTCGGCCGTCGATATTTCAAAAATCTAGCCACAATGCCTTCGCCATTATGGACCATTTTTGCCCGCACGATGTACATGGTACAATTTTGAAGTCTATTAGAACCACATAATGAATGCATGCATGCAATGGTCGATAGAAAATTTCGGCATGACCTATCCTAAAATTAGGACTTTATGAATGCCAAAGTCTTGCCAAATGGAAATGAATCAACATTTTGGCAAAACAAATGGCAACTTGTTCACATACAAACACAAGAGAGAGAGACCGATCCATACACACATGAACATATCATTATCCTCTCCATACACACATGCATGAGCATCATCGATACTCTCCATATACACACACATATGACCATTGATCCTCTCCACACATACACACATCATGAGCATCGATCATCTACATACATATGAGCACATGCATCATCCATATACACATGAACACATCCTTACATGGACAACTTACGAGATGAGAGACCGATCGCGAGAAAGATGGAAAGGAGAGGTGCGCGTCGACCGGAGACGGATAGATGAGAGACCGAGACCTCCTCTATTACTTATGTAACATCCAAAGCAAGTTTTACATGCTAAAATGGTGAATGTATGGAGAAATTGAGGTGGGAAGGAGAAGATCCCGACTAGATCTAAGGAGGAAGAAGAAGGGAAAGTGAAGTGTGGGTGGTGGATGTGTGGGCACACATGTGCACATAAAGTGCTGTCCTAAAGAATCGAAACATCCGTGGCGCACACGGCCCCGGCGCTGTGTGAGTACAAACTGTGGCGCACTAGGCGGAGTGCGCCACGATGCCTTAGTCCCCGGGCGCACTAGGCGGAGTGCCACGAAGTTTGTGGCCGCTTCAGCAGAGGTGGGCATGCGCTCAGAAGTGGCGCACCATGCACACGCGCGCCAGATGACCCTAACAACCGTGGCGCACATGGTCAGGTGCCATGAAGTTTGGCAGGCTGGCAGGCCCTGCCCACATATCTGTGGCGCACTATGGTCATGTGCGCCACGGATGTTCTAGTTATTAGTAGGGCACTGCCCACAGGTGAGCCACGCCTGTTTTAGCCGTGGGGCACTTCAACCATGTGAGCCACGGATGTGCTGATTACCTATAGCCGTTTTCCTAGTAGTGTTACATTCGTCAATGCTTGTCAGTCTTTACATTCCACAAAGTGCAGTTATATATTTTCTAGTGGGGTACGAACATACATCTACTTGCATTGACATATTTGTTGCTTCATTTACTTTGATTTCACAGATAATTTGACCTTAGTATATACATATTATGTTGTATCCTGTAGAAATAAACAAGCTCCCTATTTGTAGCATGGACTGTATACCTTTATGGTCTGAAATTGATTTCATTCTTTGATGGAAAGGAAGATCACATGCTTTTTCCTGGGTTGTTAATTCATCTGGACATTAGTTCTTGCTTGTATGCCTGATACAAGCTTGAAAGTATAATCAGTTTTAGATGTAGTTTTTTGTCCTAGTATAGTTTCATCTTCAAGAACTTGTTTCAGGCATGCTATTTGTTTAATAAAGGCTTAACTTATAAGCTTTACTGTTTGTGAGATCTCAAAATTAGAACTCGATCTGTTTGTGATTCGGTATATGGGTAAATAAGCAGGGGCGGTCTCGGGAACTAGTGGGTTTGTCTAGCAGATCGTGCATTTGGTACCCCGCCATACCCTCATGTCTTTATTAGCGTAAAATTGGAGGAGCAGGTCGATATAGGTTGTAGTTATCGCCATTGATTGAGTTTTAGATCAATTGTTTGCCCTCTTTTGATTCCTATGGAGAAGTTGTGTTTTAATATTCGCATATATTCAACGAAATGGTGTTATTTTTCTCGAGTTCTTATTAGGCAAGTATTCACTAACCTAGTCAACTACCCATACCATGAGCGAGAATATGCGATGATGTAAGCATTACTATCCGAGTAATTGGATGTTCTCTGTTCATAGAACACTCTTGTACTACTAGCTTTAGCTGAGATTTGATGCTTGATGCTACTGTTAACTTGTATTCATACTGGTTGTTCTCGCAGAACTGATGGAGTGATGTAACAGCAGCAACACTGTCTTCTACAGATTAGATAAGTTTGACCTCTCATTATGGAGTTGCATGCCATCCCCGGTTCTTCCTCCACCCTGTGAAGGTACCTTATTTAGCTTCAAGCACCACGACGACCACTACATATTGCGAGGACAACCTTCATCATCCACAACCCCACAAGAATGCCTCAAGGTTCTATGCCCTCTTCTCTTATTAACTACTGAATTGAAAATGGCTAGACCTAATGTTCCGGTTGTATCTATATAATTCATTTTGTTATGATGTGAATCACTGGAAAAGATAACCAGCTATGCGCCCGTAGATGCCTGTTTGTAATTTGTCAGGGATGTTTCTAATTTGTCAGCTCGAGAACCTCCTATCTTTTGGTTCTACTCGTCTTGTGGTACCACTTTTTGATGTAGCATATCTATTGTTGTTGGGTTGATATATATGTTGCCTGTCAAAACCCACCGGCGAGCAGCAACGAGCAACACGAAGAGCCGGGAGGCTCCCAGAACTCGCAGTGGGCCTCGGTCCTCGGGCAACGGCCAAAAACTCAAAGACACCCCGGCTGATGTAAGGCGTGCCACCGACCTATACCGGTCGGGAAGGTGATGGATTGCTTCGATCAGTTTCTGCACACGGCAAACAAGTATCGTAAAATTCGAGCCGTGACGGCTCCAGTTTCCATGAATCGGCTCGAGCCGATTATCCCATGGTTACGCATTAGATCTACGATAACATGGGGTTTTGCTTCATCAATACAAGTTAAATCGACCTCTTTAGCTTTAACGCTTTCACCACACAATTGGAACATCCTACACGTAATTGATCCTGGTAAATACAAAAGATGATAGAAAACTAACCCTAGAGAAGGCCTAACAACCGACGTAAAGTCAATTCCCGGAACAACTCCTCTCGAACTAGCAAACCATATCCTCACGTACTACTGGATCGTTCAACCCGTTTGCAAGGCCTGACTATGTGGATATCAAACTAAACCTTGGAAAACAAGGCACAACTATAACAGATCAAAACAACTGAATAAAGGTCAAGCAAGATGCTGCCCTTACACCCGGAAAAAGGTGCAAAGGTAGCGAGATAACTAGAGGCAGCACAACTAAACAATCATAACAAAAAGGTACCGATGCTAGCCCAAACAAATATATGATAACAGTATTACTCGCCATCAACAAGGCTTCAAAGACGAGTAACACCAAGTAACGATAGCAGATATCGCCTAGATCGCAAGATGCGATCTAGGCAGCATGACACTTACCCGAAAGAAACCCTAGAAACAAGGGGTGGCGATGCGCCGAGATTGTGTTTGTTGTGAACGTGATCGTCCTCCTTTCTCAATAACCTTAGGTACATATTTATAGTCCGTAGACTTGCTATCTTTGGAATAACCCTAACAACTCTATCTCTTACCTAAACCGAAACGGAACCTACTACAATATACAGATACACGGGCAATTTATCACAAATCCACGCACAAGGCCGATCCAGTAATACGTTGCATATATGTATCCTCCAAGCCCATCTTGACTACGGCCCATCTCCTCCTTTGGCCAAAATGTGGCGATAACACATGCCCCCCTGGTTTTGGCAATAATAATTCCAAAACCACTCTGTTGATGTTTTTTCTTCCCCCTTCTTTTTTTTATCGAGTTACGCGTTGCAGAGCAGAATCGTCACGCCACCCCCTCATCATGATGCCCTGTCTTCTCAACTTCTCCGCAGTGCATGATTTGACAATTTTGGCACCACATTCTGGGAAACCGCTATGGCATTGAACCACCTCCCACTATTCCCCTTATTTAAATTCATCTGAGCAGTTTGCAGCCCCATCTTCCTCCATTAGCCAAAAAAACCCTCTTCCTCCGCCAAAAAACCCTCTTCCTCCGCCATGGCCTCCTCTTCTTCCTCCAAATCGTCCGGCCTTTCCTCCCAATCCTCCAACACAATGAGCGACCGGGAGCCGACGCCGGAGCACTCGCTAACGCCAAGATGAGGTTCTCGCCACAATGGTGGGACGAGAGGGACTGGACCGCCGCTGGTCGGGACGACGAGTCCACGACCGACGGCGAGAGGGCCTCCAGTTCCTTGTCGACGGGAACGGAGGCGGAGAGCTCGACGACGCCGTGTCCCGACGGCGCCGAATCCTCCGACGAGGAGGAGGAAGCGGAGGAGGACACCTCCTCTGAAGAATACCCGCGGTGAAGCGCTTAGCCGGGTCCAGCGAGGACAAAGACGACGACGAAGACGAGACCCCGACAACTTCAAAGAAGGCGAAGACTACGCCAAGAAGGCGATGACAGCCGAATATGACGACGACGAAGACAGGCATTTACACGCCTCTAGATTAGGAACTAGTAGTACTAGTAGTATATTTCCTTTTGTAAGCAATCGGCTCCATTGTAAACAATCGTCTTTTGAATCAACAAAGATTGCTTTTCTAATTCGATTTTGCCGATAGTCAAAATAGGTCAATGTTCCAGAAGCCGATAGTAATGTATTGGCTTTCACCATACTACGCTCATACAACCAAGTCAAAGTTCAAAGAGCCGATGGTAACACATCGGCTTTCCCCTAAACGTTGACAAGGTCAAATTTGGTCGCATACTCGAGACAACTGAGCGCCACTTTCGATTTCAAGCGGTAACTGCGACCTCTTCAAAAAGGCCAACCCAGATCTCCAATTGCCTCACCGGATAGATCGAGCTTACTGACAAGAACCTCGATCCCAATTGCATAGATCCATCTCCGGCAAACTAGATGGCGGAATCGTCCAACACCAACACACGGTCTGCAGTGCGAAGGTACGCCTATTCCTCGTAGTCTGAACACGGTGCTAGAATTAATCGCAAACACCTGAATTAATGCTTTATTCCACCATTAAATTTTTAGGTTTCAGACATTCTGCTGCCGCATCCTTCTCTCCCATCTGATCTCTTGCGAGGGAAACAGAATCCCCTTCGTAAGCCAAAACCTAGATTTGAATTCTTGGGCCGACTGCTTGCGAGCATGGCCTAATCCTCCTGAACATTGGGTCTCTTGGTACAGCAGGGTAGCCAAAACTTACCAATCTCAATGGGAAACCACGGGAATAGCCGATGCCTTGTATTTGTCATTGTTTCCCCTTGAGAAACATGAAAATCTTCTAAAAACCATCGGCTATTTCTGGTCCGATGCTCTGAACTGCTTCATGTTCGGTCATGGCCCCATGACACCAACTCTGTTAGACGTGGTGATGATTCGGTCCGACGTTACATCACCCAGCCTCTTTTAATCGACAAAGGTCCCTACAAGCTTTCTTCCAAAATAGATACGAACCGGGTGCCTATCTTCAAAGCCACATGAAAACTAAAGGCCCTCACAGAGAAAGAACACACGGCTTTCCTCAACGGCCGGAACATTTCATATTGCATGGCCCTTCCCTTGCTCCAACCAAGAATTATCTCTCCTTGGCTACGAACTTGCTAAAGGCACTCAACTTGGCATTGGCAAACTGTTCCTTGGAGAAGTCTATCGATATCTCGTTGATGTCGGTCAAACTATTCTCGATAGCGATCAAAACAGAGGTCCTTGGTGGTTCATTCAGCTATGGGCTCGGCTGTATTTTCAAAACCATGCCCCAAACTTCCCCTTTTGGCGAGTTGCACGTTTCCGGATGCCAAAGGAAGCAGATCCGATGCACCGCCTACGGCCAAGCTCAGATAGATCGCTGGTAGTAAACTCGATCCCTCAGGAAGCATCCAAGTGGTTCAGCATTTTCTTCCAAGGCCTGGACAATCCTATCTTCTTTCCTTACATGGAAGAATCGGAACATTTTGAAAATCCAATCTCCTTCAGGCTAGACAACTTTGCCGATGACACCAGCACTCGGCAGCTATTTTCCACTGTGATCCGTCCCTGTTTCCTTCCAGTTGGCATGAGCACATCCAACAGAATAATCAAGCCTGGATACGAATTCTACCACCGGTCAGAGTAGTGGCTCGGCAATTTGGCCTTGGACAAGTACCTCCCATTTCTTTCTCCACCATCTTACAGAGCAGAGCTGACCTGCCCGATCCTCTCACCAGTCAAAGGTGTTATTCCTTCTTCGATGCTCTGACCATCCCAATTCCTAACAACCTCACCTTCGCTTCATCAACCGATGGTTTTGAGAACTGGTGGTCGATGTGGAAAACTCATGCCTTCAGGAGAGCTCTGGGACCGTTGCTGGAACAGCTCGATGCTAAACATGGTATCCCCATAGAACAGGTACCACTACTTGTAATTTTTCTTGATACAGCTCACAAATGTTTCTTCTAATAACCCACTCTGTCTCTTTGCAGCAACAAGATGGTCCTGAACCTACGCACAGTGATGGCTCCCCCTTCGAATTCTTCCCACCAGCTCCTGTGGTCCTTTTCTGCAAAAACTCGCCACCTTTGAAAAAGGTCGTGATGCAGAACCAGCCGATATCACCACAATCGGCTTCCAAGAACCAAGCAACTTCTAGGCCAGCCGCCTCTCGAGTTCCAACTAAAACAAGAACGGTGGTGAGGAAGGTAGCT
This sequence comes from Avena longiglumis, assembly GCA_030063025.1. NCBI lineage: Eukaryota > Viridiplantae > Streptophyta > Magnoliopsida > Poales > Poaceae > Avena > Avena longiglumis. The sequence goes on from CP125979.1 coordinate 3,794,130, forward strand.
GCTAGGAAGACTTTGAGGCGCCGGAGCCCTTCTCCAGAAAGCTCGCGTGTACGCTGATCCATGCCTTGGTTGATCTCTTTCATCCTTGCAAACATGCTCGTGCTTACTAGCTCTCCCTTTCTTACAGGCTTCCGTCGAAGACACCTCCAGCGAGGACACACAATCCGATCGAGGAGGATCGCTCCCAACAGACTCTGAGAGGACCATCACACCGAGACAGCCAGATTTGCCACCATCGGCTCCGTGAAAAGGCGGTTCTGAACCCACGCCTCGAGCATCACGAGGCGGGCCACCGTGAGCCCCAAGAGGGCTCGCAAGGGACTGCAAACTTCTTCGTCGAGCCAGGAGGTTTCGAAAGTCATCACCCTCCATGCTCTCACCAATTGTTTTTCTATCTGCCGATTCATCACTACTTACATCGGCTAAGCACCTTTCATGCAGACGACTGACACTTCTAGTGGGAAAGCCGGGGCAGTGCCGATGCCTCTCGCAAGGCTGGATCTAGTAATCCCTGAAGGCGTAGATGAAACGGTTACCACTTTGGCCAAGCCCCCAGCAACAACACACAAGTCGATTGTATCGTCATCTGCTATCCGCTTGATCTTAGGAGAGGTACGTTCGCTTCGTTCGTCTCATCCTTCCATGTTGGACGCATACTGACGCCATTTCGGCCTGCCAGGGTTGTGATATCTCAGGTCTGCTGACGTTCGACCCTGAATCCATCGAACCAACTCCCTCTGTCACCAACGATGAACCACGAGCAAGGGCTGTTCTACCTCAATTCCAGCGTCTCAAAGCCTTGCTGTCCTCCCCGATCGAGAAGTTGATCGAGGTTACGAAGAGGTGAAGAGCGTTCTTGCGAAATCAAGGACCAACTCCTAGCATTGCGTGAAGCTTTGGCCAGTTGTAACTCTGTCTTTCTACGGGTCAAGGGTGAAGTTGGCTCGTGAGAGGATTAATCTGCGCCGCGCCCAACTCCCGCTGAAGGCCAATATTGCAGACAAATGTCAGCAGCTCAACGAGAAAAAGGCGTCTCTGGATGCCAAAACTAACACCTCTGTCAGTACCGCTGAGCTTGCATCCTTAAAAAAGTAATTGGGAGATCTTGAAGAGAAGGTCCGGGCGACTAAACAGCTCATTCGTGACAAGGAAGCATTCATCGCCCGCTCCCAAGACGAAGCAGAAGGCCTCAAAGCTCAACTGAAGACTGATCTGGCGGAAATACGTGCCCTGAACAAGCAGCTAGTGATGGGCAAGGACGAAGATGACGAAGCTGAGATCACCGAGGTGGATCGTGTTCATGCTGATGCCCTCCACGCCTTCGAGGCATTCCTTCAGTAGCTCATTCATGTAAACTGACACCTGCTCGTAACAGTTTGAACCTCTAGAGTCGATGGCTGTGCATCGGCTATATTTAATTTTTTTTATTGGCCGATTTCATGTATCGGCCCCCATATTTCACTGTCCATCATCCCACATGCTTGGGAAATATTTCTTGAGATGCTGACCGTTGATGACCATCTGGGAATTTCACGCCAGACTCCTCAATCATGTACGCGTTCCCTTAAAACTTGATCGACCTGTATGGCCCGTGCCAATTTGGAGACCATTTACCATATCTTGCATCCTTAGTCCCCAATGGCAATACAGCTTCCCATACCATCGCCAACGTGGAACTCCTTTGGTCTCACCTTCTTATTATATGCACGAGCTACCTTGGCCTTGTTCTCTTTGATTTTCTCAATGACCACAACCTAAGCTCGCTTAAATCCTCAACACGCCACTCATCGTGGTCGCATATTCTTTAGTTGTTAGATCATTACGAAGGTGACACGTCTCGATCCAGCGTAATCTCCTGTGGCAATACGGCTTCTTGTCCATAGACTAGATGGTATGGCGAGGTTTTTATCGCTCCATGACATGACATGCGATAAGCCCATAAAGCCTCTGACAAAACCTCGTGCCAACGCCTAGGGTGCTCGTCGACTTTCCTCTTGATCAGCTTGATAAGGCTCTGGTTGGACGCTTCAGCTTGCCCATTTGATTGAGCATAGTATGGAGATGATCGGATCAGCTTAATTCCCGTGTCCTCACAGAATTTTCTAAACTCATGAGAAATGAAGACCAAACCTCCATCGGTCGTGATAGTTTGGGGAATCCTGAATCTATGAATGATGTGTTCTTTCACAAAATTGATAACATCCTTCGAGTTCACTGACTTCATAGGGACGGCTTCCACCCATTTAGTGAAATAATCCGTAATGGCCAAAATCCACATGTGGCCTTTGCTTGATGGAGGATTGATCTTGCCAATCATATCCATGCCCCAACCTCGGAATGGCCAAGGCTTGATGATGGGGTTCATTCTCGACGCTGGTACCGCCTGAATTTTTCCAAATTTCGACATGCTTGACACCCTTTGTAGTACTTAAACAGTCCTCAAGCATGGTGGGCCAATAAAACCACGATCGCTGATCAACCATTTCATCTTGTGAGCCGATTGGTGAGTTCCACAGCGCCTGTGGTACCTCGTGTAGGAGCCGATTGGCCTCGGTTGGCCCCGGACATTTGAGCGATAACCCTTCCGAGTCCTGAAACATGTCGTCCCCAATAAGCACGTACTTCATGGCCTTGTACCTTATCCGTTTAGGTGCCCCAGCCGAATCTTTCAAGTAATTGAAGATATCGGCTCTCCACTGCCCCGCCTCCGTGAACTGCACGAACATCAGCCTCCGCCACGCCCTTGTAGCTCAAGCCATTTGTGCGAGATCATTCGCCGTGATTCTGCGATCGCGGATCCGTGAAGTTTATGTACCGGAATGCCATCAGCTCACGGCATTGCAACCATAATGGGAAGAGCGACTCGCTCTCACACTTGTATTCCTCCGTGAGTTGGGAAATCACCAATTTGGAGTCTCCAAAATTTCCACGCTCGCTCCAGCCGATGAGCAACTCCATTCCCTTGCGTATCGCCTCATACTCAGCGACGTTGTTGGTGCGAGGGGTAGATAGCCTGATGGAGAAGGAATATGTTGCCCCCCGGGGCGACACGAGTAGAATGCCGATGCCACAACCATCATCACAAACCGATCCGTCGAAAAACATAGCCCACGCTCGTATAGACAGCGCTGCTATATCAGTGTTGATTCTTTCAGCAATAAGGTCGGCCAACGCCTGACCCTTAACCGCTTTTGCGGGTTGATACCGGATATCAAATTCCGATAATGCAAACATCCATTTGCCGAGTCGGCCTTTCAACATAGGAGCCGACAGCATATGTTTTATGACATCTGATTTGCATATAATGATAATCTCCGCTGAGAGCAAGATGTGGCGCATCTTGGTGCAAGTGAAAAACAGGCAGAGGCACAACTTATCGATCTCAGGATATCTTGTCTCTGCATCCAGCATCCTTCTGCAGATGTAAAACACAACTCGCTCCAGACCATCATAAACTTGCACCACCACCGAGGCGATGGACGTGTCAGCTACTGACAAGTAAATGTAGAACGGCCTATCCGGTGGCGGAACCAAAGATCGGCCGTTAGATATTCTTTGATCTCGTCGAAGGCTCGTTCTTTATTCGTCCCCAATGAACTCCTCAACGACTTAATTTTCACCAGTCCCATGAACGGTTCTATTCTTCCCGGCAGGTTGAGATGAATCTTCCGACGGGTTGATCTTGCCGATGAGAGATCGCAGTTCTTTCTTCGTGGTAGGTGGCTTCATTGTTCGTGACCGCCTCGACTTTTCAGCCGATCTCAATTCCGTTCATGGACCAAGAAACCCAAGAACCGACCGTCACACGAAGGCACACTTCTTTGGATTCATCCGAGTCCGAATTTTCTTGTTCGGTCCAGACGTTGCAGATCATCCAAGTGTCCTTGTCTTGAAGACTTGACCACCACGTCATCGATATAAATTTCCACCAGCTTGCCGATCGATCATGGAAAATGTAATTCATGGCTCTTTGGTATGTGGCGGCATTCTTGATCCAAACGTCATGACTACATATTCAAACAACCCCACCGAACACAGGACTCGAATGCAGTCTTGTGTATATCTTCCGAGCCATAAAAATTTGGTTGTAACCGCATTGCCATCCATGAAGCTCAAAATCTTATGACCAGCAATGCGTTGATTAATGTCTCTGCTACCGCATCGGTACTCATCCTTTGAGTAGCTCTATTGAGATCCCGAAAATCTATGGCGACACGCCGGCATCATCCTTTTTCTCTACAGTGCGATACTAGAAATCCACTCAGCATACCGCATGGCCCGATTAACCTAGTCACAACATTTTCTCGATCTCTTTCTTGACTTCTTCCAAAATTTCGCCTTCATCCGTCGTGCTCATTGCTGGAATGGCGAAACCCTTTTTAAGCGGAGTCGATGCTCAATGATGCTCTGTCTAACCCGGCATCTCAGTATAGTCCTGCAAAGCGATCGATATTCTTTCAACAAAGCTATCATCGGACCCCGCAGATTCGGATCTAACTTCTTGCGATAAATGTTGGTCGTGGCTTATCCCGGGACCGATGTCAATCTCCTCTAGCTCATCAATGGAGGTAAACCCATACCCTAGCTTTCCACACCGCTAAATCGATGCTAAACACGGGGTAAACAGTTGGTGAGGATAACAAAGACAATGTGGTCCGATTGCCGGAATCGGCCCCCTTTTTAATTGCATTAGTCAAGGAAGGTTTGCAACTTATTGATGTTCTACAATGGCAGGGAATCTCCTACCACGCATCGCATGACCGCTTGTCGTAAGATTAGTACTTTTATTTTTTGTGGCCGATCGCAGGATCGCCATACCACGCATGATCGTGGACTTTGCTACTCTGTGCCGGTGGATAAGACCAGCCTCACCCGCTTTTTGTAGCTTCAATGCGCCACAGCCGTCTAGACTGATTCCAGATCGGCTCTTGGTCTTCGCTTCCCGATGTTCATGTCAGCTATGGAGATCTCGATCGAGTCATCTGCATGAATGACCTCCACTTCATCTCCATACCATCAGATTAGGCACCGTGCATCGTGGATGGAATGCAGCGATTAGCATGAATCAATCCTCCCCAGCAAGACAACGTAGGTGCTTTTGCTGTCCACGAAAGAATGACGTGGGATGGTCTTTCGCCTACGGTCGGATCCACGTTCGTAACGCCTTGCTTCTAAAGTTTGGCGTTGAAGTTGCTTAACGTGACGTTGGTTTTGATCGATCTGCAGGGAGCGTCCCAAACACCGTAGCATGGAGTATGGCATTATATTCTGCGCTCGGTGTCAACCAACATCTTGTCGACAGTGCCCATTGATATAACCTCGCAGTGCAGGGCTTTGATGTTTGTAGCCCTTCTCGCGTGGCTTTTCAAAGATAACCGACGGCGCGATCAAACTGTGCCACTGGTAGTTCTTTGGTTCTTGGAGCGCAAAACTCTGACGGAAGTATGAACACCATGTTTGTGCCAGCCGATGTCTTCGCATCGGCTTTTACTGGTTTGGGGCGCCACTCTTTTCTTTTTTGACGAGCCTCCGTTTCCAAGGTTTGCCGAATTTTCACGGCCAGATCGGGCCGTGCTTTCCTTAAAGCGTGGAGGTACTGTGCTTCGGCTTCCTCCAAGCTACGCAGTCGCTGAACTCTACGCTTTTGGGTGTGTCTGAGTCCATCGGGACACCACCTTGGCCGGTGATATCTGTCTTCTTCTTCTTCACCCATTGGCTCCTCGAGATCTTTTGCTCGAGATGACTCCTCTTGCTCTACGAGGCGGAGAGGCCCTAGGCGCTTGAACACCAAATCGGACCTATGTCATCCTTCGCTGTCCACATTACGGGCGGTTGTCGATTGTAGGCAATCGGCTCATTCCCGCATCCCAAAGCAATACTTGAAGAAAGGACAATCCCATTGTTTATCCACGCCTTCCTTTTCCTTCGACTTTCCCCAGTGAGGTGCTCATATCCTTCATCATCTCGATCGTCTTGGCGGCGTCATCATCGACGCTCATACTTGTTAAGGAGATGCGGAGTGTGGCTTCCGATATCGCACGCTCACTTGCTCCTCGGTTAAATACCGTCATTATCATAACGGGCGGTCACGTGGACCAGCCTCTCTTTCTTTGCCCCGAGAGCGACCGCCTTCACGCTTATATGTGCCATGGTGGTACGCAGGCCTGCCATATTAACATCGAACGAGAAATCTAACCGACGCCGTGGAGTGGCGTGTTCTACCATGTTGACGCCAGAAGCGGATTTGTGTCTACTTTCATGGCGAATTGCCCAAGGATCGACAGCCCTGTTCTATCGCCGTTTGGATCCGCGACGTAGCTCTTTGCAATCATTGGTGGTGTGGGTGAACGAGTGATGCCACTTGCGTGATGGTCTCCGCTCATCTCTTGGCCGTAGGATTTTATGGCCTTCGGTAACTTCACCGCTTTTCTTCAAGAAATCGAATATCTGCTCAGCTTTGCTCACATCAAGTCGAACCCTTTGCGTGCCCTTGTCGCTTTACCCATTTGCAGGACAGATCTGCCCGAGCCCATTCAGCCACGGCCACTTCCTGGTCTTGTATAGGATCCTCTTCTTCAGACGACCAGGCCTATCGGACGTTTGAACTTGTCTTGGTACAACCTGTGGTGGCGCTTTCATACAATGTCGGTTCGGGCCATGCGCCAATGAATTGTACTCTACTTGGAAAGCGATCCTTGATAGGTGCCGAGAGACCCAACACCGCCACATCGCTTCTTTCTCGATTAACGAGCCGAAATAACATCGGTTCTTGACAGTCCCGAACTTGAATGTACTCGCTCGCTTTCTCCCGCTTCGCACTGTGATGATCCGCAATGCCACCTCGGTAGCTTCAATGATAATCTGAATGTGGAACCGCTCTTCCAGCTTGCTTCAGTGTTCGGATCGAATCGTGGCAACGAGGTGTACCACCCAAAAGCTGGTCTGTCGAGATTGCGCAAAGAACCTTACGCGAATCGATCCGATCTGAAATCATGCCTAATCGCATGTGTATCGGCTCACATGCTCGATCGAGCTCGACCCTTCCGATCCGCTAAACCTTAAGAACTCGGGAGCCGATACTTGGGCGGCAATGAATCGATCAAACTTCGTGGGGTACGGCTTGAATAGCCGATTGTCCTTCTTCGACGGTTTAACCGGTCTCTCAAGATGGTACGGATTTGCTCCACCGCTTGAGCTGCAGGGCTAAATTCTCATGACTCGCTCCGTGGCATACTTGGCTAGCCACGCCTGTTTATCGCGCCCATCCTGACATCCTCGCCCGAAATACCGCCTCAAGCCCTGCCCGAAACTCCTGCCCGTAAATCTCGCGGTTGCAATCTGGTTCGTGCGCGTCAAGCTATTGCAGTCCGACACGTAGGTGCACACATATCCATGTGGGATTTCTTTAGGTGGTTCAAACAGGAACTGGCAATCGCCTGGGTCACCTCCGACCTTGTAGACGACGTACGCCGCTGCCCCTGGTGGCCCGGAGCTGCAAGTGTGAATGGAAGCCGTGGCGGTTCGAGCGGTCTTTCCCCGGTGAGTCCCTAGAGTAGGCCCCGACGGAGAGTACTGATGTTTCATGATCTCCTGAACTACGCGAACCGCGATGCACTCGAAAGCGTTTACTAGGCTCTCAGAATGGCGGTGAAGAGAATGAGCCACCATGTAATTGACTTCCTGTCGCAGAGCTCGTGCGCCTCCAAGGAATGCAGATCCACCTCATCAAGAGCACCTTCGGGTGAGAACCCTTTCCACCTGATGCCATGCTTACGGGTCCTCTCAAAAGAGCCGATGAGATCGGCTTCGAACAGAGCTTTGATATCATCATACTTCGCCTTGTGCTCCTTAGGCGTGTCGTCAGACGTGACCACCGTCTCCCCATCGCAGCGCCGATGTTGATGCAGATGTTGTCGTGTCCCACCGCCGTGCGAATGTGTTGCTGTCAAAACCCACCGCGAGAAGCAACGAGCAACACGAAGAGCCGGAGGCTCAGAATCTGGTGGGCCTGGTCCTCGGAAACAGCCCGAAAACTCCGACAATCGTCTCCGGCTGATGTAGGCGTGCCACCGACCTATACCTGGTCGAAGGTGATGGATTGCTTCGATCAGTTTCTGCACGGCAAACAAGTATCGTAAGAAATTCGAGCCGTGACTCCCTGTTTTCGTGAATCGGCTCCTTGAGCCGATTATCCCATGGTTCGGCATTAGATCTAAGATAACATGGGGTTTTGCTTCATCAATACAAGTTAAATCGACCTACGACAGTTTAACGTTTTCACCACACAATTGGAACATCCTACACGTAATTGAGCCTGGTAAATACAAAATATGATAGAAAACTAACCCTAGAGAAGGCCTAACAACCGACGTAAAGTCAATTCCCGGAACAACTCCTCTCGAACTAGCAAACCATATCCTCACGTACTACTGGATCGTTCAACCCGTTTGCAAGGCCTGACTATGTGGATATCAAACTAAACCTTGGAAAACAAGGCACAACTATAACATATCAAAACAACTGAATAAAGGTCAAGCAAGATGCTGCCCTTACACCCGGAAAAAGGTGCAAAGGTAGCGAGATAACTAGAGGCAGCACAACTAAACAATCATAACAAAAAGGTACCGATGCTAGCCCAAACAAATCTATGATAACAGTATTACTCGCCATCAACAAGGCTTCAGTACGAGTAACACCAAGTAACGCATAAGCAGATACTGCCTAGATCGCAAGATGCGATCTAGGCAGCATGACACTTACCCGAAAGAAACCCTAGAAACAAGGGGTGGCGATGCGCCGAGATTGTGTTTGTTGTGAACGTGATCGTCCTCCTTTATCAATAACCTTAGGTACATATTTATAGTCCGGAGACTTGCTATCTTTGGAATAACCCTAACAACTCTATCTCTTACCTAAACCGAAACAGAACCTACTACAATATACAGATACACGGGCAATTTAGCCCAAATCCACGCACAAGGCCGATCCAGTAATACGTTGCATATATGTATCCTCCAAGCCCATCTTGACTACGGCCCATCTCCTCCTTTGGCCAAAATGTGGCGATAACAATATATCAGATTGTTGAACTTATTTTCTCTATTTAAGCTTTTCAATCATCATCTGATTGTTCTTGCCAGCATTAATTGTAGGTAGATTCACATGATAACTTCATAACTAACTTCTAGGACATAACTAACTTCTAAAGTTTTTGCAGATGCTTGGTGAAATCTTGTACCACTTATAGATCAACTGGAGTATGATCAGTCATCTAAGGTTACTGGAATGCTTCTTGAGATGGACCAGACTATGGTTCACATGATGCTCTGAAGAACAAGGTGGCAGAAGTTGATCAGCTGGATTCTCTTTTTGAGAAATGACTTTGTCGCTTCTTTGTCAGGAGCTATCTGTTCTACTCTCTATATGTCCTTGGTGTTTGAAATACATTTTAAGTGTTTTGGTTATCAACAGATGAGACTTCGATGTTTTGTTAAATGTTGAGATTGAAATTTGATTTATTTGTGGATTATTTGTTTTGCTTGGTTGCTGTACCAGTGATATGGATCACATTTTGGCTCTAAGCAGGCCATAATCCAACAAAAAAACTGATTCACAACTATGTACAATTCAGAATAAAAGAATAAAAAGGTTAAATTAGAATAAGGATTGTACTGTGAAAAGGGAAGATTGAATGGACCAAAAAGGCCAAAGCCCAACATTGAAATGGATAATAAAAACACCAGCCCTAAAAGAAAAATGACACAGAGAAGGCCACGCCCAATTCAATAAAAGGCTGAATTTTTTGGGCTTGGCCCATATAGACCGACAAAATGGACCGGGCTGATTTCACACTACGACGATTTCATTTCGTCATAATTTTGCCACGTCGGATCAGCCACGTAGGATCTGATCTGTCCAGGCGAGATGGGCCATGACGATATTGGATCGTCATAACGGCTATGACGATCTAATATCGTCATAGATGGTTATGATGATTTTTTCAAAATCGTCGTTATAGTTCATTTGCGACGCCCAGCTTTTGACGATCTCATTTTCGTCATAAAATCGTCATAGATGGACTACTATGACGATTTTGTGAAGAAAATGGAGGGTCATATATTGCCAGATTCCTTGTAGTGGCTAACATCAAAAGCAATGTCAGGCCTCGTAGTGCTAGCTAAATACATGAGTGAACCAAGTATCTCAATTGATCTCTAGCATTCCCTCGACTATTTCGATGCAACATACTAGGATCAAAAAGTGTTGGAGAAGACTTGTAGTCGCTATACCCGAAACGATTCGATATATTCTCCACATAGTGAGGTTGAAGCAATGTGATCACACCACCATCATCTCTTAACATCTTTATGTTCAGGATAACATCAGCTACTTTTAGATCCTTCGTCTCAAAAGAATGAGATAAGAAATCCTTGACCTTCCTTAATTGCATTAAAGTTGGTTTCGAGAATCAGTATGTCATCAACATACAAGCAAAGTATGAATCCCTCGCCCCCACCATGGTGATGGTACACATACTTCTGAGCTTCATTTACAACGAAGCCTGCAATAGTTAAAGTTCTTTTAAATTTCGCATGCCACTTCTTAGGAGCTTATTTTAGACCATATAAATACTTCAACAACTTGCACACCTTTCCTTCTTAACCACTTACTACAAAACCATCTGCCTAATTGATGCCCACAATTATAGGGGATCGTTGAAATCTTCGATGGGAAGTACTACTGAAATTTCTAGTTCGATCCAATGGAAGCACAAGAATACCAATAAAGACTTTAGTAATTGAGACGTCACTCTCAACCACACCTATGTATATATATCCTCAAGAAATAAGTGGTGATTGTAGTAGTTGAAACAAAACAGTAAAGCAAACAATAACAACAGATTTCTAGTTTTTACAGAAGTAGCGAACTTGTAACTTTCAGTGGCTAAAAGTATAGGCATGAGGTGATACGGGGTGTTGCATAAATAATATTGATCATATAACATAAATACCAATAACATGGTTCTTATCTCTAACTCCGTTGTGTGTAGGTATGTGTTCCAAATATAATTAAGTGTACTAACCAAGAGAATTTGCACAACATTTATTATCCTACCTTCCCATTTCACCGGCCAATTTGGAACAAGTATTTAAGTTATACCCTTCAAATAGCCGAAAATGCATTAATACTCCATGAAAACACATAATCCTCAAACTATCACATATTCCCCTTGTTTTCCCTAGCTGACACTTTAGGGTTCGCAGGTTCAATATAATAATAGGTAATAAATTTTGTATATAAATACAAAACTATATATATGATGGGGCAATAAAAGTCCAGTATTGAAATCATGTCACTCGGGCCCTAGTAAAAATCATTAAACATAGAAAAAGTGCATCAACACTCATACAAGAATATCCTCAAGATCAACATCTCAAATCTTGACATATATGCATGATTACACGATCAATCTCATCCAATCCCCATCCACCTCACATTCCTATAGAGAATTACTCGCTCATGGAGAGGGAGAAGGAGCACATGGTAGATGGGGATGATGTTGGTGGTGAAGGATGCATTGAAATTGCCTCCTTCGGCGTGTAGATCAGGATCAATCTGACTCCAAAAACAAAGATCATATGGTGGCAGCACTCTGTTTCGTGAAAAATCCATGCTCCTTCCAGGTAAGTGTTTAGGGTATATAAGAGGGTATACGAAAGGAGGAGGCGATGCGACGCTCGAGGGCCAAATGGGCAACCCACAAACAAACAAAGGACGATAATATTGTTGATGGGCGTGTTGATGACACCTTGTTGGGAGACCCCAAGAGAAAGGTGTGATTATCGCAGCAGCAAGTTTTTCCTCAGTAAGAAACCGAGGTTATCGAACCAGTAGGAGGAAGGAAACAACTCAAAGGTGTTGTTGCCTAGCACTTGAAGATGTGGAAGAGGTTGAAGTAGATTCCCCAGTAATGACACCAGAAAGCTTGATGGCGCCTGGTGTTTGACATGGAAGCGCTTCGTTGGAAACCCCAAGAGCAAGGTGTAGCAGCAAGCAGCAAGTCTTCCCTCAGTTGAGACCGAGGTTATCGAACCAGAAGGAGGAAGGAACCGTCACATAGGTGTTGCAAACAACATAGAGACCTGCACAACACAAACTCAAGACTTTGTCCCAACGAATCAGTGAGGTTGTCAAGCTCACCGGTTTGCTGTAAAAAAAGGATTAAACGTATGGTGTGGAAGGTAATTATTTGCAGCAAGTAAACAAGTAACAGTGGAAGATGTATCAATGGTAAAGATTGGAGTGTAAACAACATGGCATGAAGTGTAAACAAATTACAGCAGGGCAATTGACAGGAACTGAGCAAGGCATAACAATGCAATTACTAGCCAGAAAGATTCTATGAGGTTGATTGGGCAATACAACAATATACATAGACCATCATCCAACTGCATCTATGATTAGAAGTCCACCTTCAGGTTATCATCCAACCCCTCAAAGATTAAGTTGCAAGCAATGCATAACCGCTTTAAGCAAAGTGTGTAAGGTAAATAGTCCACATGTTCCATGAACAAGAGACCGTTGTTTTCTCCCTAGTAGCAACAGCACATCTACAACCGAAGAGATTATTGTCACTTCCCTTGGAAACTAGAGGCATGAACCCACTATCGAGCATAAATACTCCCTCTTGGAGTCACTAGCAACTACTTGGCCAAGATAACCACTAGCAACGGAGAGCATGCAAGATCACAAACAACACATACATGATAGAATCATAAAGATAGAACCATTAATCAAACCAACATAATAATCTCAATATCCATCGGATCCCCGCAAACACAACATGCATGATTACAAATAGATTAGATCTTGATCATGAACGGAGATCACAAGATCTATACATGAAAGCACAAAGGAGGAAATACAACCATCTAGCTACTGCATGGACCCATAGTCCAAGGTGGAACTACTCACAAATCATACCGGAGAGAAGGCCTCCGGGATGATCTCCCCTCTGGTAGGGTGCCGGGAAGAGCTTCAGATCCCCCTGATCTAGGGACGATGGTGGTGGCGGCTACAAATGGTTTCGTGGATTTTTGATCGGGTTCCGAGAGTTTCTGTATTGGGGGCTTCTTATAGGCGAAGGGGGAGACCGAGGCGGCCACCAGGGCGGGCAAACCCTACCAAGGCGCGCGGTAGGGCCACCCGCGCCTAGGGTGGGTCTGGCCCCCTGGCCGGCCTCCTCGTCTCTCCTCTAGACTTCTTTTTCCCCACGGAAAGTTATTGACTTTGTCCTTCGTCCCGTCCAATTCCTAGAATATTTCTTTACTAACTTTTCTGAAACCAAAAACAGCTGAAAACAGGCATCTGGCACTGTTGCAACTTGTTAATAGGTTAGTATCAGAAAACATGTAAAAAGCACCTCAAAGTGTAGACAAGTAAAGCAAAGTAGATACTAAACAAGCATGGAGAATCAAAAATTATAGATACGTTTCCAACGTATCAGGTGTTGCTAGCAACTTGGAGACCCGCACAACACAAACTCAAGACTTTGCCCCAACAAACAGTGAGGTTGTCAATCTCACTGGTTTGCTGTAACAAAGGATTAACTGTATGGTGTGAAAGGTAATAGTGGTTTGCAACAAGTAAACAGTAACAGTGGAAGATATATCAAAGGTATAGATTGGACCGGAGTCCATAGTTCACTAGAGGTGTTCTCCTTAGATAAAGAAACATGGCATGCTGGGTAAACAAATTACAGCAGAGCAATTGACAGGACTGAGCAAGGCATAACAATGCAATACTAGACATTCATGATCCTATGAGATTCGATTGGGCAATACACCAAGATACATAAACCACCATCCAACTCCATCTATGACTAGAAATCCACCTTTAGGTTATCATCCGAACCCCTTCCAGTATTAAGTTGCAAGCAACAGATAACTGCTTTAAGCAAAGTGTGTAAGGTAAACAATCCACTTGTTCCATGAACAAGAGACCATTGTTTTCTCCCTAGTGGCAACATCACATCTACAACCTTAGAGATTTCTATCACTTCCCTTAGATTAAATAGAGGCATGAACCCACTATCGAGCATACATACCCCCTCTTGGAGTCACTAGCATCTACTTGGCCAAGATAGCTACTAGAAATGGAGAGCATGCAAGATCTCAAACAACACAGACATGATAGAACCAATAAGACAAAACTATTAATCAATCTGACATAGTAATCTCAATATCCAGCGGATCCTGCAAACACAACATGCATGATTACAAATAGATGAGATCTTGATCATGAACGGAGCTCGCAAGATCTAAACATGATAGCATAAAGGAGGAGATACAACCATCTAGCTACTACATGGACCCGTAGTCCAAGGTGGAACTACTCACGCCTCATACCGGAGGCTGGCATGATGAAGAAGAATGCCTCCGGGATGATCTCCTCTCCAGCAGGGTGCCGGGAAGAGCTTCAGATCCCCCGATCTAGGGACGATGGTGGCGGCGACTATAGACAGTTTCATGGAATATTGATCGGGTACTTAGGGTTTAGGCATCAGGGGGGTCTTTATAGTCAAAGAGGCGAGGCAGGGGGTCGCCAGGGCAGCTGCACCCCCTAGGCTTGGGCTGGGACCAGACACGCGGCTAGGGGGTGTGGGCCCCTGGTGGCTCTCCTCCGTCTCGTATTCAGGCTTCGTGTTCCCTACGGTAAAATATTGAATTTGGCTTTTGTCCCGTCTAATTCCGAGAATATTGATTTTCTGCCTTTCTGGAACCAAAAACAGAAGAAAACATGCAACTGGCACTGTGGCATCTTGTTAATAGGTTAGTACCAGAAAACATATAAAAACACCTCAAAGTATAGACAAAGCAAAGCAAAGTAGATACTAAACATGCATGGCACATCAAAAATTATAGATATATTTCCGACGTATCAAATATATAGTGAAACTATTTAGGCAAGATTAATTGATAGTGGCAACAAACAAAGTACTTGCATCATTTTTGATTGAACCATTTTGATAAGGTTTTGAGGCCTCAAATTCTTTCAATTGATAACTAGTATTTCACCATGCTTGCATTGCAAACTAAATAATCAAGTAAAGTTGTACCCTTATAGTATTTCAACATTTAAACACTCATAATGGATCAGTACATGATTAAGATAGTTACTATCTATAGTTGACAACTTCAAGGTGGGAAGGAAGTAGGAAAGCCACTTGCTTCTAAGCTTCATGAATTGTATGAGCGATAGGGATTTTGATCCCCTTTCAAACTTTAAACCTGCATAACTTCACTTTCATACATGAATTTCCTATATATATATATATATATATATATATATATATATATATATATATATATATCAACCATAGTAATAATAAGTAATTAATTGTCCGCCTTAAAATGTAAGGCGGAACATCTTCATTATCTTTGACGAATCATTCAGCAAGGTGGAAGAATTATATGTTCCTTTGAAGGAATCTTATGTCAGTGACCGTTCATCTTAGGTGTGTCAGTGACATGACGTGAGAGGTACTAGACCTTCCTCGGAACTCACAAGAAATCACAGCTTAGTAATCATTGCGATTTCCCCGCATGTAGAATCTGAAGCGTGGCAAGAATTGCAGTTGCATGGAGGAGTTATGTGCCATTGGTACTACTGATATTCATAATGATTTGTGTGATATAGGTGCAAGTGTAAGTGTTATGCTATTCTCACTTTATAAAAACTGAAATTAATAGTGTACTCTCCCACTTCTATAACTTTGCAGATGGCTGACAAGACCACCAAGCAACCTATCGATATTATCGAGCATGTTTTACTCAGAATTAACAAACATGTTATTCCTACTGATATTAATTATACTTGAAATGCATGAAGATGAAAAATTATCTATTGTAATACATTTTATTAGTACTGCTGGTGCATCTGTTAATTATGCCGAAGGAAAAATAGTCTTCAATATCTTTGATAATGACATCATTCAATACTTTCCCAAGGAATCAAAAAGTTGTGAAAAATATATACCACTTCCTAAAATGATCCAAGTGGTAAGTACCATGGATAATGGGAAACCAAGGTGCGTATTCAAAATAAATGTTTTGGTTGAATTCAATCAACCAGTTTAATAAAATGGTTGATGAGAGCCAATCCATTTTTGAGATAACAAAAGTTCATTTTATTATGATTCTATTTTTAATAAAAGTTGTTTTGTGAGAGTTTACATAAATTTGTTCCTTGTGTTAAGTGGCTTTGCAAGTTTGAAGAAAGTAAGAAAGATAAAGGAAAAAAAAGAAGTGGTCATAGTACCTTTAACGAGCACCCGTACAGGCATGCGCCTATACCATGCACACATACTGCATTAACGAGAGGAATTAGCGGCAGCATTATGAAAGGCTCTAGAAACCTCAACGAGATTTGGCATGTTCC
Source organism: Avena longiglumis (assembly GCA_030063025.1). Classification (NCBI taxonomy): domain Eukaryota; kingdom Viridiplantae; phylum Streptophyta; class Magnoliopsida; order Poales; family Poaceae; genus Avena; species Avena longiglumis. The sequence continues at coordinate 3,810,570 of CP125979.1, forward strand.
CTATCACCATGAACTGAAACTCTCCGCATCCAACCTTTCATCTGCACAAATCTCAATCAACATTTGTACTCTTTACTTTTATATTATTTACTTTTAACCTCTCTTCAAGCTCATTTCACACTCAGCCATACGCACCACCTTTTCACTGTCAATACTTGCAGTCATTTCACTCAATATTAGTGACTTAGGTGCGATAGAAACACCACATATAAACGCCTGCCTAGGCTCCTTGTTAGAATTAATATAAAATCGGAAGTAATACTTTCAGAAACTTGTGCTCTTGTAGAAAATGAACTTGTGCTCTTGTAGACATCAATGCTGCAGCTGGCCAAGTTGCTCCGCATCAGGGGGGGGAGGGGGGGGGCTTCCATGTCACCCACATCAATAACAATTTCAACCACCGCCGCCTATTGCGCTCGTAGGGTGAGGACAGCCTATCGAGGATCTGGTTTGCCGCCATCGCCGATGGCCTCCTGCCTTCCGACTATGAGGCCACACAGGACATCCCCACCCTGCGCTACTCCACCATGGATAGGTGCAGTTCATACTACTCTGCTCTACCCTAGTAGTAAAAGGTAACCGAAACCCTCCCTTTTTAAAGGTTTGTACAAACTTTGCATAATTTGACTTTTCAAAAGAAATAAGCCTTATTCATCGGAATCGGAAGGAGTATATGCGCACGCCAACGCTGCACGCCCCATTGTGAGTTTCAACCATCGGTGCTCTTTCAGATTCGCAATAAAATACATGTCTAGTATCTCTATTAATATTTTTCCATTTACTCTTTTGCCTATGAGGTTTTTCAAGATGCACCACCTTACCCCCCGAGAGGTAGGACGGCCACTTTTGATCTTGCCCGTCCAGTGCAAAAGGTATCGTTGGAACAGCAAAATGCATTTTAGTAGCTGCATTTCGTAAGTCTGGTATCAAATGTGCCCAATGAACATTTAATTATTTCCTAACATGGCCAACACAATATGCACCAAGTAAAAAAACACATACAAAATTGGAGATACACAGTAAAAATAAATTTTGGAGCTAAAAATGTAGAAAATAGGAATAAATTTGACTAAACTGCAACTCTACAACTTTTGCGTGACATGGAAGAATATGTAAATGTGCATAAAAATGTGTTTCACTTGCCTTATCGTTATCATGATTTTTTTTCCTCCATGCAAATTCTCTAGTGACTTTTCATTCGCTTAACGATTATTTATCATTTTTCTCATACAATTTAATAATGTAAAAATAATAATTCTCTAAAGCATGCATTATTTTAGCTCCTAAAACCTGCATTTTGTTTTCCTTGTTTACATGGACTTTTCATTAGCTAAACCATTATTTTATATCAATTTTCTTGTACAATTTAATAATCTAAAAATAACAATTCTAAACTAAAGCATGCATTATATCAGCTCCTAAAGCCTCTATTTTTACCATGCATGTGGTTTTCCTTGTATACGTGGAACTTTTCATTAGCTAAACCATTATTTTTCTATTGATTTTCTAGTACAATTTGATAATCTAAAAACAATATTTCTTGACTAAAGCATGCATTATTTTAGCACATAAAGCGTGTATTTTTTATACCATGCTTGTGCTTTTCTTTGTATACGTGGGCAGTGGCGGAGCCAGGACATCAAACTTGTGTTGTCAGTTTCGAGTTGTGTAGTCAAATACATGTAATTTGTTTGTATTTTTAATTTTTTGGCAGATTTTTAGCTTGTATTGCTAAAAAACAGTATAGTCAATTGGCTAAGCAGCTTATGCTTGGCTATGCCAATGTACGTGTCAGAGGCTAGGTTGTGCATCCATTTTTCTAACCAAATGAGCTAGGCTCACTTCTTGTGTGATGTAAAGGAGAACAATAATTTTCAGTATTTCATGTACTATAATAACATTTGAGAGGGTATTAGAGAGTATCTGCCACTAGTTCATCAATCATTAATAGTCAGCCTCAGTTTAGAAGGATCTATGAATTTGTCTTTTACTTAGTATGTATGAGTTATTTACCACCCTAATTGTCAAACACATGGTTTGAAACAATTTTCAAATTTACAAATCTTGTCAATAGATTTGAAATGAAACTACCGGCCATGTCTAGATGATCTTTGTGTTCTCGTTTGTCGACTACACATCAATTTTACAGAAATTTCAGAGAATATAGCTCAATTCCGTTAGAATTTACAAACATTGTTGGTTGAAACATGAGCTCGTATTATCCTAGTGAGTTCTAGGATATTGTGTCTTCGATAGACACATATAGAGAAAAAATATGTTTACCATCATATGGAACACACTTACGCAATCAACATGCATAATGCATCATCTTTGTGTAGCTCCATGCCAAAGGTGATCAAACTTCAGTGGACCTGATCACTTCTGGCTTTGCCTTTTTCCAAAAGAGAGGGATACTTCAGCCGTTCTTTGCTTCCCCTAGCATAATTGAGCTATCCCTATTCTTAATCAACCACTTTAATACCTCGCTCCAAATCTCCAATAGATCATGGGGCGGGCTTGATTTGTTTGACGCACAAGTTTATTATGGAGATCTTAACTGTGCTAGGATGTTGAACACGGCCACGCAATTCTCCTTATATGTATGAGGATACTATGTCCATACCGGTGACGCGAACTTTAAGTGTTAATCATCAAGTTGAATATGAGAAGCCAAGTCATCCGAAATTAAGTGTTAATATGGAAATTAAGCTTTATAAAGCGGAAAAGTTGGGAGAAATAACTCCACTACCATGCATGTGGTGAAGAGGAGAACTATGAGAAGCCAAGACATCCGAAATCATACACGCTGGCTCAAACAGGGCGCCTACTGTACGTAGTTGAGCTACCTTGTCACGTATGTTGCACATGAAATTGGTACTACCTGATTGGAAGGTGGATGGATACAATAGGAAAGGTAGGGAGCTTTGTGTACCAGATGATGATGATCTAAGGCATTATTTGGCTGCAGAATTGTGCACGGAGTACGATTATTTTGTTTGTGGTACAAGCAATGCCTCATGCAACAAACAACTCTGTTTGGTACACAATTGATTCCTCAACTCCAGGTTTTTTTTTGGAAACTAGCACGACGTACGGGCATCATTCAAAATATTCAGAATATATATATGAATAGCACAATAGAGACTAAGAATGCAATTAATTTTAACAAAAAAGTAGATTTCTACAGAACAGTTACTCCCTCCGATCCATATTACTTGTCACTAAAATGGATGTATCTAACATTAAAACATGTCTAGATACATCCATTTTAGTGACAAGTAATATGGATCGGAGCGAGGGAGTAGGATTTGGCGAGATCACAGATCTGAGACCAGTTAATCTTGGCCTATCATAATAAATGACCTTCATAGTAGTAGCACTAGTGCAAACCGCCCCATGTGTCCCGGATGGTAAGGACCTTTAGTCCCGGTTCCCCAACCGGGATGGGGCAATCGGGACTAATGCCCCAACCTTTAGTCCCGATTGCCCCACGAACCGGGACAAAAGAGCGTACACGTGGCCACTGCTCCGCACGAGGGGGGAGGAGCAACCGTCCCGGTTCGTAACACGAACCGGAACAAATAACCCTCTGCCGCGGCAGAGATTTGGCACATTTCTCTGTCGTGGCAGAGAATTCATTTTGTCACCTTTTTTTGCCGCGACAGCATTTTGGCCACTTTTGGTGCCGCGGCAGAGAATTCATTTATGTTGTTTTATTTTTTATTTTGTGTTTGTACTCATCAATGAAGGAACCATTATATTACACAAGATCATCATGACAATATAGATCTAAGTGTCGAACATATTACATTCGATACACGGATTTCATGCACTACGTACAAAATAAGCTATTTGTACAATCCCTATTGCCTATACACACCCGCATAGTATTCTCCTTTTGAGTCTGGGACTTCTGCATCCAAGAATCCCGCCAATTCCTCCTGAATTGCTCGTACGCGATCGTTTGGCAGAAGACCGTCCCGTAGACGTTCGAGCTGATTTAAAAAAGGAGTCAACCTATATGAATGAAACTAAATACAATTTGATGGTAATAAAAAACTATAAAAATTGTTTATGTATGTGGAGTTGCTCTAAATTTCTGCCCTTCTCACAGCACGTCTGACGGATGAACTCGCAAACATAGTATCCACATAAATTGTTTCCTGATCCCTGCGTCAGGCACTTTACGAGAACATAGTTCAATCAAAATAATAATCAACCATGATAATAATGGTATCAAAACTAGAATCAAAGAGATGTACGGATATAGCTAGTGGTGCTTACATCTAGTGGTTTAAATTTAAGCTCCTCTTTCCAAACACCCCTAGTGTAGAAGTCCCAACCTTTAATAAGATAGAGATCCATGTGTTTACAATGCTAGTCCCTGGATCAATAGCTAGCATCCACAGTTAAGATGTAATATCAAAAAACAAAGGTCATAATACAACTTTATAACAAGGAATAAAATAATTCCTTACATCTTACATAACTCATTTGGCTATCTCATTACAATGCAGCAGAAATAACTGTAGCATGGAGTCCTTCATCTTCAAAGTGTCATAGGCAATCATGTTGGTTGTAGACTTGTAATCCTAATCAACACACTTCACTAACATCAAACTAACCTGCAACATAATAAGTTATAGCCACAAGGGTCAATGCATTTGAATTGTATTGAAAAGTGATACTATGGTAGTATAGTGGTAACTACTCTATATGCATTTGGCTAAGTGGAGCTTAGGCTTGCTTTGCTCAAAATAGATTTTTCTTATCATTTGAAAACACTAAGTTTTTATTTGTCAAAAATCACCCAAGGCATCTACCAATCAAACATTGAAGATCCTTAAACCCTTGTTCAACCACAAGTTTTTTACTTATAAATTGAGATGAGGAGATTCTTGATAGCTTCCATGTCTTGATGCTCAAATTGTCCATTGCCGGGGAGACGGCTAAGTATTTAGATTTTACTCTCTCGAGAGGTGGTGCACTTTCCCCACAAGACTCGACATGCATCGAGACAAGATCTTTCAGAAGCCTTCCCTTAGACCGAAATGGACGCGTTCCAAACCTATCATCCCCTACCACCAACTGTCCATTTGGCTAAGTTATTGCAACCTATATGATCCAGGCAGAGCCCATAATGCCATGTGGCTACACTTGAAGCTTCTCAACATTTGACATCTCAAATCTCTTTGTTCCTAGGTGGCTTTCCACAAGTGAGATACACCAGGGTAGGCCATGAATATGGGCCCTGACTAACCACTCAACATAATCCATCCTTTCCATTCCACCCAGGTGATTCATTCGCATAGTTGTTTTATTAAACAAAACACAAGTCCTTGACTTAGAAATATTTCATAGCATGAATATAATCCACCCTTGTTTTCTACTAGCTAAGCTAAGCATGATAGTAGTAGGGATCTTAACTTAGGGAAAATTCTACTAAGGCATCATCTACTAGGATTTCCCATGGCATAGCTATACTTAGAAAATTCCATGCAAGTCCTACTCAAAACCTCACTAATGCATAGTGAAAATAATGGGACAAAAGTATGAAGCACCACTTGCCTTTTTGGTAGAGAATATAAGTTCACTCCTTGATCTTGCAATATTCACACTCTTCAAATTTCACTACAATTCAATCAAGACACAAATTCAATCTACCATTCAAGCAATTCATCACATAGAAAAATAAAAACAAAGCAATGCATGCAAGCATGCCAAAGATTGTTTTATTTGGAAAAGTGGTTTCTAATAGGTTATAAACATTTTAAAACACCTCTTGGTCATTTATAAAAGTGGCAAGGTCATTTGAAGACAAGTTAGTGGAAATGGCTACTTTAAGTCATTTTTGTTTTGTTAGAATTGATTTAAATCAAGGTAATAATTTCTAGTGTTTGTAAAATATATTTTTAAACACAAATGCTAGTGTTTATGGTCAAAGTGTTAAAAAAGCAAAACCATTTACAAAAGGTTTCACTTAAAACCATCTTTAAATCAAAGCAACATTTTATTTTGCTAGAAATGCCTTTAAACAAAGTAATAGTTTCCTAGGGTTCACCAAATATATTTTTAAATCCCAAAACTTGGTGTTTAGGGTCAGAGAGTTTAATTCAAACCATTTTCAAAAGGTTTTACTCAAAAAGCATTTTAAACCATAATCAATATTTTTTATTTAACTAGAAATGCTTTTATTCAAAAGAATACTTCCTAAGTGTCACAAAATATATTTTTAAATCCAAAAGTAGTTTTCTATGGTCAGTAGGTTCAAAAAAATCCATTTAAAAAAGATTTTACCCTAAAAACAATTTTAGAATAAATTTTATACTCAAAATATTCCTACACATGTTTCTGCATAAACAACCATTTTTACGGAAGCAATTTACTAAATAAAGGGCATTTTTGGAAAGTACTCTCTTTTCTTATTCCATTGATATAAAATTTGTAAAATTTGGACGTGTAGATTTAAAGTTATGAATTTTACAAAATCAAACATTTAATAGATTCATTTCTATTTTTAAAATAAGTCACTGGCTACGTGTCTTGATCTAATTGAAGCGTACCGGTTCGGCTGGATCGAGTGCTGTGGTTCGTTGGATTTAAAGATAATCATGCGGCACAGAAACGATCATACCCCTTCGGGTTAAGTCATCTATCCTAACCAATGGATCAAGATCCAATGGTGCGAACACTAGTGGCCAAAGGTGAGCGGTGCTGCGACGGCGGCTGGCGGCGGCGGCGCTCTGGCGGTGAGGTTGCCGGCGATACAGGAGGCGAGAGAGAGGGGAAGGGCTCACCAAGTTCGCGTGATGTCGCTAATGCTCGACGTGTCCTTGGTTGGCTAAGGGGCGCACATGGACGACTGTAATTCCTCGTCGGAGTAGCTCCTGGCGACTGGTGCTCTCTGTTGAAGACGGAGGCGATGTTATGGACATACATAGGGTTGCGTTAGATGCGCACGATGCTGGGGATCACACACGTATCAACGAGAGAAAGAGGGGAAGCTGGGGCTTACGGGGAGAGGTCGTCGGAGTAGGTGCGGTCGTCGGTGGCGCTCTAGCGTTGAAGTTGTCGACGTTCTAGGGCATGCGCGAGTAGGAGGAAGGTGCTAGGAGATGTGCAGGAGGCTGGGGATCAGTATCGTTTGCTCTGGGGCAAGTGGGGTGGTTCGTGCTCGCCGGAATCGACCGGAAAGGTCGTCGGAGGCAGTGGTGGCGCGAGCTAAAATTAGCGCAGCCTGGTGGCCGAGAGGAGTTGGCGTGTGAGGGGAAAGGCAGGGCTGAGGCAGGCAATTAAATGGGCATGGTCAGGGGCTGAATCAACGCGGCATTGATGCGTATTTCATCCGCGAAATCAAAGAAGAAACGAGCGAGAGGGGGGATGAACTGGTCGCGGTGGGTGAGGACGACGACTGACAAGTGGGGTTCAGCGGTCAGCGAGAGAGAGGGGGGTCGATGGGGCCTTGTTGTCAGGGACAGTGAGGGTGTGTCTGTGAGTGAAGAAAACGTTTTGGGGAGGGTTAGTTGGGCTGCGAGTTGGGCCTGTTTGGCTGGGCTGGGTCTTGTTTCTATTTTTTATTCCGTTTCTGTTTCTTTTTCTGTTTTCTTTTTCTGTTTTGAATTTATTCAAATGTTTCAAACACATATTTCAATTCAAAACTTTTCCAAACTTTCAGTAAGTTTTAATGCCGTTTATCATTGCATTTTAAAGTCCATTTTAGAATAATTCTTTATTCTTTTATGGTTTATTATTTATTTAAAATAGGCACTTGTATTTATTCAAATAAGATTTTAAATACATTTTCAAACTTCTATTTGAATTCTAATTTTTATCAAACCTTTTCTTTAGGTTTTATTTATTCATTAGTGCAAATAATTCACTTTGAATTAATTAAAATAATTTAATATGATTTATTAATCATTTTAATTGGGTAATTGTCTTTATTCAAATAAAATTAAATATGGTTTTAATTCCATATAAATTTTATTCAAATAATTCTTTGATTCCATTTAAGTTTAATTAAATAACTTTTATTCCACTTGGGAAAATTCCAATTATTATCTTTCCATGATTTAATCAATCATTTACTTTAGGGATTTTATCTTTATTCAAATATAATTAGAATATGGTTTAATCCTATATGTTTTTATTTGAATATTCTTTATCCATTTATTTTATTTGGATTTGGATTATCTTTATTCCATTTGCTTATGGATTTGGCCAAGATTTAATTTGGCTTTTAAATATTCCTTATTTATTTATTTATTTATTTATTTCTTTGCCTTATAAAATCCATATCTTTTTATTTGAAGATCCAAAATTGGTGATTCCAATTTGTATACTTTATTTGATATTTGTTTATCTTTTTAAACCTCTTTAGGATTATTTGCTCATATTTTTGGTATGGATTTTAGATAGTAGTTTCATTACTCTTGGAAATTATTTCCTTTTAACTTATTAAATTCATAAGTTTTTATCCATGGTTCCAAATTGAATGAAACCAATTTCTATGGTTTTATATTATCTTTATTTATCAATCTTGATCATTTCTACAGAACAGTTAGGATTTGGCGAGATCACAGATCACAGATCTGAGACCAGTTAATCTTGGCCTATCATAATAAATGAGCTTCATAGTAGTAGCACTAGTGCAAACCGCTCGATGTATCCCGGTTGGTAAGGGCATTTAGTCCCGGTTCCCCAACCGAGACGTGGCAATCGGGACTAATGCCCCAACCTTTAGTCCCGGTTGCCCCATGCACCGGGACAAAAGAGCGTACACGTGGCCGCTACTCCGTGCGAGGGGGGAGGAGCAACCGTCCCGGTTCGTAACACGAACCGAGACAAATAACCCTCTACCGCGGCAGAGATTTGGCACATTTCTCTGGCGTGACAGAGAATTCATTTTGGCACCTTTTTTTTGCCGTGACAGCATTTTGGCCACTTTTGGTGCTGCGGAAGAGAATTCATTTATGTTGTTTTATTTTTTATTTTGTGTTTGCACTCATCAATGAAGGAACCATTATATTACACAGGATCATCATGACAATATAGATCTAAGTATCGAACATATTACATTCGATACACGGATTTCATGCACTATGTACAAAATAAGCTCTCTGTACAATCCCTATTGCCTATACACACCCGCATAGTATTCTTCTTTTGGGTCTAGGACTTCTGCATCCAAGAATCCCGCCAATTCCTCCTGCATTGCTCGTACGCGATCCTTTGGCAGAAGACCGTCCCGTAGACATTCGAGCTAATTTTAAAAAGGAGTCAACCTATATGAATAAAACTAAACACAATTTGATGGTAATAAAAAACTATAAAAATTGTTTACGTACGTGGAGTTGCTCTAAATTTCTGCCCTTCTCACAGCACGTCTGACGGATGAACTCGCAAACATAGTATTCACATAAATTGTTCCTTGGTCTCTGCGTCAGACACTTTACGAGAACATAGTTCTATCAAAATAATAATCAAGCATGATAATAATGGTACCAAAACTAGAATCAAAGAGATGTGCAAATATAGCTAGTGGTGCTTACTTCTAATAGTTTAAATGTAAGCTCCTCTTTCCAAACACCCCTAGCCTTCTTGGTGAACCGTTTCCAAGCGCTGTCCGGCGAAGAAAACGAATAAAAAAATTTATTAATTACTTGATATCATGAAATTCACGAACGTTGCCCGATATAGTGTCGTAATGATTAGAATTACCGCTGGAGAATTATCTGCATGTCCTGCCACGTCTCAAGGGGTTTATGTTTCGAGTCCATGACTAGTACCCGCCCTTTGTCAGGTTGAATGATTACAGAATATAGCGCATGCATAACTCATCAATTATATACTTAACGCCGAGTAAGCGAAATAGAAAGTGTATACAAGACAATAACACTCACTCGAAGTTGTAAGGAAATAGTATTTCCCTTATGGTTTCTTGAAACCCGAAGTCGTGTACGATATTATCCTCCGTATCCTGGGGGTTTGTTTTGAGATTAGCTTGATGAACCCAATATGGGTCAATGAACCCAATGTCATAGATTTTTCCTCTGCTGCATTCGAGAATCTTCATTCTACATATTATAGTATGATTATATACATGCAATAAACAAGGTGAGATAGCTCGAGACTAAATTAATTACAGAATTAGTACTTACAGACAATAGGCACTGATGATCGATTTGTCCAAGGCGTCTTGATTAAATAATTGAAATAGTTCTACAAATTCAATGGCTATCATGTCATCTAATTCTTTCCCATAATGCTTTTTTGTAACCCTCAGCATTATCCAGTTAGCTCTGTCCTTTGTGGCATGCATGTACCAGTTATGCAGTCTTTGCATTTTTGTTGGAAGATTATTTACCTCCTCAGGTTTGACGAGAGGTTTGCCGTACTAGTATTTGTATGCTACTTCACCCACGGGGAAGTACTGTAACTGGGATAAGTAGTGGGCAATACTCATACCTTGAGTAGCGGCCGCTTCTCCGTATAGTGCAACTACATCTGGATCATACTACTCTTCGACCGCATATTTGCTTGACCCCACATTGGTATGGGAAATCGCCTTGAGAGGGGCGCAAGATTGTTTTGTTTGTTCTCCGAGCCGGGCAACATATTTCCCGCTTGCACGAGTACTGCTCTTCGAAGTTGTTGTGCCGCATGTGACTTGAGAATAGAGCGCTCATAGTCTGATCACAGCTTTGGCTCGGGTTGGTGAAGGCCCTTTAGCATTTTGAACACTCGGGGTTTTTCTTCTTTGGTGCTGGGGAACTCTGGCTCTTTCGGCCACCTCAGTTTAGGGAAAAACACTGTCGTTTATGCCTCAATGATCGCCGTAGTCTCCTCTTCAGTATAGCCATAAGCTCTCTTGGGAGGAACCTTTGGTACTTTTGGAAGAGGCTCATGTTTACGTGTCGGCGAAAGCTTAACACTCCGCAGAGTAGCGGTGGTACGCTTACGTTTTTTTCCTGAGGCGCCGGCGATGGCTGTCGCGGCGGCGATGTCTACGCCAGAGACTGGTGAGTCGACGGAGACGGGTGAGGCGACGGAGCCGGGTGAGGCGACGAATACGGCTGCCGCGACGGCGACAACCGCGCTAGAGACGGGTGAGGAGGCGGCGAAGATGGCCTTGGCATGTGATTTGGAAGCATGATACATTCCTTTGGCCATAGAATGGTGACGTTTGTTGCTTCTTCCAGTTCAGTTACATCCCCTTCACCTGCAGGGTAGTCAAGCTTCAAACCTTGAAAGGCGGGCATGATTTCATCCACCCCGACAACAGCGTAGCCCTGTGGAACCGGACGACAATGTTAAGTTGGTGTGGGTCCAATTGGTAAGGCATAGCCGACCGCCACCTTTGTTGATATGTTTAGAACTTTGACATGTAGCTCGCAGTGTGTCATCTGTGTGATATCATCCATTGGGTAGCCAACACGAGCCATCGTCGGTGCACCATCGTCATCGTCATTGTCATCACCCGGGACCTTGCTGGAAGCCACATTGCTTTTTCGATTATTCGATAGGCCGGTAGCATCGAATGCAGGTTCTACCACCATGTGCTGCTAAGATGGGCCGGTAGTACCTTGCTGGCTAAGTGCATTAATTTGATCTTTTTTTTTGCTTTATTCGTTCTTCAATTATACACATTCGCTCTTTCTGAATATCTGCTTCAACTTCCACCTTGTCCTTTCTCCTCTTACGGCTTCTATCAGGATATTTCTTTCTCTTTTCGGGAAACCCAGTGATCCATGGTTGGGATCCTATTGTCCCTCGTGTTCGTCCATCATGTTACTTATTCCCAAGGGCGAGTGTGAGCTCATCATTCTCTCTATCGGGAATGAAGTCCCCATCTTAACAGCCTTTACTGCTTTTCTAATCTTCTCGATTGGCAAGGGGTCTCCTTTATGTCGTATGTTATATATACACTTCCCTTCTGAGTCCAACATGCCTCCATGCCCGTAAAACCAATTCTTTGCACGTTCGATCCAATCGTCTGTCTCTTGGATGATCTTTTTAGCACGCAGTTCATCCTCAAGTTTCTTCCACTTAGGAATTCCAGCCTTGTAGCCATCTTGTCCCATAGTATGGTGATACTTCTTGTTAGCAGCATTTAGCTTATTCGTTTCAGACATTTTCTTAGCTTTTTTCTGATGTCTTGTAATTCACAAACTCAGCCCAGAATGGTTTTAACTTCTGATACTGAATCTTCTCGAAATCCAGAGTCTTCTCTTTCACGACATAGTCAAGGTGCAATCTTTTCTTCCAGTTGGTGAAACACTAGGCCATCTTCTTCATAGCCCACTCCCTGACCTTCATCTACATGTCTTTGGCATGTTCTAAGGCGTCCTCAACTGGATCCTCTGCATTTGGATCCATCTCTACCTTCAGTAGTTTGAAATTAAGCATGAGCCTATTCCACAGTAAATCTTTGGCCACGGTAGGGATAAATAAAGACGTCCCCTCTTCTGCCGCATTATCAGGGCTATTCCAATTTCGAATGACGATCGGGACGAAGTCCCTAACAATTACTCTACATTGTGCCACAAATTTGTTTGCGACAACAAGGGGAGCCGTCGGTTTGCCGTCGTCACCGATTTCTTCGACCCTGAACCTCTCATGGTCTTCCAACTTTTTGGTTGGGCCTCGTCCGCTCTTTTCAGTAGATTTGTTTGATCCGGAGGGCTAAAATAAGAAAGATCATCGTTAATATTTCTATATTGACAGCAGATGATTAATTAATGAATTAATTATATTACATGCACCTCGCCGGAGCGGTCGTCTTCTCGATCACACAAGGCATCACCTTCTCCCTCGGAAGACATCACCTTCAACCTCAAACAAGTCGCCTCTCCGCAAAAACAGGATCACCTCACCGAGTTGTTTAGAAACGCCGATACATCTATATTTTCTTCCCATGGATCACACCTTGGATCAACTCTTCCTTTCTTCGCCTCACTGTGGTTCCATATTTTTGCATAGGTGGAAAAGCGAATAAGTCAAAGCATCTAAGGGAGAATGTTAGGTAGGGTGTTGAGAGATAAAAACCCTAATTTGGAGAAACCCTAATATATACATACACAATAATAAAAATTAATTTACAATATCAGAAACCCTAATTCAGAGAAACCCTCGGGATCGGATCCTATCGCGAAGAACCAATACTGGAAAGAAAGGAGGCAATCAATACATGGCATAATGCAATGCGCAATCAATATGTATGATATGTCAATTTAGAGATCCTACACTAACCCTAGGTGCAACATCGATTTAAAAGGGTTCGGGATGCCCTGGCGAGGACAGACCGGCGAACCCACATGTACATAAGGTGCCGATGTTTCTTTAACTAAAATAGGGTTTTAAGTTTCTTGACAATGTATGATGATAGCTTAACCAAATAGACGAGCGGGCCCTAGGCTGTGGGTCCAATGCGGCCACGCAGGCCACGCCACGCGACGACGCCGGAGCAGGAGGTGGTTTCACGACGCTTCCAGCGATTCTAGGAGTGCCGTTGGTCTGCTCAATCGCAGCGAGCGAGGAAGCTATCTAACCTAGCGCTGCTAGATAATGGTGGTCGGAGCAAGCGACGGCGAAAGCAATGAGCTTGGTTGCCAGACGGCGAAAGCCACGCCGACGCCAGAACCACCATCGGGCAGGAGGTTCACGGCTCACCAAGCGATTGTCTCATGGCGGCGACTGCTATGGTGAGTGAAAGAGGAACGGGCGTGGCTCGCCGGCCCATAGTGTCCCCCATATGGAAGTGCCGAAATAATATTATTTACAACTTAAATCATCTAACAACTAAATCATCTGCATGCACCTAAAATAATGCAATGCTAATCAAGATGTATGACATGTCGATTAGAGACTACACATTAACCCTAAGTGCAACATCGATTTAAGAGGGTTCGAATGTCTGGCGAAGGCACATCGTCGAACCCACATGCACCTAAGGGGTATTGATGCTTTATCTAAGCTAGTTTTTAAGTTGCTTGACAATGTATGATGATTGCTTAGACATATATCTCTTAATTTTCTGAACATTTTGATATATTATTTATATTTTTCTAACATATAAATCATTAGTTATTGAATTTACAAGTTTATATCAATTTCTGAAAATATTAAACCATTTTAAAACGTTATCAAGGCCACCGTGACATCAAAGATAGGGTGGGATAGTTTTCACCGCAGGGCTACCCACGTGATCGACTGGGGTCAAGACATCGGCATGCCACACGGGCGGTCAAAGGTCAGCGGGGTCCGTGGACACGTCAGGACCACGCAAGCGTAACGTCATCACGATGGTCACCGTCGGATGCTCACCGGCGACAACGAAAGAGGGGGCGTGGGGCGGCGAGATCTAGCCTACTCGAACGAGGCGAGCAAGGCAAGCCTACTGGTGGAAGCTCCGCTATGTTTTGGTCGCCGGAGCAAGGAGAACGGCGACGCACGGTAGCAGAACGCACGGGTCGACGGCGAGCAACGACTACAGAGAGAGAGGGGGGGTCGAGGGAGAGGTCCTAGGGGACTAGCAGCTCACTGCGGATCGGACAAAGGGATCAGGGAGGCCGTGCGAGGTCTAGAGCAAAGGCGATGTCGACGGCGACAGTCGTCAGTGACGAGGAAGATGGCGTCGATGGAGACGATTCCAAACGCCCCTCTTCGATTCCTTTTGCGGGGAGATAGAGGGCAACGAGGCGGAGCTCGTGGCAGGGTCAACAAGGCGCAGCTCGGGCAGCCTGCCGGCATCGTGGGGGCGGTGTCTCTTGTGCGCGTCGATGACTTAGCAGAGAAATGAGATAGGGAAGGAGAGGAACGGGCGCATGGTTAACTACTGGAGCCTCTTTTGTCCCGGTTGGTGCCACCAACCGGGACTAAAGTCCCATACATCCCGGTTGATGCCACCAACCAGGACGTATGCTCCACCTTTTTTTTCATATTTTGGGCTGAGCCCAAGCGGCGCGCGAAGGGGGCCTTTAGTCCCGGTTGGATCCAAAAACGAGGACTAAAGGTCCTGTTTTCAATTTTTTTCACAAATTATCTATCTGTTCCCGCCTTATTTTTTATTTTGGGGGTTTAATTTGTAATGTTTTTTAAATGATAATTAATTTGGAATTTAGAAAAACTTTAAACATAAAAAGTGTTTGAATTTGAATAAATAATTCAAAACCATTTTCTGTTTTTAAAAATAATTAATGTAACCATTTAAACTATGAACCATTTAAAATTAAAAATGAATTAACTTATATTTTTTGCATATTAATTTGGTATTTAGAAAAACTTTAAACATAAAAAGTGTATGAATTTGAATAACTAATTCAATACCATTTTCTGTTTTTAAAAATAATTAATGTAACCATTTAAACTATGAACCATTTAATATTAAAAATGAATTAACTTATATTTTTATATATTAATTTTTAATTTAGAAAAACTTTAAACCTAAAAAGTGTATGAATTTGAATAACTAATTCAAAACCATATTTTGTTTTTAAAAATAATTAATGTAACCATTTAAACTATGAACCATTAAAAATTAAAAATGAATTAACTTATATTTTTTATATATTAATTTGGAATTTAGAAAAACTTTAAACATAAAAAGTGTATGAATTTTAATAAGTAATTCAAAACCATTATCTGTTTTTAAAAATAATTAACGTAACCATTTAAACTATGAACCATTTAAAAAGTGTTTGAATTTGAATAACTATGAACCATTTAAAATTCTCCGAGTTGGGCAGAATGCGTGTGAGGAAAAGGGCGAGAAATAATGGGCGAGAAGAAAATTTTATTATGATAAAACTGAAATTAAATTACATAACACAACTAACACTATGTTACATAAAGCACGACCGAAAATTAAGATACATAGAAGAACTGAAAATTAAGATACATGGCCAGATTAAGTCACAATCGGCCGAACTTGTTTTGGAATGTTGGACTGATTCCATGCTCCGCCACACTGTAATACTCGCCACTATAGTCGTCATACTCGCCGATCGTTGTAGTTGTCGGGGTCGCTGTAGTTGAACCTTGAAGGCTGAGTACGAGTGGGCTGGACTCGAGGGTAGCGCAGGCGGGCGTCAGAGTCGGCGGCCGTGTCGTAGGCTATGACGCTCTGGAGAGTCTGGCCGCGCCACCACAGCCGACGGCCGACCTCGTTGAAGTTCGAGGAGGTGGGCCCTCCTCGTGCTGGCGAGCGCCTCACGCCGATCCTCAAGAAGGCTTCTCAAGTCAGGAAATATTCGGGATGCCAGTTGGGATTCCTTCGCTGCTCCGGGAAAATGGAAAACGGCTTTTCCGTGCGACGAAAAGGAATACTTCCTCCTGCAACAATGTTCTCCATCCCAATGTCCACATGCATGGATAATATGGGCACGGCATCACAAACTATGCCGCGATTCAGCACATAACATCGGTCATTTGGACTGAAAGCCATGAAACCTCGAACATGATAGGTCATTTTGTGAAGGTTTTTTCGAGACATGATCCAAATACCAAGTCAGGTATTTTTCCTTGCAACTATGTCACATAATATGACAACACGTGAAGGATTTACATTGTTCGGACTTTTTTTTGAATTTCTAATGCCTGTTTTGAATTTTTCCCTTTTCGAACTATGGTCGAACCGGCGTGCATGAAGATAGGGGACGAGCATCGTTAGAAATTGCATTAGATATCTGAAGAAACCACATTTTGCGAGTCTAAAAATGATTTTTCAAAAAATCACGGGCATTAGATCATGTACATGTAGTACAAACCGGACCCACTTCCTGCCGATTCAACAGACATTTATCCTTTTTACTCAGGATGGAAGGAAATGTTTGAGATATCCCGGTTGGGAGATAGTCTATTTAAGGTGGTCTAGTATTTTAGAAAATGAGACGGTAGCATTCTGAAACAGCATTTTGGTGGTTGCTTCACAAAACGACCCTTTTTTACGCTCGGAAAATGGAAAATGGCTTTTCCATGCGACGAACAGGGCACAACATCACAAACTATGCCGCGATTCAGCACATAACATCGCTCATTTGGACCGAAGCCATGAAACCTCGAACATGATAGGTCATTTTGTGAAGGTTTTTTAGAGACATGGTCAATATACCAAGTATGGTATTTTTCCTTGCAACTATGTCACATAATATGACACCACGCGAAGGATTTACATTGTTCGGACTTTTTTTTGAATTTCTTATGCCCGTTTTGAATTTTCCCTTTTCGAACTAAGGTCGAACCTGCGTGCATGAAGATAGAGGACGAGCATCGTTAGAACATGGATTGTATCTCTAAAGAAACCACATATTGCGAGTCTAAAAATGATTTTTTCAAAAAATCATGGGCATTAGATCATGTACCTGTAGTACAAACCAGACCCACTTCCTGCCGATTCGACAGACATTTGTCCTTTTTACCCAGGATGGAAGGAAATGTTTGAGATATCCCGGTTGGGATATAGTCCATTTTAGGTGATCTAGTATTTTAGAAAATGGGACGGTAGCATTCTGAAACAACATTTTGGTGGTTGCTTCACAAAACGACCCTTTTTTACGCTCGGAAAATGGAAAATGGCTTTTCCATGCGACGAACAGGAAAACTTCCTCCTACAACATTGTTCTCCATCCCAATGTCCACATGCATGCATAATATGGGCACAACATCACAAACTATGCCGCGATTCACCACATCACATCGGTCATTTGGACCGAAGCCATGAAACCTCGAACATGATAGGTCATTTTGTGAAGGTTTTTTTGAGACATGATCAATATACCAAGTCTGGTATTTTTCCGTGCAACTATGTCACGTAATATGACACCACGCGAAGGATTTACATTGTTTGGACTTTTTTTGAATTTCTTATGCCCGTTTTGAATTTTCCCTTTTCGAACTAAGGTCGAACCTGCGTGCATGAAGATAGGGGAAGAGCATCGTTAGAACTTGGATTGGATCTCTGAAGAAACCATATATTGCGAGTCTAAAAATGATTTTTTCAAAAAATCACGAGCATTAGATCATGTACCTGTAGTATAAACCAGACCCACTTCCTACTGATTTCGCAGACATTTGTCCTTTTTATCTGGGATGGAAGGAAATGTTTGAGATATCCTGGTTGGGAGATAGTCCATTTAAGGTGGTCTAGTATTTTAGAAAAATGGGATGGTAGCATTCTGAAGCAACATTTTGGTGGTTGCTTCACAAAACGACCCGTTTTTTGCACTCGAAAAATAAAAAATGGCTTTTCCGTGCGACGAAAAGGAAAACTTCCTCCTGCAACATTGTTCTCCATCCCAATGTACACATGCATGCATAATATGGGCATATCATCACAAACTATGCCGCGATTCAGCACATAACATCGATCATTTGGACCGAAGCCATAAAACCTCGAACATGATAGGTCATTTTGTGAAGGTTTTTTCGAGACATGATCAATATACCAAGTATGGTATTTTTCCTTGCAACTATGTCACATAATATGACACCACGTGAAGGATTTACATTGTTTGGACTTTTTTTGAATTTCTTATGACCGTTTTGAATTTTCCCTTTTCGAACTAAGGTCAAACCTGGGTGCATGAAGATAGGGGACGAGCATCGTTAGAACTTGGATTGGATCTCTGAAGAAACCACATATTGTGAGTCAAAAAATGATTTTTTCAAAAAATCACGGGCATTAGATCATGTACCTGTAGTATAAACCAGACCCACTTCCTACCGATTCGACAGACATTTGTCCTTTTTACCCGTGATGGAAGGAAATGTTTGAGATATCCCGGTTGGGATATAGTCCATTTAAGGTGGTCTAGTATTTTAGAAAAATGGGACGGTAGCATTCTAAAACAGCATTGTGGTGGTTGCTTCACAAAACGACCCTTTTTTGCGCTCAGAAAATGGAAAATGGCTTTTCCGTGCGACGAAAAGGAAAACTTCCTCTTGCAACATTGTTCTCCATCCCAATGTCCACATGCATGCATAATATGGGCACAAGACATGAAACCTCGAACATGATAGCTCAGGCTGAGGTGGACAACCTATACATAGAGAGAAAGACCTATAAATAGATGAAAAGGGTTCATCTTTAGTCCCGATTGGAGGGATTTCGGCAGGCAGCACCAATGATAGGGGTGAGTGTCGAGATTATGTCGTGTGGCTTGTACCTTGTCCCGGATGGTGTCACCAACCGGGAGTAAAGATGAACCTCTAGTCCCGGTTGGAGACACCAACCGGGACAAAACACGAGTCAGCACTAGTAATAGGGGTGAGTGTCGACATTATGTCGTGAGTGTCGACACTATGCCGAACTGCTTGTACTATAAATAGGCATCCTTGTGATTCCAGTCCTCCAGCCAGATTGAGGCATCTCCAAGATTGTTTTCGAGAGCAGGGACACCACTACGGCCAGCCAGAAGATGCCGAGCCTGGGCCCCTCCCAAGATCTCCAAGAAACTGGTCATAGAGGCACTCCCTAATATGTGAAATTAGTTAGCTCCGAGGCGTATTGATCTAGTTAGAGAAGTTACAAGCTGCAAGATGTTGTGCGAGAGCAGGGTCACCACTATCGCTAGTTCAGGAGATGCCGGAGCCTGGCCTTCCTAAGATCTCCAAGAAATTGGTCATAGAGGCACCCTAATATTTGACCACGCGCTTGGAGATCGATCTTAATGGTAAGTTTAATCGACAACTTCTTCATAGTTTAGAAAAGTCGTTTCACGAATCGACTAAAGGCCCCTTTAGTCCCGGTCCAGCCACAAACGGACTAACACTCAAGTTATTTATTAATATTAAAACCGAGACTACAAAATCGGACTAAAGGCCTATATATAGTCCGGTCAAGCCACAAACCGACTAACACTCAATACATTTATTAAACTTGGAAAATTGCAAACATCATAAAATATCCTTCACAAAATGAGCTATCATGTATCATGGCATTTAGGTTCACAATATGCAGCCGACCGGCCAGACATGAACTAGAGGTACACAATATGAGCATGAACTTCTTGGCGTATGTCCTTCCTTATGATCGCTTTAGATGTAACCATGGAGCATATTCTTTACTTAACGGAATGCGTGGGTCAGTTTTCACTGTGAAGGGCGGAATTTCATCAAACTTATTATAATCTTCTGACATGTCTGTCTTGTCCTAGATTCCCACGATGTTTATTTTCCCTGGAAGAACTATGTGACGCTTTGGCTCATCATATGATGTATTCGTTTGCATATTTTTTCTTTTTTTCGGTCTGGAGGACATGTCCTTCACATAGAAAACCTGAGACACATCATTGGCTAGGACGAATGGTTCATCTCTATAACCAAGATTATTGAGATCCACTGTTGTCATTCCGTACAACTAATCTATCTTTACCCCTTTCCCATTCAGGTTGACCCATTTGCAGCGAAACAAAGGGATCTTAAAAGAGACTCCATAGTCAAGTTCCCATATCTCCTCTATGTAACCATAGTATGTGTCCTTTTGCCCATTTCTCGTCTATTGCATCAAAGCGGACACCACTGCTTTGGTCGGTGATCTTGTTATCTTGGGTGATCGTGTAGAATGTATTCCCATTTATTTCGTACCCTTGGAAATTCAATATAGTAGAAGATGGTGACGTGGCCAACAAGTATAGCTGATCTCCAACAGTGGTGTCATTCAAGAGATGTGTCCGCATCCAACCGCCAAAAGACTTCATGTGTTCATCTGTAATCCATGAGTCAGGCTTCCACGGGCTTTTGGAGCGCACAATATTCTTGTGTTCCTCAATATACGGAGCTGCCAAGGTGGAATTATGTAGAACTATGTAGTGTGCTTTAGTGAAAGAATCCCTGTCCCTACATATCATTGCTTTCTTTCCTAGCGTGCCTTTTCCACTTAGTGTTCCCTCATGCCGCGAGTCAGGAACACCAATCGTCTTAAGGTAAGGAATAAAGTCAACACAAAACTAAATGACCTCCTCTGTTCCATATCCCTTGGAGATTCTTCCTTCTGGTCTAGCAGGGTTATGCACATATTTCTTTAAGACTCCCATGAACCTCTCAAAGGGGAACATATTGTGCATAAATACAGGACCGAGAATAGCAATCTCTTCCACTAGGTGAACCAGGAGATGCGACATAATATTGAAGAAGGATGGTGGGAACACCAACTCAAAACTAACAAGATATTGTACCACATCCTTCTGTAACCTTGGCAGAATATATGGATTGATTACCTTCTGAGATATTGCATTGAGGAATACACACAGCTTCACAATGGGTACTCGAACATTTTCCGATAGAAGCCCCCTCAATGCAATCGGAAGCAACTACGTCATAATCACGTGACAGTCATGAGACTTCAGGTTTTGGAACTTTTTCTCTGCCATATTTATTATCCCCTTTATATTAGATGAGAAGCCAGACGACACCTCGATACTGTAAAGGACTTCAAAAAGATTTCCTTCTCTGCTTTGGTAACGACATAGCTAGCATGACTTAAGTGACGCCCTTTATCCGTCTTGTTTTGTGTATGCATGTTCTTTGGGTCTGGTCCTCCCGTGCTTCAGGAGTCCTAGCAGGTTCACGCAAAGATTCTTCATCATGTGCATCACGTCGATAGAAGAGCGGACACAGAGGACTTTCCAATATGGCAGCTCCCAAAATATAGATTTCTTCTTCCACATGGGTGCGTGTCCGGTAGCGACGTCGTTCGGAACTGATTGACCGTCGGGACCCTTTCCAAATATTACTTCTATGTCCTTGACCATACCAAATACATCATCACCAGCAGGGAGTTCAGGCTTCTTCCGGTGATCTGCCTCACCTTTGAAATGCTTGCCTTTCTTTCTTACGGGATGATTGGTCTAAAGAAATCGTCGATTCGCCAGGTACACAACCTTCTTGCATTTATGAAAATATGTACCTTCAGTCTTATCTAAACAGTGCATGCATGCCTTATATCCCTTGTTTGTTTGTCCTGAAAGGTTACTAAGAGCAGGCCAAGCATTGATGGTTACGAAAAGCAACCCTCGTAGGTCAAATGGCTCCTGTCACGCATGTACACCTGGTTTGCCCCACAGCTGTAAGAGTTATTCAACTAATGGCCTTAGGTACACATCAATGTTGTTGCCCGGTTGCTTCGGGCCTTGGATGAGCACTGACATCATAATGAACTTACGCTTCATGCACAACCAAGGAGGAAGGTTGTAGATACAGAGAGTCACGGGCCAGGTGTTGTGACTGCAGCTCTTCTCCCTAAAAGGATTCATGCCATCCATACTTAGACCAAACCATAAGTTCCTTGCGTCACCTGCAAAGTCCGGGAAGTCTCTCTCGATTTTTCTCCACTACGACCCATCAGCAGGGTGTCTCAACTTCCCGTCTTTCTTACGGTCTTCTTTGTGCCATCGCAACAACCTGGCATGCTCTTTGTTTCTAAACATGCGTTTTGTGGGGCCACACAGAGATAAAACAAAAAAAAATTCCTCTAACATGGTGATCCCAAGATCCAGCTGAGGTAGAAGGCCACGAGGTTTACCACTAGACGCGCGGTTGTGGATTACTGATGAAGCGCGTCAGTTGATGCAGCGCAGTTCTCACGATCCGATCGTCCTGGTGCTGATCGCACATCACCTCTGCTGGTATCCACACGTACAAGGAGGAGCACCGACGGCGAACTGCTTGGTTCGTATCGACGGTAGGACTGCTGTGGAGCTAGGGTTTCCAACACATGGAATGACCTAACCGAACAACGATTAACCTTTCTGGGTTACGGTGCTCCACTATATATAGGGAGTGAACGTGGGCTCGCCATGTGACCCATTCACTAAAGCCCATATAACACTAGTCACCGTGAGTCCAACTCACTAACTCAGTCCTAATCCGGTTTAGGTCCAACCCAACCAGATTACGTGTTCAGTCCAATCCGAACTTGCTCCCGCTCTTAAGTGTGACCTCACAGGCTCATGGCTACTTGGACACGATTGAGTCCGACTCTCAATCGATCGTCAAGAGCGGCTCCTAGCGTAACGTGCCGACTCCCAAGTACCAAAGAGTCATGACGACTTGCCTTTCCAATGCGACTTACGTCCGAGTCCCTTTTGCCTCACGATATACCTTGTCAGACTATAGGCGAATAATTGTCATCCCTTAAATAGTCCGACTCTCTTCTCGATCCAAGATAAGTGATTCACCCGACTAAATCTTAGTCGATCGCCTCGGTTAACACTTAACCGAGTCATGCATGGCCATGCTTTCCGAATCATATCTCACGAGAGGGACCAAAGAATATCTCTCCGAGTGGAGGGGCAAAATTCCATCTTGGTTATTCACATCACGCAGCTTGATTCTCAGTCGACCCGAACTCGCTTTATAACCCACCGCCACGGATCAGCGCTGATGTAACCTAAGTCGGTGATCCTCAACTCGGACTATGCAATAACCTCATGTCTAAGGATTACATTGATTGAGATATACAAATAACAACTTCTTCGTTGTATCTCAATATGGGTCAATCCGACTCGCTAAACTCTTTAGTCGAATCTGTGTAAGTTGGAATAGCATCTCCATGCTCATGACAAGTGGAACCGAGTCATCAAGCCAACTTTCACATTGGTCTAAGTTGTGTCCAAAGACAACCGATGACCATAAGGATATTTAGTACAAACAACATGAATGCATAGTTCCACAACCGAATCACATATTCAATGATACACATCAGATGTTTATACAAGGACTACTTAATATCTTTATGAATACAATGGGAAATCTCATCATACATGATTGCCTCTAGGGCATATTCCCAACACGTTTCAACCTTGGTATTATAGGAGCATACCACATAACCTTAGCAGGAACCCTCTTCCGAAGGGGATCTCCCTCAACATCACCAGGGTCATATCGTCTAATCTTATACCGCAATGCATTGCATACCGGACATTTATCTAAATTCTCATACTCCTTACCGCAGTAGAGGATGCAGTCATTAATGCATGCATGTATCTTCTGCACATATAATCCTAGAGGACAGAGAGTCTTCTTTGCTTCGTACGTACTCTCGAAAAGTTCGTTATGTTTTCGAAACTTCGGCTTCATTATTTTCAGCATCTTTTCAAATGAGGAGTCAGTTAGACCACACTCTGCCTTCCATCGCAGCAATTCTAGTGTGGTACCGAGCTTTGTGCTGCTATCTTTACAATTTGGGTACAACAATTTCTTGTGATCTTCTAACATGTCCTCTAACTTCAACTTCTCCTTTTCTGTTTCACAGTCTCTCTTTGCATTAGAAATGACCCTACCAAGTTCATCTGTGGGCTCATCTGATGCCCGTTCTTCACCTCCTTCCTCTTCATTGTCTTCCATTGCAGTATCACTATATTCAGGAAACATATGATGATAGTTGTTATCATCATCTTCTTTTTCATTGTCTTCCATCATAACCCCACTTTCCCCATGCTTGGTCCATCAATTATAGTTGGGCATGAAACCTTTCATAACCAGGTGGCCGCGAATGATTTTCGAGTAAGAGTACTCCTTGTTGTTCCGACATTGAACACATGGACAACGTATAAAACCATTCTCTTTGTTTGCCATAGCCATATCGATAAATTTATCCACGCCTTTAATGTATCCGGGTTCACGCCGTTCACCGTACATCCATTCCTGACCGTTTATCTGCATCATATAATTAAGTTTATCAAAAATGGAATATCATAAATATTGAAATGACCAATTCACATCGACACATGCATTGTATCAATGACAGAGAAAAGATAAGATTGCTAACCTCGATCGAGGAAAATAAAGAGGAGAAAGCTCAAGTGCGTCTCGGGCACCTACTATATTTTTGTTCTGTGAGAAATTGAACGAGATCATTCACTCAAACATTTCATCAAACACCTTGAATGCATGCATAGGAAAAGATAAACTAGCACACCTCTCACACCTTCCACCAAGAAAAAACAAAGGGGAGGCAGAGGGCTGGGGCGTCGTATTTATAGAGGGTATTTATAGAGGGCGGGATCATAGTCCCGATTTGTAACACAAACCGGGACTAAAGGGTTGTGGCAGGCCACGTGTCTGGCGCCCACACTTTATTCCCAATTTGTGTTACAAACCGGGACGCATGCACCCCTACCAACTGGGACGCATGCCTCCGGCCATCGTTCCCGCTCGAACCGGGACGCATGCCAGCATTAGTCCCGGTTCGTGGCGCAACCGGGGCTAATGCTATTGGGGGCGCGAATGGATAGCCTGTTTTCTACTAGTGTAGACGGATGATTCTATATCAAATATGAAGGTATATTTGTTGTTTCATGTTAATGATAACATTCAAAAGATGATATTTGTATAATCATTGATTTTGTTACAAATTGAAGAAAATATTCTAGGTGACAGGTGAAGAAACTACCTATCAACATTCTCATTTTATCTTCTTCAAATCAATTTCTTCCATCAATTACTCCTTGGTTTTGAAATACTCGACACCATCTGTCTACATCAGATTGTGCCATATATTTTAACATACATTGTTGTAATATGCAACTTTCACTATGTTTTATGCATATGTTTCTAAACGGCAAAATTTCAAATCAAGATTTTTTTCTGCTTAATTGTAATAGGATTTTTGATTAATAGCTACAATTTTATCTGATAGATGGTCTGCATTGAAACCGACATAGCCATATTTTAAACATATTTTCTTTATCCCCCCTTGATATCTTCCTTGGGCGTTCTATATCCCCGCTGACATGAATTGTTTTGTCATGTAACATAACTACACAAAATCTTAATTAATCAGTCATATATCTTCCCCAAGTGACATGTTTAAGTCCCAAGTATCCAACTACAAAGCTCTACCCTAGTAAAAATGCCTCTGTTAGTATCATAGTTATACTACCACAATGCTCCACAGAAAGCATTGGATTCAAACTATTAAAAACACACATATCTATAATGCACCATTACGATGGTTCATATGTTCTCTTAGATCTTAACTGAATAATATACATTAGAGATCAAGACAAAAGAGTACACATTGGATTAAGTCATATTTTTGTACACATAGCTCCACTATCAATCTGGTCATATATGTACACAATAGAGTTAATATAGGCCCTGGTCCCAAGCTAGGCAATACAAGGCCTACACTAAACAGGGAGTTGACAATAAACGACAATAGAAACTTCGGGAAAATAGATATAATATTGACTTAGAAATCACGACCTTCCAACCATGGCTCGTTATTATATATCTTTAAAATTGTTGGAACCCAACTGTAAATGTTGAGTACAATTTATGGTGAATATTTATTTAATCGTTAAAGACTTCTGAGTTCCAACAAATGGATCAATTGTGGACTTGTAGATATTGGAACTAATAGTGAAATGTGAGCTCAAATTTAGTATTAAATGTTGTAAAGTATATGATATCTCATTAGTTTTGTTTCGTGTGTATTAGGCCTGATATAGTAATTGTGCCACTTGCCGGATAATTGGGTCGGCATATTATAATGGAGGGGGGTCTTACCTATGGTTGAAAATGTAACTGAGTATGCAAGTTACATAAATAAATAGATTGATGTAATCTTGTTTAATTTTATTTTATACCCATATTAAGATTGGAATCAATAGTTTTTCTTTCTTTTGAAAGATTCTTGTTGATATAACCCCGACAGTTCCTGAAAAAAGAACTATTGGGGAAGTGCAGGCAGTGCAAATCTATAGCAACAACACATTCAACTCGGCTCATATATAAGTATATGCTCCGATCATGGGAAGACAAATCACATTGACGGTATAAAAATTCTGAAAAAAATAGTGATATAAATATCCATGTTTATATGTAAATTTTCACGAAAAAATAATAATAATGTGCCTATGCGGAAAATTAAATTTGGTGCTAAAATGCTTTTTTCTAAGCGTGGTTTGTTGGTTTTTATCCTAGGACACGACATGTCTATTGACCAAAAATTCAATACCCTTCAATTTGTTTTTTAGTTCTATTGGTCATACTGAGAGAACATGCTATAGAGAGGGGAAAAAAACCCCTCCAATCATATGGATTAGCTTGATCGCCAAACTTGTTGTTAACTGAAACATATCGTCTGCTTAGTTTATGATTACTTTTATATATATACTCGTGTGCACGCATAGATGAGTACGTATGTATGCACAAGCTATACGTACACCCACGTGCCAGCAAGATAAGTAGTTTTCCTTTTTTTTGTGATGGCAGTTAGGATACTTAATTTGGAGGGCATGGAGGTACATCTTGACACGTTACTACTATAAGCCAATACATTAAACGGACACACTACTATGACGTGATCACCGATGGTACGATCAGTTTTGCCTTCCACGGATGTCACGTCTAATCTATTACCAAATATACAACTCCAGTCATAGCCACTAATCATGCATCTAACAGTTCATATAATTTAGATGATGTGGATGAACTGATGCCTCAAAAAACATCCTTATATTTGCTTTTAATATATAATAGATAAGCATATCTTAATATCGCGAAGATAGCAATTACATTTAGCATTTGCAACAATACATTATCCTAACGATCGTACCTCGATGCACACCGTCCAGAAAAAAGAAACAGAATTACAAAAAAAAAATCCCGCTATAGGGATCTATTCCTGGTAGCAACAGACCGAACACCATCAATACATCACCCCAAGTCCAGCTATTCCAAAAGCGACGTCTTAAAAAAAATGAAACAGTGCACAAGAACCGTCGTTGTCCGATCGTAAATCATAGGTTTTCACCCTAGAGAAAGTCCTTGCTCATAAAACAATGCTTTCAACAAGGTTATTATCAGACACAATCAATTAAGGCTAGACTTGAATTTTCACCCTGCAAGATCATACTTTGAACTTCACTTGTGCTATCGCCCCCCCCCCCCCTAATAAGCCGATGCTCCAAGTGATGAATCACCAAGCGAGTTAATCAATGCTACAAAGACTCAAACCACCATTGCTAGTCCTTATATTATGGCTGTCATGACATTCTCCGCATCTAACTTCATTATAGAACAACAAAGATGTGTTTCCTGGTGGAAACAGACAACAGAGCTTCGCAGCGCTCCCTCTGCAACCAAACGGTCAGAAAAAATAAGGGCGTGCACCACCGGATTCCATTTGATCCAGCAATCTCCAGGCATAGGACGTTAATGGGAGTTTGCCGACGAAGCATTCTGTAACTCGCCGTTCTAGGACAAATCCACGAGGGCAGGCATCAAGCAGATCTCGGACTTCGCGCGGAAGGAACCCGAGGACCGTCCGCCTTTATTGGGAAGATCGGCAGACCCCCACACCACCACCCGCTGGCCAACCTCCTCCAGTGGAAGAGGAGGCAAGCCAACAAAGAACCATGTGCACACGCCATCCCGCTGATAGCCATGCCAAGTAGAAGATGTCCAGCACGACGCCGCAATAAGGCTGGCAGCGTGTACCGTGTCGCCTCCCCATGCACCTCCGGGCGACCGGCAGCCGCGCCGATGGGGGATCAAGGCGGGGGCCAAGACCTATGACGACCACCTCGACCCCATACCTAGACGTCTAGGGGTACCCATCGCCAAGACGCCCGGGGCGCTGCCCCATCCACCGTGAGCAGACGAGCTCCCCCCTGCATGGACGCCACACCCCGGTGATTGCTGCCGTCACCACCCGACCAGGGACACCGCCTAGCCACCGCACCCAGAACATATGTCGGCGCTGTCCCCATCCATTTCCAAAGAAACGGTGCCACGACTCAATCCCCCGACACCGGGCCCGTCACACACAACCGTTAAGCATGAGCACTATGATTTTTAATCTCGGTAAAATACCAAGCGTCCTCAGGTTAAATTGCATGAGTACCACGAGAGCCTGGTCCTCAAGTACAAATAGAAACCTAATTACGCATCTGTGGGCCATTGAACTCAGGTGTTAGTTTTGTACATCCACTCTTCCAACCAGTTGAGATAGGCTACGTGCCTTATTATTTACTTTAGAATGATGCACATGAATAGTTTTTACTACAACATGTTTACTTGATACTTCATTTTCCAAGTACTTATATTTTTTAAAAGGAGGTAGATATCACCTGGTCTCTACATTAAAATGATACACGCGGTCTGTTTTATTATATTATTCAACAAAGGCATATGAAACCAAGTACATTGATCAACTCAAAGCCACCTTCGGTGCGACCTCTGTCGCTACACCTACAAGATGGATGATGGGGGTGACCATGATCTGGGCCATTGCCTAGACCTCTCACCAACGCACGCCATCTAAACCTGAGGTCTCACAAAGCCGCCCAATGGTGATCTAGGAGCACAAACCGGTCCAGCATAAGCTTAGCGTGCCCCACATGTACACACCCTAGAAGCACGTGCGCTAGCTTCCGCCGGCCCATCTTCAGGAGGGATCGACACGGTGAACTTTCCACGCCTTCCGTCGATGCCACCATGACGCCAGACAACGCCACCGCTCCATGTGCATCCATCATTGTGCATCTACCGCCGAGTCCCCAGTAGATGCCACACCGCTTCATCTTCTAGCCCGTCTAGCGCCTGTCCAAAAGTGATATCCCCGTGAGGGAGAAGACCATCAAGCATCACCATCGTCCAATCCTAGAGAGCCAGATATGGTTTTTTTAGGAGCATCCCGAGCGAAGAGACCAGAGTTGCAATGGTGATTCCTTCATGAAGGTAATGACGCAAAAATGATGCGATCGCACGCCAGGAGCGAAGTAGGCTCGGTTTCACCAGCAGCGACATCTCCCCAGTCTCCCTGCTGACGAAAGGCGAACCGGATCGGGTCGGACCCATACAAAATAGAACAAACACTGCGAACCCTCCATAGAAAAATAGGACCTCCACGAGTAGTAATGGGGGGCTACCCACCCCGTACCGATGAGCCGGAGCCAGAGCAATAGCCACCGCCATGACAACAACTAGTCATGTCCAAGGAGGTCAAAGCCATGCCGCCGGTCAAAGCCAACCTCCCCAAGATCCTTGTATCTTCGTTGGGAGGGACGAGTCGCACGAGGGAAATCCCCGCCAATACCGTCCGTCATGTGGGCTTCGCCCGGTGCCGTCCTCCGGCAGCGGCGGGAGGTAGACGACTACAAACACTAACACGAGCGAAGACGCACATAATTAATAGGAAAGGAAAAGGTCAAAGTGCTACAAGGCTTTAATTATTTTACCTTGGGATGGAAATCACTCAGTAAATCTTAGTGAAAAGTGGTCGCGTCCTCTTGGTTGGAATATCTCATGTTATTTTCTGTTGCGCGGCAGCGTTATTACCACTCCCAAATACCAACTATAGTGGGAAGCTTACATAGATCAACGAGCGGCGCAGGACAAACATTTCACCAACCGATGCACAATTATGCACTAAAGTGTGCCAAAAGCTACAAACTTTTTGGAATTTCCATGCTTATCTCTATTAAAGATAGTACGTTGGATGATAGTGCCTAAAGCCAGTAAAGAGTTTTTTTCTAATTCATTCCCCGATTAGCGTTATCGCTTGATACGTGTATGGAGAGCTTGCATCACCAAGGCTTGCCACCTTGTGCCTATATAAAGCCTCTCAGACCTGCTTCTCCCTCCAAGAGTCTGAGCCAACACAGAGATATAACTCCTCCCTTAGAGCTCCCCCTTTCCCTTCCGCGAGGGGTCTAGGGTTAGCGACAAAGAGGGAGAAGTTTCAAACAAGCTCTCAGTTTGCCAGCCAGTTGGTGTCGATTCATTTTAGCAAGTTTGAAGTTCGCAACCTTTGTATCGCAATGGCTGGCCTGTCCCTGCAGCACCCATGGGCGTTTGCTTTTGGCCTCCTGGGTAATACTCGTCACAGATTGTAGATGCATATTACATGCCCTTTAAATTGCTATCCTCTCTTCTTTAATTTTTCTCTATGAGCATTTTCTTACAGTTGGTAGTACTCTCTCCGTTTCAAAATATAAAATATTTTAACTTTTATGAAAAAGAATGCATCTGGACGTATTTTAATGTGTAGATTAGAATACACATTAAAAGGTGTCTAGATACACTCGTTGCATAAAAGATAAAACATCTTATACATTAAAACGGAGGGAGTATACAGCTACTTAGTGGGATTGCACTTTGCGTCATGGTTCTCACAACCGGTGACTTGAAACATCTATCCATCTTGCCATTGATTGATTAATTAGCATAGTACTAGTAACGTATGGTGGAGACATCATAGTGCACAAATAGGACAAATAAAAAAAGTTCTAAAGCAATAGCGCCTATCTTTGATTGCAAAAGAAGGCAAAGCATAGGCAAAAAGATGTCACGTTATCGCAACTTATCAAGTTTGCTAACTTTTGCAAACGCCTAATCTTGGCGCCCTTCTTTTTGGTCTTGCAGGCAACCTCATCTCCTTCGCGAGCTACCTGGCCCCGATGTAAGCTAGCCACTGCATTGTGTTTCATTCATCATTTGATCTTGTTAATCGACATTCATGAGTAATTTTCACTCATTTCACAATTATTGAATGGCATCGTGTGTAGACCGACGTTCTACCGTATCTACAAAAGCAAGTCGACGGAGGGGTTCCAGTCTGTGCCGTACGTAGTGGCGCTCTTCAGCGCCATGCTGTGGATCTACTACGCGCTGGTGAAATCCAACGAGACCCTCCTCATCACCATCAACGCGGCCGGCTGCGTCATTGAGACAATTTACGTCGTCATGTACCTTGCCTACGCTCCCAAGAAGGCCAAGATTTTCACGGCCAAGATCCTTCTCCTCCTCAACGTGGGCGTCTTCGGGGTCATCCTCCTCCTCACCCTCTTCCTCGCCAAGGGCGAGAAGCGTGTCGTCTCCCTTGGTTGGGTCTGCGTCGCCTTTTCAGTCAGCGTCTTCATAGCCCCGCTCAGCATCATCGTGAGCACTCCATCACCCACAGACCAACCTTATAATTGTAAACAAAAAATCAATAGCTTGATGGATGTCATGAACAACTTTTTGTGTGTGTGTGTGTGTGTGTTACAGGGGCGTGTGATCCGAACAAGGAGCGTGGAGTACATGCCGTTCTCCCTCTCCCTCTCGCTCACCCTCAGCGCGGTCGTCTGGTTCCTCTACGGACTTCTCATCAAGGACAAATATGTCGCGGTAAGACATTGAAATCTTAAAGTTTTACACATATATACAAGATCGCAACTTATCTAGTTCACTCATAACATTTGCGTGACCTAAAAATTTTGCAGCTCCCCAACATACTTGGCTTCACCTTCGGGTTGGTCCAGATGGGTCTCTACATGTTCTACATGAACTCGACGCCGATTGTGGGTGATGGGAAAGAAGGCAAGCAGGAGGGGAAGCTGCCGGCTGAGGAGCACGTCGTAGTCAACATCCCCAAGATCGGCGCGACCCCCGAAAGAAACTATGGCAATGAGGTGCACCAGGTAACAGAGATGGCTGCTAGGGCTGGACCCTGAAGCTGCGCAGCGGAGGTGGTGACAGCGCCATAGAAGGAAGCTGTACTGATCGACCGTGGACGTTGCCCGTCCTGTCCAGGTGGTTGTCTAGATCCACATATATATGCCTGCCTACGTGCAGTGGCGGTCCCAGAAATTTCTGGAAGTATGGCTTTAATTTGCCAAATTTGTAAATAAAAATCAATATTGAAAAGGAGTTCTGCTCTAGTACGTACAACCCCTCCTCTCCCAAACTGAAACTAAACAACTGCTGATATTGCTAGATACCTCTTCATAATTATAAGGGCATGATGATGGTCTTTAATGAAATATCAAGTCATAATTAAGAAATAATAAAGTCGTATATAACCATTTAGAAACCGTGTGGCCCAATTGGAGGCCATTCGTGTCTCATGTCGAAGGATATCCTTGAAGGTCTCTAATGGCGATGGGTCCAGCCCTGCTGCACAGGACACAAACGAGAGTTCTCAAGGATCATTTGTCCGCTTCCCATTTCCAACCGCAGCGAATAAAAAAGAAGCCTATGCCCTCAAGGGTCATAGCTGTTCACTGTGTCCTCTAATCAGATATTGCTTCTGCTCTCTCGCGTAATGGCGATGAATGAACACAGTAACGGGCTTTAGATTCACGCTTCCTGGGATCTGAAGCCCGTTACTACATGGTCGTAAAGAAGCCTATGATCTGAACCATATAGTAACTCTCTCGCGATGGCAAGTGAGCAATCGCTGCGGGAATACGGCACAGCAGTAAGTCTCTACATGGGTATACAGGGCTGGATACAGGCTGCAGGTTGGCCAACGAATTTAATCTAATCTAATATAGCTAATTAGGGACAAAATACCTAGTATAATAATCTTCTGAATTTGGAGAAGGGGTTGTACCGAATCAATAAGAAATTGTAAGCTTTGCGCAATCGGTCGGCTGCCCGGAACGTACGTGCCTCGTGGGTGCATGCATAGACCATGCGCACTCAAGTATTTCCACACAAGAGCAAACTGAAGAAGGACAAGAGTAACTTAATTAATGATTAATTAATCTACCTAGTATTAGCTAAGCTATTCATGCAGGCCGGCTTGCATCAATGGTGGAACCTGAGAACGCGAGAAAAGAGAGTGTGGGTAGTATATACGGATGAATAGGGTTGTGGATCTCTCTATCGCTGTTCATTAGTGCTATTGTTGAATTGGGAGACAGTAATTCGGCTAATATGTGCAAATGTACCCATTGTAAGAAAATATATTTTGAAATATTAAATCATTTAAAAAAATCTACATATACATTCGAACATTTTATGTTGCTTCACAAGTTTTAAGAATGGAAGAACATTTTATGTGTTGTGTATAAAAAGACAAAAACATGGCATGTGAATAGTCGTATTCCTTGGACACATTTTGTCTTTTTATAAACGACACATAAAATGTTTTTTCTTTCCGAAAACTTGTGAACCAACATAAAATGTTCTAATGTATATGCAGAATTGTATTTTGATTTTTTTTTGACATTTCGAAATATATTTTCTCATAATGGATGCATTTGCACATGTGAGCCGAAGTAAATATCCGTATTGTTGAATTAATTTTCATCTATCAATGGTATTCCCAATTACTGTAGTAGTTCCGTTGCGTATGCAATTAATGTTTTTAAATTTAGCATGACAAGTTTTCATTTGTCTAGTACAAATTTCTACTATGACGCGATTTGTAGGCTCTAGTGTTTGCGAGACGAGGATGGTGACGTGGCTACATAATCTTTTGATGATGCTAGACATACGGACAAAATTATTATGGACTAGATATACGGACTGACGTGGCAATCGCTGGTGGAATCAGGTGAGAAAAAATCTGAACAACCGCTAGTAACCCTCCAATCCGGCTGAACCACGTCTCGTCCGTAAAAGAATTTTGTAAGCATAGTATATATTACTCATAATCTTTTGATCTAGTATTTATAATTTTTATTAACAGCCATGAAAGGAAAACCGCATGCACTAATCATGGGTGGTCCAAGTGATTGGCATGGCACCCCACACGCACCCGACCAGCTTTGTTGTTTAGAGCGGTACGTCGGCGCCTCCTTTGTACCTTTTAACCTTTTGCCTACTTTGGGAACGCTGGCACTGACACACGCTGCCATGTGCCATACATACATGCAATTTACCATAGTATTAGTTCTTTTTGCAAGAAAGGTTAAATCGCTTTAGATTCACCATGATACGATATAAATAACTTCAATGTCAATGGCAATCACAAGTAAATAAACTAGCATATAGAGATGAGTAAGGCACACAGAGTCTAATATGTATCCCGATGTGTTCACTTACGCGAAGTAGACTAATCACCGCTGGAGAGGTTTGGGTTATTATAAAGGACCCATGAATTCTTCTCCGGGATCCTCACGAAGTTAGAGCCCTTCTTATGATTAGTTTTTCCTCCACTCTAGATATGACAAGCTCCACAACCACTTCACAAGCTCCAGGATTAAGAAACCCAAACCTCTTCACAATCTTCCATAAGTAGTCACCGCGACACCAACCGACAAGCCAAAAGAGGTCACCGTACAAGAGTAACAAGCTCACGGTCTATAATGATAGGAATGAAAAGAAAACACCAAAGGTGCTCAGATCCTTTACTCTCAACTCTAACCAAGCACTACTGCGGAAGGGCTTAGCAGTGACGGGCCAGGTATCAACTACACCGATGATAGAGACATTCGCCAGCAGTATACAGTCATTGGTAACCCTCATCGTTTCTTGTATGTAGAACTCGTCGTCCGAACAACTAGCGGTGACGAGCAAATTTCTTTTCGCCCATCGAGATGTACATCTCTAAAACTCATGGTAGATATTTTCTCGATATATCTAAAATGGATCACTTGATCCCAGCTCTTTTGCCTAATGGTCTCTTCTCTATTGAGGAGGGACATTTGCGTTATGACGCGCATGTTGAGGCTAATCTACCCCCAACAAGAGATACCCATGGGAGGAGGAGAAGATGAAGAAGTAGAACAAGAAGAGCCCAAACAAGATGAGCAACCACCAAACCTATGAAGATATCTTCACACTCGAAGGAAATGTTCAAAATATGATGAACAACCTCTCCATCAACCTTCGAGATGCTACCGCAAACCTCAACACTCAGTTCAAGAATAGGCATAACCAATGGAATTTGGGAGATTATCCACCACCGCCACAATAAGCAACAAAAGCTTGAGGTTGGGGATGTGTTCCCCTTGCAAATTTATTTGTGTAATAATGAGGTTGTTCTCCAGCTCCTTGAGATCTTCGAAACACTCGTGTTGGCTTGACCCAACACTTTTCTTTTTTCCTTTGCTTTTATTTTGCTTTCTTATTTTCGTTTGATTTTTCTTTTATTAGAACCCTTACTTTGTCGCAAGATCCTTTTCTATTCTTTAATCCCTTTCCTCAAATATATAAAATATTTTTCCGTTTTTCCTTTTTTGTAAACGTGGATTCACATTTTGCCTCTTTGATTTTATATTATTATGAGAGTAATCGTGTTTGAGTTTTTGAAGGAACACATCCCTATAATAACAGAATCATGAAGTTGCTTATGAGAGGTATGTCCTATGTCTCCCACTTTTAAATTTTGAGTTGTTTGTCTTAGTTGGTCCATTTGCTAAGATGCTATGCATGTGGGAGTAATTTAATTTAGTTAAAGTAAAGTTTTTTATTAGTATGATGGTTAGTTGTTGGAGCTCTTGATATGGTTCTTTTAGATAACCGAGTCTTGCCTTGGAAATAATAATGCCAAACAAGTACAGTAAGAATTTTTTTGAAATTTACAACTTGTTTGATGAATGGTTGTCTTGAGAATATACCCTTGAAGATACTTAACCCCAAAGATACTTTGATAGTCTTGACGAATCTCATGAAAGGAGTTGAT
This sequence comes from Avena longiglumis, assembly GCA_030063025.1. Lineage (NCBI taxonomy): Eukaryota > Viridiplantae > Streptophyta > Magnoliopsida > Poales > Poaceae > Avena > Avena longiglumis. The sequence goes on from CP125979.1 coordinate 3,846,913, forward strand.
TGATTGATATAAAGTTTAGTGGTAATTGTGATACATGCCAAATCTAACCTTGTGGATCAAACCGTGGTACTAGATCATGAAAAAGAAAGAAAGAAAAATTCTGCTATTTATGATCCTAGTGTACACCTTTGGGATGCCAACAACTCCGCTAGCTTTTGAACGATCTATGGTATAATCCCAGATTTCGACTATGAGTTGATGACATGATTGGCATCAGTGTCAATGTATGGGAAAAAGTATTGGTATTCTCAAAGGTTGTGTAAACACATGCAAAAGAAACATCCAACAATCCTTGAAAAGAGTATGAAAATAAAAAATATGTCTTTGAAGATCCACATAACAAGACCTTGACATGGTCTCATTACTACTCTACGAATTTTTCTTGAAAAACAATGATTGGATTAAAAGTGTTTTTGATAGACTTGATTCATTGATGTGGGTGTAAATAAGAAACTTCATTGTTACATTACTTAGGACATGAAAATCTCTTACTCAATTATGCTATTTAAACATCCTAGTGTTCCTTGGCAAGCTGAAAGTTGACTAGAAGAATTGGATTGATTGCTACACTGCTAGTTATACATATTGATATTAAACTCTACTTTGATTGTCTTAAATTGCCAAAGCCTATATAGTACTCTTGTCATCCCTCTAACTTTGATAAGCCTCACAAATGAATGAAGTGTTATGCACATATGACTACCAACCGTAAGTGAATTCTTATTCTTATTGTTTCAAGTTTAAATGCTGAATTCCTTATAGTTTTTTTGTTTCTTCTTGCTTGAGGGAGATCAAGGTTTGAGCTTTGGTGAAGTTCATGGCTTTTCCATCTTTCTCTGCGTTTAAACATTGTTTTTAGTCAATCAATTGACAAGAAACTCTCAATCCTTGCCACTAATGACTAATAATTGCAAAGATATGCAAAACCTTGCATTAAATTGTGTTGTGCATAAAATCACGGGTTTTAATGCGAAATCAGGAGTCATAATTAAGGAAATAGAGGAAACCCACACGTCCAAGTAATTGGGGAGAAATTTCCAGGCGCCAGTGCGCGTAAAAACTAGTGGTACGGGCAGGGACCGCCCGTACGGCCCGCCCATACGGGGTGCCGGCGGCTTTGTCTCGCCAAACCCTACGACTTTCGTGAAGACGTCTATATATTTTGAGGTTCCAGCCGCCGCCTAGAGAACCGCCATTCTCAGATTTCATCACAAAAACCACCAAAGGAAATTCACACTATTGTTCATCCATTCCACCATCCATCCCTCCACTAGCCATAGCCATTACTTTGTACTTTAGATCTTCTTGTGGTTTGGCAACCATTGTAATAATATTCGATTTCAATCTAAGTATTTTGCACAATGATTTCTATCATTGATCTATTTGTTATGAGTGAGTAGTCCTCACGGGTTGCGGGTTGGGAAGAAATCTCGCAGCAACTATGTGCATCTAATCATGGGAGTATTGTATTTTGTTTGCAATTGAGATTTGTGTATTTTGTTTCTTTGTCTCTTGTCTCGATCTGTGGAGACTTGAGGTGAGATACCTGGCTGGTGGCGATCTCATAGGAATCCCAGTGACAGAAAGGTAGTACGGTTTTCGCTTAGCGACCTATTTGGGATCACAACAACATCATCACTTAATGCTTTAATCTATGTTATTTACTTAATAATCGTTTGTAGCTCGTGGCTTCGGTGTGCACTCGGTTGTATTAAAAGGATATTGCTATGCCCGCTGCATCACGGAGGCTTTAGTATACTAGGATATGTTGCCCACAAGAGATTATCTCCGTTCAAACATTACATATGACTATGCTTATTATTATCTTTTATCCCATATAATGTGCATCTGCAGGTGGATCTTCAACCCTGGCCTATCTTCATCCATTGATTCAACCCACTATAAAAATTAAACTAGATTGGTCCAGTAAACTAATGTAAAACGAAACAACAAAGTCTTATAGACGTGTCCTTATTTATTTCCTTTTAGCATTGCTTTCCAAGGTTCGATTAAACCTAGGTATTCTAGGGGAAAAGCTATTATACTACATTCGTAAATCTGGATTGAAGGTATCAATATCCTATCAATCCTATTAAGCCTTGTGCCTGGATATCACATACACCCACCCTTACAAGATCTATGCCCTCATCGATCAAGCACAAGCCAGGAACGTCCCCTCTTGGCACGCGTCTGTGCGTCCGTGTCGGCACATGTGCCATGTCGTGTCCACTCCGGGCCACACGCGCCATGCTCCACATGTCCTGCCACTGACCCATACACACCCATTTAATCGCGAGGATCGGCTCTTATACCACTTGTAACACCCCATCCTACAACAGGCCTCGGGGGTGTCACTCCTGGAAGCTTACTAGTATCTCTAAACTAGCCCCACAAACCAATACTTGTCCTTTCTGCGCACTTTTTCTCACTCGTGCACACCTGGTACCCACTTCCCAGTCTGTCATCTATCCTCAAATTTCTCTAGGCCAAACACACTTAACCTTAGAGTTCTTTTCAGATGATCTTCTGGAAAAGAAGTTGCAACTTGTTGATACGAGTATCCTATCAATCCTATTAAGCCATGTGCCTGGATCTCACATCGGTGTTGATAGCGGATCAGCCGGCGGTGTGGATCGAGCCATGAAGATGCCGACTGTGCTGGTCTCTCCACTAGAGATCGGTCCAATGTCGTCCTTAGATCCGTCGCTGACTTCATGCTCGAGTAGAAGATAGATTGAATCTAGGTAAGCCTCAGATCGCTTCACTGTGGTAACTGGCATCATCATCGAGGGTGACCTTTCCCCCGTTTGATCTGGTACTGTACTCAGAATTTGAGCCTACAAAGCCGACGACGATGTCGATGGAGCCGACCGGAAGGGTGGTGCCGCTAGTCACCTCCTGAGTCGCTGGTGTCCATATTGCCTCATCGATAAAGTTGAGGCTTCTGAATTGGATGGATCAGCAGATAGAGATAGTAGAGAAGATCTGGGATCTCGCCCGATCTATGAAACCTTGAGTCACGAGCCCCACAGTGGGTGCCAAATGTCATGGAATTACCATGGCAAGTACGACTGCGAGAGGGCCCGGTGAAGCAGGGCATGATGACATCAGTAGGATCGTGGTCAAGATTGGTACACACGAGTTACCCAGGTTCGGCCCCTCACTCTTGGCGGTAAATAATTACTCCTACTTTACTGTATTGATCTTTTTATCGAGTTACAAGGTTCCACCGGCTAAACTATGTGCGTTTGTCGGCGGGTTCTATAGTGCTATCCTTGTGGGATTGATTATGACTACGACTACTCCCTTTTACCTCCTAGCCAGCCTTATATGCATGACCGACTTAGGGTTTACAATGTCTTCGTATCTGTATGGTAGTATGAGTCCTAGCAGATACAGACTAATCCCACATTGCCTTCTATGCCAAGTCCTTAGTCTCCTAACGTTCTACGGCTCCTCTAAACCGACCAAGGTTATGTACCTCATCCGACCCAGACCTTGTCCTTCCGTGTAAGCCCGCCAGGAGCGTCCAGGAGCCATCCATTACTACGCTTTATTCGGCCTGGTGAGCATACCCGTCTTGACATATCTCCGACACGCACCTGAACCACGAAAAAGACTTCTCATTATACCTACACTAAAAAAGTTCAACATAAAACTATAGGCATAAGGTTTATATGATATAAATGATTGATTCCAGGAAAAAACTTTGAATCCTAACTTGTAGAATCAACAGGAATCATAAAATATCTAGAACTCATCTAGATAAACAGTGCAAAATATTTACCCATGGACTTCAGAAAATAAGACATGAATTGGATGAGAAACGTACCGATGTGAAAAATACCCAACTAAAATGAATGAAATTGGCGAAGAATCGATGATTCTAGAGGATTGGGGTTTGAGAGGAAGAGGCATAACATAGCTGGTTTGGAGTTTCAAACCAGCCGCCGATTGAAATATCTTGTAGACGCTAGTGGTACAAGTGCATGGTACGGGTGGTTTCAACTCGTACCAAGCTTGTTACCATCGTGTCGGTGGATTTAGGGTTTCAGATGTTCCTCGACAGGTGAAAATCAATTTTTTCATCAATGCTAGCAGTTCAGACAACGAGTTCTACCGACATTAGCAGTAAGGTATAACTAGTGATTGTATACTACTGATGATCGACTCTATATTTGGTGTAGTTGATAACTGTCAAGTCACTGCTAAGCCTTTTCGCAATAGTGTTTGGTGAGATTTTAGAGTAAAGTATCTGAGCACTCTTGGTGTTTGCTTTGCATTCCTATCATTACGATTGGTTTGAGTGAGATATCATGAGCTTATTACTCTTGGAGGGGTGACCTCCTTTCGCTTGTTGGTTGGTGTCGTGGTGACTACTTCATGGAAGATTACGAAGAGATCTAAGTTTCTCCTTCATGAAACGTGTGAAGTGGTTGTGGAGCTTGTCACTCTAGAGTGGACGAAAAACTAACCATAAGAAGGGGCCGTAACTTCGTGAGGAGCTCAGAGAAGAATTCATGGGTCCTTCGTGATAACCCAAACCTCTCCAATGATGATTAGTTTACTTCGTGTAAGTGAACACAACGGGATACATATTAGACTGTATGTGACTTGCTTATCTCTATATGCTAGTTTATTTACTTGTGATTGCCATTGTTATTGAAGTTATCTATATCGTAGGTGAATCCATAGACGAGCTTTATATGCATGCGGTGGCCTCCGTGATCAAAGAGAGTGAGCGGTTACTTCGCTTAGTCATCCTCCGTTGCTCCACCGCCAACCACGTCATTTCGTAAGCATAATTTCAGAAAGATAATTGATTATTGTCTGTTTCCACATAAAATAATTGAATATGTTGTCTCCAAAATATAAAGAAAGCGATTTAATAACCTTTCTTCCAAAAAAACTAGTACTCTCTGTTTTGAAAAGAATGTCATAAATTTGTATAAATTCGAATATATCTATATACTAAATAGTCTCTAAATATATTCAATTTTAGACAAATATGCAACATTGACTTAAGTACTCCCTCCGATTTATAATAAGTGTCGGTGATTTAACATATTGTTTTAGTATATAGTCTGTGCTACAACTGCGATACTTTCTCTCTCAAAAAAATCTCTTCTCTTAAAAAAAACTAAGGGAATAGTAAATTTAACCTGATGCCAGATGGCACAGCGCGCGGGCAGTTCCCAAAGTAGGTAAAAGGTAGAAAGGAGTTTTACGATAATTTCTTCAATCTATTAATCTACACATAAACATAGATTTCAAAAAAAATCCATTTAAAAAAATCCTCTATTTTGTTCTCCCACCCATGAAATAGAGAGGAAACGAGAATAGAGGGGTTAGTTTTATTTTCATTTTTCCCAGTCAATAGTAATATAAAGATATCTAAAAATTATAAATAGGTCAAAAGACCACTTAGCAATGACTATAAACACTAGCTAGCATGATCGAGTCGTGCTTATTATCTATCCCTAGAGGCAATACAAATTCTCCCTCAGCCCCAGTTAAAAGGACATGTACGTGTTGAAAATCATGCAATCTCAATTTTTTCCCAATTCCTAGGCATATAGGCATTTAATTTCAAAGCAAGAACCAATAAGAGGTTTAGTGAGAGCCAAATTAGCCCTAATTAAAGGAAGCAACGATTAAAAAGTCTGTCCCTTCGAGGCCCCCTGCTAAGGGGGCTTTGGGTATTCAAGCGAAAACTCAACAGCGCAAAAGATTTACTATATATGTACCCTTTAAGCCAGGACAGAGGGAGTAGAATGTAGCTAGAGATCATCGATAACATTTTATTTAAAACATTAATTACATACATAGAGGAAGTACGACACGTAATTGGGAATACGGCGATGGATGGAAATTAATTCAACAGTGGCACTAATCAACACCGAGAGAGATAGCTTCCCACCCTATCTTCTCTCGCGTTCTCAGGTTCCACCACCACTATATATGCAAGCAGGCCTGCATGAATAGATTAGCTAGTACTGTAGTAGGTAGATTAATGAATCATTAATTATGTTACTCATTATGTGGAAATACTTAAGTGCCCATGGTGGTCTATGCACGCTGGGTCCTCCGCTGCACGTAGGCGTATATATATATATATGTGGATCTAGACGACCGCCTGGACAGGTCGGGCAACGTCCACGGCCAGTACCGCTTTCTTCTCCTCCGCCGCACAGCTCCTGGGTACAGCCTTGGCGGCCATCTCCATTACTGGGTGCACCTCATTATTGCCGTAGTTTTTCTCGGGGATCGTGCTGAGCTTGGCGATGTTGACCACGACGTGCTCCTCAGCCGGCAGCTTCCCCTCCTGCTTGCCTTCTTTCCCATCACCCACAATCGGCGTCGCGTTCATGTAGAACATGTAGAGAGCCATCTGGACCAACCCGAAGGTGAAGCCAAGTATGTTGGGGAGCTGCAAAAATGTTAAGTGCAAACGTTAGGAGTGAACTAGATAAGTTGTGATCTTGTGTATATGTGCAAAACTTTTAAGATCTCAATGTCTAATTACATACCGCGACATATTTGTCCTTGATGAGAAGTCCGTAGAGGAACCAGACGACCGCGCTGAGAGTGAGCGAGAGGGAGAGGGAGAACGGCATGTACTCCACGCTCCTCGTTCGGATCACACGCCCCTGTAACACACAAAAAAAAAAATTGGTCATGACATCCGTCAAGCTAGTTATTTTTTTTTACAATTATAAGGTTGATTCATGGGTGATGGAGTGCTCACGATGATGCTGAGTGGGGCGACGAAGACGCTGACTGAAAAGGCGACGCAGACCCAACCAAGTGAGACGACACGCTTCTCGCCCTTGGCGAGGAGGAGGGTGAGGAGGAGGATGACCCCGAAGACGCCCACGTTGAGGAGTAGAAGGATCTTGGCCGTGAAAATCTTGGCCTTCTTGGGAGCGTAGGCCAGGTACATGATGATGTAGATCGTCTCGATGACGCAGCCGGCGGCGTTGATGGTGATGAGGAGGCTCTCGTTGGACTTCACCAGCGCGTAGTAGATCCACAGCATGGCGCTGAAGAGCGCCACTACGTACGGCACAGACTGGAATCCCTCCGTCGACTTGCTTTTGTAGATACGGTAGAACGTCGGTCTACACGCGATCGAATTTAATTGTGAAATGAGTGAAAATTACTAACAGATTAACAAGATCAGATGATGAATGAAAAGCAACGCAGTCGATCGGTAGCTTACATCGGGGCCAGGTAGCTCGCGAAGGAGATGACGTTGCCTGCAAGGCCAAAAAAAAGGGCGCCAAGATTAGGCGTTTGCGAAAGTTAGCAAACTTGCTAAGTTGCGATAACATGACATCTTTTTGCCTGTGCTTTGCCTTTCTTTTGCAAACAAAGATAGACTATTGCTGTAGAACTTTTTTTATTTGTCCTATTTGTGCACTATGATGTCAACACCATAGGTTACTAGTGCTATGCTAATTAATCAATCAATGGCAAGATGGATAGATTTTTGAAGTCACTAAGTAGTTGTGAGAACCATGATGCAAAGTGCAACCCCACTAATAAGTAGTTGTATACTACCAACTGTACGTAAGAAAATGTTCATATAGAAAAACGAAATAAGAGGGTAGCAAATTGAAGGGCATGCAGTATGCATCTCAAATCTGTGACGATCGAGTATTTACCCAGGAGGCCAAAAGCAAACGCCCAGGGGTGCTCCAGGGATAGGCCAGCCATTGTGATACAAAGGTTGCAAACTTGAAGCTTGCTAAAATGAATCAACACTCACTGGCTGGCAAACTGAGAGCTTGTTTGAAACTTCTCCCTCTTTGTCGCTAACCCTAGACCCCTCGGAAGGGAAAGGGAGAGCTCTAAGGGAGGAGTTCTATCTCTGTGTTGGCTCAAACTCTTGGAGGGAGAAGCAGGGCTGGGAGGCTTTATATAGGCACACAAGGTGGCAAGCCGGTATTGCAAGCCCTCCATACACGTATCAAGCGATAATCACTAACAAGGAAATGAATTAGAAAATACACTCTTTACTGTCTTTAGGCACTATCATCCAACGTACTATCTTTAATAGAGATAAGCATGGAAAAATCCAAAAAGTTTGCAGCTTTTTGCACACTTTAGTGCATAATAGAGCATCGGTTGGTGAAATGTTGTACACTTGTCCCAGTTGTCCTGCGCTGCTCGTTGATTTATGTAAGCTTCCCACTATATTTGGTATTTGGGAGTGGTAATAACGCTGCCGCGCAACAGAAAATAACATGAGATATTCCAACCGAGAGGACGCTTAAGACCACTTTTGACTAAGATTTACTGAGTGATTTCCATCCCAAGATAAAATAATTAAAGCCTTCTTGTACTTCGACATTTCCCTTTCCTAGTAATTATACGCGAGCCTACCCTACCTCGGCTGGTTAGGGGAGTAGAAATCCTCACGGATGTGAATTTAGGTTTCTATTTATACTTAAGGATTGGGATTTTTTGATACTCATGTAATTATCTCAGGGACCATGCTTGGTGATTTATTAAGATTAAAAATCATAGTACTCATGCTTATAAGGATGTGTGCGTCCATAGTTGGTATAGAGGATGGGAAAGTTAAACTCTCCCCAAATTTTGGAGCTAACATTTTTTGCTTCGTCATATACTAAAAGAAAAGGACCCTGCGTCGTCTCTAGAGAGGAGGGATAGGTACCTAGATCCAATCCACTAGACGCCTGCCTCCCGCCGCCACCGGAGGACGGCACCAGGCGAAGTCCGCGTGGCCGACGGTGGCGGCGGAGATTTCCCTCGTGAGGCTCGTCCCTCCCAATGACGACGCAAGGATCTTGGGGAGGTTAGCTTGCACCGGCGGCATGGCTTCGATCTCCTTCACCGCGACTAGTTCGTCACGGCGGCGGCTATTGCTATGGATCCGACTCATCGTTATGGGGTGGGTAGCCCCCATTACTACTCGTGGAGGTCCTATTTTGGCTCTGGAGGGGTCGCAACATTGCTTCTATTTTGTATGTGTCCGTCCCGGTCTGGTGTCCCGACTATTGGCGGGGAGACTGGGGATATGTGGCTGCTAGTGAAACCGAACCTACTTCGGTCATGGTGTATGATGGCAGCATATTTCCATCGTTACCTTCATGACGCCATTGCAACTCTGGTTCTTCGCTCGAGATGCTCTAGAAAAAATGCACATCTAGGTCTCCGGGATTAGAAGATGGTGATGTTCGATGTTGTTCTCCCTCAACGGGTCATCGGTTTTGGAGCAGGAGTTGAACAGGTCAGAATATGATGAGGTGTGGCATCTACTGCATCAATGAGGCGAGCCACGACAGCATGGTGCGGTGGGGAATCAGCGGCAGATGGGCTATGATGGATGCACACAGAGTGGTGGAGTTGTCTGGCGTCATGGCGGCATCGACGAAAAGTGCGGAAATGACAATGTGTTAATCCCTTCGGGAGAGGGCTCGGCGGAAGGTGTCGGCCACGACGGTTTCTTGGGTGTGTACATGTGGTGCACGCTAAGGGTCTTCTGGACCGGCTTGTCCTCCTTGGTCACCATTGGATGGTTTTACGAGACCTCCGGATTAGATGGTGTGTGTTGGTGCGAGGTCTAGGCAATGGGCCAGATCATGGTCACCCTTGTCATCCATCTTGTAGGTGTAGTGACAGAGGTCACACAGAAGGTGGCTTTGCGAGTTGATCGATGTACTTGGTTTTATCTGCCTTTGTTGAATAATATAATAAAACCGGCCGAGTGCATCATTTTAAAAAAAAAAGTAATTATAAGTACTAGAAAAATGAAATAGTAAGTAAAACATGTTGTATTAAAAACTATTCATGTGCACCGTTCTAAATTAAGAAGTAAAATAAGGCACGTACGGTTATAGCCCTGGAGGTGACGAATCAATTCTGTACCAGACAGAGTTGTTTGTTGCACGAGGCATTGCTTGTACGCACAAAAAACTAATTGTACTCCGTAGCGAATTCCGCAGCCAAATAGTGGCTTAGATCATCATCTGGCACACAAAGCTCCTTACCTTCCATATTGTATCCATCCACCTTCTAATCAGGTAGTACCAATTTCATGTGTAACATACGTGACAATTTAGCTCAAGTACGTCAACTAGGCGCCCTGTTTGAGCTAGCGTGTATGATTTCGGATGTCTTGGCTTCTCATAGTTCTCCTCTTCTCCACCTGCATGATGGTAGTGGAGTTCTTTCTCCCAACTTTCCCGCTTTATAAAGCTTAGCAGTTCCCATATTCAACTTGATGATTAACACATAAAGTTCGCGTCACCGGTATCGACATAGTATCCTCCTACATAACGAGAATTGTGTGGCCCTGCCCAACATCCTGGCAGAGTTAATATCTCGACAAATTAGTGTGTGAATTCGACTAATCGAGCGCCCCATGATCGATTGGAGCGAGGTATTAAAGTGGTTGATTAAGAATAGGGAAAGCAGGCGGCTAGGGGGAAGCAAAGAACGGCTGAAGCGTCCCTCTCTTTTGGAAAAGGCAAAGCCAGAAGCGACCTGGTCCACTGAAATTTGATCACCTTTAATTTGTCATGGAGAGCTACACAAAGATGATGCATTATGCATGTTGATTGGCGTAAGCGTGTTCCATATGATGGTAAACATACTTTGTTTCTCTATATGTGTCTATCGAAGACAGAATCCTAGAACTTACTAGGAAAATATGAGCTCATGTTTCAAGTACAGCAATGCTTGTGAATTCTTATGGAATTGAGCTATCTTCCCTGAAATTCTGTAAAATAGATGTGTAGTCGACAAACAAGAACACAAAGATCATCTAGACGTAGTTTGTAGTTTGGACAGCTCCAACGATCAAGTGCTCTAAGTGTCGCACCTCCATCGGTATCCACACGTGCAACGAGATCGGCACCGCGTCGAAGTGAGATCAAGCTCACAGACGAAGCGGGAACGTGTCGATGAAGATCCGACAACACTTCATCGTCCGGCTAGATTGGATCTAGACGAAGGTAGAAGACGAGTACTCCACCATGTTAAACACGAGTAAGAGGAGGAAGACGATCTCTGGGATGCTGAGGCCGCGTCTCGGCGGTGGCGGTGGCTTGGGCAGGGTTTGGGTCTCCAAAATCTTGCCCTTGTGCCCTTGCCCGGCCCCTTATATATGTGCAGCCAGCCTCTCTCTCTCTCTCTCTCTCTCTCTCTCTCTCTCTCTCTCTCTCTCTCTCTCTCTCTCTCTCTCTAAGAGAGGGAGTAGGAGTAGGAATACGAGTCCCAGAAGGACTCACTTTTCCTCCATACAAATTGAGAGAGAGAGAGAGGAGTTGGGTTTCAACACGGTACCCTTCTCTTCTTCTTCCAACTCGCCTGGGGAGGGAGTACGAGTCCTAGGTGGACTCCTCCCTCACTACCGCCTCCACCACCACCGGCCATAGGGAGGCCCTGGCCGACTCGGCCAGGGTTTTTCCCCACCCCTTCCTTGCGAGTGCGGCCCTCTGGCCCATGGTGCCTCCACCAGGATAATTACTTTTAGTTATGAGTATTTATTCTGAAGCCTTCCAGAGAAATCCTGAACTCATTCGAATTAATTCTAGAACCTTCCTTAAATATTTCCGATGTGTTCCATAACATGTCCGGAACAATTCCGTCCATTCTCGGCAATATCCTGGACACCTCCGGAATATTCCGAGACACACTCCAAAACATCCTTTCAGGATTACTTCATTCAATTATCCTAATCGCACCCACGTTCTAGATGATGTAACTGTCTTAAGCGTTTGACTTCATGTGGTTCGAATATTTACAGACATATCCAAAACTCATTTCGCATCAATAATTACTATCGGCGCGGAGTATATTGAGTGTTGGCCACGATCCGTAAGTGTGTGACTCTGTCCGCCGCGCATGTGCGCGGGCTCCACTACACTAGTTGTTTTGTAATAAAGGTATCCAACAATCCTCCCTTTGCAGTTATTGACACCGGCGGCTAATAATCTACTACCTCCGTTTCAAGGCTTAAGGTGTCCTCGTTTTGCGTGTTTTTTCTTTGACCAAGAATTACTCTAAATAAGTAAAGAATTTTGGTATAAAACTAGTATCGCTGGAAAGTATTTTTCAATACGAACCCAACGATACTAATTATGTACAATATAATTAAGATTTTGTTGTTCAATTCTTTTGGTCAAACTTTGCTTTGAAAAGCGTATGCGTCTTAAGCCCTGAAACGGAGGTAGTAGTATAAATAACTGACGGACATAATGTGTTTTTTCCCAATAATGCTTCGAGAGTTTCAGTACCTTTCCTTGATCATGTGCTAACTTCTAGCGAGAATATATACGGGAAACAGAAGAGAGAAATACAAATGGGGAAGCTTAGCTTGAGAGCGGGAGACACCGGGAAAGGAAGGCTCGTTGCAAAATGGGAAGTGGTTCCATTTTGATGATGTGATTGGTCTAGCGGCTGGAGATTTTGTGCTGGTCAGCTTGTGATTCAGTGGCTGCGGCGTCCAACAGTCCCGTATACGCCGTCCGCAAAAATAGTACGTATGTGGCCGTGGCGGCAAGCCGCTAAGATTAAGCGGCTTAAGCGGACATAACCGCATAATCTACTGAAGCTGGCGGCGTCAACTCGACGCGTGCGGAACTTCCGTTTCTAGGCACTCCTTCCGCGTACAGCGTCTGGCGCAGCCTAATTTTAGCTGTATAGGTGGGCCGGATGAGTTCTCAAATGAATTCGGAGGAATTGGAAGATGTACGCTCCCAGTCGTGTACACATAGGATAATAATTTTAGAATTATTCGGGCGATGATTTTACATGTGCGAGAAATAAAAACTAGTTATAATCGTGTCTAGTCCTTAGTACACGGTTTTAGAAACTCCTTTGGGCCGCTGGTGTGTCCAAGCTGATGCGCGGCCATAGCGTATTCCGGAGACATCCACAACTCCAGCCGCAAAGGAAGGACGGACTACCAGAGAATCCAAAAAAGGACTACAAGAGAACCCAAAAAAGAACTACCAGAAAACCGAAACTTAGATGATATATTACAGATTAGCATTGTTTTGTAGGTAAACTTTGACGGGCCAGCGAAAAAAGGCCACGGGCCAGCGTGCCTAACGTGCCGCGGGCCGGTCCGCCAGGCGCCGGGGCCGGGCTCGGGCCGCGCAGCCGGGCACGTGTGACGGCCCAGCACGGCACGTGAGCTAGGCGGGCCGTGCCGGGCCAAGCCTGTTTAGAGCATGTCGTGTCTGGCCGTGTCGGGCCGGCCTGTTGGCCAGGTCTGTTGATGGCACTGTTGGTGTGGCCGTATGAGCAGAACTCGGCGTTGTTGTGTCAGATTGAACAGAGATTTTTAAAAAACAAAATAAAAGAAGACAAAAGAACAATGCTTTAATCTTTAGCGGCTAACACTACAGGAATGGGAAGCTACGCCGACGGCCGGTCGCTACGCCGACGGCCAAATATCGGGGCCGTCGGCGTAGCCATCGTCTAGGCCAGCTCCGTCAAGCAGCCGTCGGCGTAGAATTGCCCTCTGCATATCCTATGCTACGCTGCCCTCGGCGTAGCATACGCCGACGGCTGCCCTCGGCGTAGCTATTTTTATTTTATGTCATTAAACTTTGAAAAATCATAACTAAATCATTCTAATTCGGAAAAATACAAATAATATATCAAAATTTGCAGAAAAATAAGACCTATCTATCTACACTCAAATATTACACATTTGTAAATAAAAATTAATTAAAACATAAGACATTATATATAGTTTAAAACGGGCATAAAAAATTCAAAAATGATCAAAACAATGCGAAACCTTCGCGTGGTGTTATATTATGTGACATAGTTAAAAGGAAAAATATCAAACTTGGTATATTGATTATGTCTCAAAGAAACCTTCACAAAATGACCTATCTTATTCGAGGTTTCTTGGCTTTCGGGTCAAATGACCAATGTTATGGCTAGAATCAAGGCATAGTTTGTGATAATGTGCCCATATTGTGCATACACATGCATCATGGGATGGCGAACAATGTTGCAGGAGGAAGTTTTCCTTTTCGTCGCACCAAAAAACCATTTCCCATTTTCCGAGCACAAAAAACGGACGATTTTGTGAAGCAACCACCAAATGGCTAATTCAAAATGGTACCACCACATTTTACAAAAATACTATACCAACCTGTATAGACAATGTCCCAACAGGGGAATCCGAAATCTTTCCGTCCACCTCTGATGAAAAAGACAAATTCCTGCCGAATCGGCAGGAAGTGGGTCAGATATGACCTACAGGTACATGATCCGATGCTCATGTTTAAAAAATAATAATTTTTAGGTTCACAATATGCTATTTTATCAAAGATCCAATGCAAGTTTAGCGAGGCTCGGCCCCGACCTAAGAATCTTCATGCCTGTCGTTCGACAAAGTTTGACGATAGTTTAAAACGGGCATAAAAATTTCAAAAACGATCGAAACAATGCGAAACCTTCGCGTGGTGTCATATTATGTGACATGGTTATAAGTAAAAATATTAAACTTGATATATTGATTATGTGTCCAAAAAACCTTCACAAAATGACCTATCTCATTCGAGATTTCTTGGCTTTCGGGTCAAATGACCAATGTTATGGCTAGAATCAAGGCATAGTTTGTGATAATGTGCCCATATTGTGTGTAACACCCTCAGAATCGGCCCTATGCAAGTTTTAGCGAAATTCGCCAAACCCGCATAGAAACGATTCGAAGGTGCCCACCAGGCACTTTCGTGCGGGTGGAAAGCAAAGTAATAACATTACACAACAGTCCTCGGTGGGACCTGAGCAGATATATAACAATGACTCAAAGAGTCAAGAATACAGTATAATATACAAAGATCCAAATCACCTTGAAAGCGATAGAGCGTCCAGCTACGGACAAGATGCAAATGGGGCTAAGAGCCTCAAGAATAACCAATGGCGTCCATAACCCTGCCTCCAAGCCGGAAGGTTAACCCGCTAACGGCGTCGATCTCAAACCTTAAACAAAAGGGTGCCGACAAAGGGCAAACAGAAAACAAAGAAGGAGCGCCAAGATCGAGGCCAAGACAAGAGGCTAGAATTCGGTCCTCGCCTACATAGGTATGGTGGATCGACGGCAGAAAGATGCACTAAACAACCTATAGAGACTCGATACAATGGCGGTTATCGGAGAGGGGTGAGAAAACCTATTCGATTCCAACCGAGACTATCATCAAACAAACCCATCTGGCGTTTCTCGAGACCAAACGAGGAAGTCAACCGAGGAACGCATACGCTGGCGTTTTACTTATTGATTATCGTTGCAATTACTAGTCGTTTAGATAATCGTCACGATAAAGTAAGCATGGGCACTTTTAGTTAACCATTCCGTTAAGGTGGCGATTTACTAGTCGATACAATTATCATGAGATAACCCCAAAACCCAGCAATTGTTGATACTTTTACTTAGCCATTCTTGTAGTGAAGCTTACAAATCATATTGGAATCAAGTCAATTTAAAACAAGAACTTTAGTTATAGTTGTCTATGATCGGAACCTTTGTGCTCAAGTCGTCCATAACGCGGACACGGCTTCCGAAAATTAAACCTGCAGGGTACTAAAGTATCCACAGCACTTGACCCTTTTGCCATCAGTTAACATACACCCATCGGTATGTCGGCGGGGCCTAAGTCACGACGCTCCTGCACCCAAAGCAAGCCTGGGGGCCACCCACTAAGTACACCATAGCAAGTCGGCCGGTCCGAGACGGACTCGTGGTTTGCGTTAATGGCTGTGAACGATGCAAAGGTCCCCAATCGGGATCGACACCTGAAAACATTCCGCTTCAAATAGAAGGTGCGATTACCTCACAATCGTAAATAAAGCAATAAACATGGCATAAATGGATAGTAATAAAGCCCCAAACTACTTGTGGCCCCAGACAATACTTTGAAATCAGGTAATTATCAATGGGGCCCATATCTCCCCACCGTGGTTAGCGCTCGATCTCGGACAGTGTCAAGAACTCGGGTCCTACGGGACACAAGTGGGCGGTCGGAAACCAAATCTTACCTATCACCCACCGATGCCTCTGCTTAATCCAATTTTAGTTGTTAAACAGAATTTAAAGTGAAACAATAAGTAAACCACGATCATCTCCAACGTCAACATGCGGCAATTCTCCAACAAGGTGGTCCTTGACGACAAGCAAAACACTTGAGCAAGCGACTACGACACGCGGGTCCATCTATCTACCAAACAACAGGTAATAGGATGTGTCCAAGGCTATATATGGCTGCCAGGGATAACACGGGAACGAAAACTAGAGCATCGCAACACAGATAGCAAAGATCAACAGGAGGGAAGTAAATACTATAAAAGTAAGATAGGTAGAAAGGGGGAGGTGCTCGCCTGAAAACATTGTCGAAAGGTTCCACCGAAGATCGGGGCGGAGCTCACATCAACTCAACGGCCTTATCCGCGAAGAAGCAAAACACTAGAAGAAACACCGGATGCAATATTTAATAAAACGGCAGAAGATCGGCATGATGCATGTATGATGTATGGCATGGCAAAGGTGCGGTGCAATTAGGTCAGATTAAGCGGAACCGGGGTCCCGACAATTGGTTATATTGTCCAGTTATTTAATTACCCCGCAAATTAAATGTTGTTTGGCAAGACAACAGATGGAACCGGTTCGCTACACATGTTTAAATGAGGCCGATATGAGACTAGATTTGCCCGCATATGGGCCCCATATTTAGTTATTAGGTGTATCGGCGGAAGGCCCCCAAACCACAGATATGCATGCGAGATGAATGATTAATATGCAACAGTTGTTATTATGTTATGAAAAAGGGTTTCGGGGAGGTTCACACATTAGGGTCTCGACGATCTTGGGGGTTCCGGGGTTCGGGGTTCGACAGGGTCCAGGGTCCGGTCTCGGGGTCCAGGGTTCGACGGAGTCGTTCTCGGACTCGGGGGGCAGATCTTGGCGCATCCGGGTGCGGGACTTGGGTCATGTCGACGGTCATGGCGTTCAGGGGGAGTTCTCGGTGTCCGGGTGAAGCACTCGCGTTCTACGGTTCCACGTCGACGGCCTTGGCTTCCTCGATGGAGAACTTGGTGTGTCCGTGGTCCTCGGGCATCGGATCTGGGAAGACCAGGGTGTCATGGTTCCGTGGTCGGCGGTATTGGCGTCCGGTAGATCTTGGGGTACCGGTGTCTCGGTTCCATCTCGCATTGGTCGTCGAACGCAACAATGCAGATCTTGGCGACAAAAGGGCATCGAGGCTCTTGTGACGGGACGGTCTTGTCGGCGCGCTGGCTCGAGGTACTCAGGAAGATGGAACTCGACATGTACATCTTCTAGAAGATCTTGTAGGTCTTCTTCATCGCTGGTACCACGCGGCTCGGGGCTTGACGCTGGTGGGACTCATGGTGAAGGACTCGAGGTGGCGTTCGGGAAGCTCGGGACCCCGGGTGGTCTGGCGAGGTGGGCCCAGAGGAAGATGAGGTCACGTGGCGCAGGCGGGCAATGACGGCTCCGGCGGGAGCGCCAGTGGGGAGCATTGCTGGGAGCGGGGGCGGTGGCGGCCGGAGGCGAGGCTCGGTGGGCGGTGACGGGAGGGTAGCCGGAGGGCATGGCGGTGGCGTGGGAGGGGACCCTTGCAAGGGCGGCCACCCGCGTGAGCGCTGTGAAGGCGGGCGGGTCTGCGGCGGCCAGAGGCAGCGTCTTGTGAGTGGAGAAGCGGCGCTGGCCCAGCTGCAGTGTGCACATGGCGGGACTCGCAGCGGCTTCGAGAGGAGGAACGGCATGAGGCGAGGGTGATGGCGCTGGTCGCTGAGAGTCTTGTGTGGCCGGATGCGACAATGCGAGACAAGGTGGAGGCGGTGGAGGTGGGAGCGATAGCCGGAGCGGTGTGTGAGGCAAGCAGCTTAAGCGGCGGGAGCCATGCAGCTGAGAGCGGGCGGGCGCCGAGGGTCGAGGAGCTGGCTGGCACGCGTGGTTGGCGTGTGTGCTTTGCATGCGAGTACTGGGCCACGGTGGTGGTGAGGCGTGCGTGTGGGGGAGCTAGCCGGGAGTGGGTGGGGGAGGTGTGAGGAGGGGTTGGCCAGCAGTGGGGATTGGGTGAGGGTTAGGAGAGGTGAGGTGGCACAAGCCTATAGGTTGGGGTGAGGTGGCGGTGGGTTGGGTAGTTTTATTGGTAGGTTTAGGTTTCTTTGGGGTGTCCAAGACGGACCGATTCAGTTTTTCGGGTCGTTGGTCAATCGCCCGCTCGCCGCCCTTGCAAAATAATTATAATTTTTATTGGTTTTAATAACTCCATTTGCAAACCGATAGCGGCAAAACAAAATACTCCGGAGCCCCGGGTTTGGCGTTTGAAATAAGATGGGGCGTTTGGAAAACAAATCGGGTGTTGCGCAAATAGTTTTGGCAAACAATGCATGATGATGACGATGCAATGCACAAATTCAACGCGATTTTCTAGTAGTGGTTTTGCGGGATGCCACAATTCGACACCACTAACAAGGGATCTCGCCCTAGATCCGCCTCATGGTACCGGAAGGAAGGTCGGCGTCCGATTCTTGGCGCTTCGTGTAGATCTTGACACCACTAACAAGGTCGTTGTCCCTGTTCGTCAAGAGAGCACTCCGGATAAACAACGGGCGAAGTTAAAGGTAAGGTCACCTCTAACTTCCATGGAAGGGGTAAAATTGCATCGATCCACCATTCAATGTACATAAGCGAATGGTAAGAGTAGTGGTATGGTCGCGACTCCATCCCGCACTCAAAGCATTACTATGTACACGAATAGACAGATTATGCAACCAACCCTCAAGATTCAGACTGAAGATCTCGACAAGAGAGGTTCGGATCAAAGAAGTGATGCAGTCTCTGCATCGGATCTGGCGTAGAGGATATCGTCGCGCCGGAAAACACCGGAAGGAACAACAAGGAACAAAGAATGGTAACACCGTAGACGGATTCATCTGGCAGCTTGATCACCGGATGGTAGAACACCGTTATCAAAGAAGGAAGCGAAACCCTGAAGGTACGACGGAAACCCAACCACGAGAATTCCTGGACTCAAAGAAAGAGACGAGAGCGGATTCAAAACACGTAGGGGTAAGAGGAGAATAGCGAGAGGTAAGGAGTAAAATCGACCTAATCGTAACTATCCAACCGCTTGAAAATAGTTTGACACTCTACTTGCCGTTAGCTAGGTTATCCTACAGAAATTTGGACTTGTGGGGTATCGCAATGCGAGCTCGATACCACTCAGAACACCAGAATCGCCCTATGCAAGTTTTAGCGAAATTCGCCAAACCCGCATAGAAAGCGATTCGAAGGTGCCCACCAGCACTTTCGTGCGGTGGAAAGCAAAGTAATAACATTACACAAGTCCTCGGTGGGACCCACAGGCAGATATATAGCGACTCAAAGAGTCAAGAATATGTATAATATACAAAGATCCAAATCACCTTGAAAACGATAGAGCGTCCGCTACGGACAAGATGCAAATGGGGCTAAGAGCCACAAGAATAACCAATGGCGTCCATAACTCCTGTGCCAAGCGGAAGGTTAACCACGCTAACGGCGTCGATCTCAAACCTGCTTAAACAAAAGGTGCCGACAAGGCAAAACAGAAAACAAAGAAGGAGCGTCGATCGAGGCGAGACAGCGAGGCTAGAATCGGCGGTCTCGCCTACATAGGTATGGTGGATGGCGGCAGCAGCATGCACTAAACAACCTATAGAGACTCGATACAACCGGGTTATCGGAGAGGTGAGAAAACCTATTCGATTCCAACCGAGACTATCATCAAACAAACCCATCTGGCGTTTCCCCTCGAGACCAAACGAGGAAGTCAACCGAGGAACGCATACACGTTGGCGCTTTACTTATTCATTATCGCAGCAATTACTAGCAGTTTAGATAATCGTCCCGATAAAGTAAGCGATGGCACTTTTAGTTAACCATTCCGTTAAGGTGGCAAGATACTAGTCGATACAATTATCATGAGATAACCCCAAAACACAGCAATTGTTCATACTTTTACTTAGCCATTCTGTTGTAGTGAAGCCGATTACTAATCATATTGGAATCAAGTCAATTTAAAACAGTAAACTTTAGTTATAGTTGTCTATGATCAGACACTGTGCTCCAAGTCGTCCATAACCGCGGACACGGCTTCTCGAAAAGATTAAACCCTGCAGGGGTGCACTAAAGTATCCACAGGCACTTCGACCCTTTTGCGGATCGCTTAACATACACCCATCGGTATGTCGGCGGGCCTAAGTCACGGCGTCCTGCACCCAAAGCAAGCACCGGGGGCCACCCACTAAGTACACCCGCAACGAAGTCGGCCGGTCTCGAGACGGACTCGGGGTTTGCGTCAATGCTGTGAGAATCAGCAGGTCCCCAATCGGGATCGCCGACACCGCGAAAACATTCCTTCAAAACAAAGATGCAAGTTACCTGCACAATCGTAAATAAAGCGATAAACATGGCATAAGTACAGGATAGTAATAAAGCCCCAAACTACTTGTGGCCCCAAGACAATACTTTGAAATCGTAATTATCAATGGGGGCCCATATCTCCCACCGTGGTTAGCGCGATCTCGAACAGTGTCAAGAACTCGGGTCCCACGGGACACAAGTGGTGGTCGAAACCAAATCTTACCTATCACCCACCGATGCCTCTGCTTAATCCAATTTTAGTTGTTAAACAGAATTTAAAGTGAAACAATAAGTAAACCACGATCATCTCCAACGTCAACATGCGGCAATTCTCCAACAAGGTGGTCCTTGACGACAAGCAAAACACTTGAGCAAGCGACTACGACACGCGGGTCCATCTATCTACCAAACAACAGGTAATAGGATGTGTCCAAGGCTATATATGGCTGCCAGGGATAACACGGGAACGAAAACTAGAGCATCGCAACACAGATAGCAAAGATCAACAGGAGGGAAGTAAATACTATAAAAGTAAGATAGGTAGAAAGGGGGAGGTGCTCGCCTGAAAACATTGTCGAAAGGTTCCACCGAAGATCGCATGAGCTCACATCAACTCAACGGCCTTATCCGCGAAGAAGCAAAACACTAGAAGGAACACCGGATGCAATATTTAATACAACGGCAGAAGATCGGCATGATGCATGTATGATGTATGGCATGGCAAAGGTGCGGTGCAATTAGGTCAGATTAAGCGGAACCGGGGTCCCGACAATTGGTTATATTGTCCAAGTTATTTAATTACCCCGCAAATTAAATGTTGTTTGGCAAGACAACAGATGGAACCGGTTCGCTACACATGTTTAAATGAGGCCGATATGAGACTAGATTTGCCCGCATATGGGCCCCATATTTAGTTATTAGGTGTATCGGCGGAAGGCCCCCAAACCACAGATATGCATGCGAGATGAATGATTAATACATGATTGTTATTATGTTATGAAAAGGGTTTCGGGAGGTTCACATTAGGGTCTCGACGATCTTGGGGGTTCGGGGTTCGGGGTTGACAGGTCCAGTCCGTCTCGGGGTCGTGGTTCGACTGAGTTCTCGGACTCGGGGCGATCTTGGCGCATCCGGTGCGACTTGGGTCATGTCGACGGTCATGGCGTTCGTGGGAGTTCTCGGTGTCGGGTGAAGCACTCGCGTTTCACGGTTCCACGTCGGCCTTGGCTTCCTCGATGGAGAACTTGGTGTGTCCGTGGTCCTCGGCATCGGATCCGGGAAGACCTTGGTGTCATGGTTCCGTGGTCGGTATTGGCGTCGGTAGATCTTGGTACCGGTGTCTCGGTTCCATCTCGCACATTGGTCGTCAAGCACAACAATGCAGATCTTGGCGACAAAAGGGCATCGAGGCTCTTGTGACGGACGGTCTTGTCGCTTGCTGGCTCGAGGTACTCGGGAAGATGGAACTCGACATGTACATCTTCTAGAAGATCCTGTAGGTCTTCTTCATCGCCGGTACCACGGCTCGGGGCTTGACTGGTGGGACTCATCAGGCAGGAAAGGACTCGAGGTGGCGTTCGGGGAAGCTCGGGGACGGCCCGGGGTGGTCCTGGCGAGGTGGGCCCCGACGGAGAGGGCCCATGGCGCGGGCGGCAGATGACGGGCCGGGAGGAGCGAAGGGAGCGGGTCGCCAGGAGCGGGGACGGTGGCGGAGGCGAGGCTCTGGGCGGTGACGGGGAGGGTAGCCGAGGGCATGGCGGTGGCGTCGGGAGGGGACCCTTGGCGGGCCCACGCCAGGCGGAGGTCACAAGGCTGTCCGCGGCGAGGCGGGGCAGGCGAAGCGTCGCAGGTGGAGGCGGCAAAGGCGGTGTGGCGCAGCTAGTCTTGGGTGTATGCGGCGCGGCTTTGGAGAGGAGGAGCAGAGGCGAGGCGGGGTGATGGCGGCGGGGTGGTCGCTGGCCATGGCGGATGCGACAGCGGGACGGGCTAGCGGTGGAGGTGGCGAGGTTAGGGCGGGGTGGAGCGATAGCGGCTTGTGTGAGGCTGCTTGGCGGCTTAATGTGGAGCCGCAGTCATGGAGCGGGAGCGCGCCGAGGGTCGAGGCTGGCGGAGCTGTGCGTGCGTGGTTGGCGTGTGTGCTTTGCATGCGAGTGGTACTGGGGCCAGCTGGTGGTGAGGCGTGCGTGTGGGGGGGAGCTAGCTGGGAGTGGGTGGGGCTGAGAGGGTGTGAGGGAGGGGGTTGGCCACGCGGCAGGTGGGGATTGGGTGAGGGTTAGGGAGAGGGTGAGGTGGCACAAGCCTATAGGTTGGGGTGAGGTGGCCAGGGTGGGTTGGGTAGTTTTATTGGTAGGTTTAGGTTTTGCTGGGGTGTCCAAGACGGACCGATTCAGTTTTTCTGGGGCGGTCGTTCGGGTCAATCGGCCCGTTCGACTGCCCCGCACAAAAATAATTATAATTTTTATTGGTTTTAATAACTCCGTTTGCAAACCGATAGCGGCAAAACAAAATACTCCGGAGCCCCGGGTTTGGCGTTTGAAATAAGATGGGGCGTTTGGAAAACAAATCGGGTGTTGCGCAAATAGTTTTGGCAAACAATGCATGATGATGACGATGCAATGCACAAATTCAACGCGATTTTCTAGTAGTGGTTTTGCGGGATGCCACATTGTGCATACACATGCATCATGGGATGGAGAACAATGTTGCAGGAGGAAGTTTTCCTTTTCGTCGTACCAAAAAGCCATTTCCCATTTTCCGAGCATAAAAAAGGATGATTTTGTGAAGCAACCACCAAATGGCTAATTCAAAATGCTACCACCATATTTTAATAAAATACTATACCACCTTATATGGACAATGTCCCAACAGGGGGTTCCGAAACCTTTCCATCCACCTTTGGTGAAAAAGACAAATTCCTGCCGAATCGGTAGGAAGTGGGTCAGATATGAACTACATGTACATGATACGATGCTCATGTTTTTTTACAAAAATCATTTTTAGGTTCACAATATGCTATTTATCAAAGATTCAATGCAAGTTTTCCTTTTCATCGCACCAAAAACCCATTTTTCATTATCCGAGCGCAAAAAGGAAATTTTCTAAAGCAACCACCAAATAGATAATTCAAAAACGGAGGGTTTGTGATTAGTTGATATGGATATCATATTTGGATTCCTCTCATTTTTCTGATCAATTTAGACATATTATTTGTTAAATTCCGATTTATAGATTTAAAGATATTAATTATTCCATATTAAATAGAAAAATACAAAAAAGTAAAATTATTATATTTTTATTTGAATTCAATAATATTTTTACTTATTCATTAATGTTTATTTGAATAATTGTTTGTAATTTCAAAAAATACAAACATGTGACATGTTGATATAAGGGTTAATAGCATTGATATCATAGTATTGACAACAATGTATGAATTACTTTGCGGAAACAGATTCTGAAGGAACGAGGAAGTTAAGCGTGCTGGAGCTGGAGTAGTATTAGGATGGATGACCTTCCGGGAAGTTCGACCAAGACTGCAATTTAATTAAATATTAAGTGTAATTAGTGTTAAAAATATTCAAAGTGAGAGATTAACGAGTCAAATAATTCAAAGATTCAAAAATTGAGAAAAAAAAGAAAAATTTAATTTATTTTTTTTAAAAAATATATATTTTTGCAACATGTCGACAAGCTATGCCGACGGCCGCTACGCCGACGGCATTTTGATACGCCGACGGCCTCTATGTGCTCCGTCGAGGGAGCCCTTTGCTGAGGAGGCTACGCCGAGGACAGCCGTCGGCGTAGCATACGCCGAGGGAATTTTAGCCTACGCCGACGGCTTTTTGCCCTCGGCGTAGCGCGCGCGTCCTATAGTGTAAATTAGAGGCTAATTTATGGCTAAATCGGGCTATAGCTGGCTATTAGCGGCTATTATCCATTTAGCCTATGAACGTTATAGCCATAGCAGGAGGCCTCTCGAAAGGCTATAGCCGAACTCTAGCCAGCTATTTAAAACTTTGCATAATACAGGTGAGCATGAGCGTGTCCGGGCGACGGCATGCATGCGAGTTCATGCCGAGCTCATGGGCGATGTGGTCTAGCGCACGGATGAGCCTGCGTGATGGCGCAGATCGATCACAAAGCTCTGCCACGTCATGTTTCCCTTTCAATGAATAAAATTAGAAGAAGAAGCAAAGCAGCAAACTGTTCTCTGCACAAAACCCCTCCTGTTCTTTCTCTCTTTTTGCGTGTGTTCGTGAGATTGAGAGATGACATGATTTTCTTGGCAGGGTCGCATTGCTGGTGCTTTCATATTTCTAACGAGTAGCACTTGAAGGAACAACCCATACTCGTCAACGTCGAGGTAAACCTCGGACACGAATGCAACAACGTCATTTTCAGAACCGACCTCATTGCGACTCCTCAGCTTCTTCATCATCCCAGAAAACTTCTTTGTGGTGAGATATATAGAAATGTCGATTAGGATTTACGGGAAATACGGTAGATTATCACCCCCCGAGAATCCAAACATCTATAAATCAGATTCTTCTTTAAATAACAACCTAGCTTGGTATAACTGATTCAGATAGATGGAGGAAATGTGGAGGATGTGGTCGTCCTCAGGTAGTCAAATAGGTGGGAGATGGTGGATGCTCTTGCTTGCTCAGGTTCTGTTATGTGTTTTGTGGGGGACAAGGGACGTGGGAACAAGGATACACATTTTTTATTTCATTCTTTTGCTCTCCCTTCTCTTTCGGGGATATATGTATTACATTATTGTTAGGAGGATATCATGGCAATGCTGCGTAACCAAAATATGATGTATTGTGATCGTATCTAGATTCAGAGCCAGCGATCACGCCAGTACATCTTGATAGTGTTTCCCGAGGGAGATGAAACCTACAAGACGGCAGGGGAAATCGTCGAACCGGAGCTATGTATCATATTAGATTCCTTTTCACTTCATGACAAGTTGTTCTTTCCTTGATGTCTCCTACTCTCAAGCTACTTTCCATTGTCTTTCTCTTCTTTTGCATTGTAGTCTTTGCTAGACGTTGTCATAAAATGGAGAGGTGATGAAACTCTTGAAGGAAGGATAGAGGGAACACATAGTGTCGATGGTAATATATGAGTTCTTACTTGTGCAGGGTGTCAAGAATGACACAAAGAGTTGGTTGGCATGGTTGGTACATTCATTTCAGAACAATTTCATTCAGGTCGTATAGAGTATCTTTGTACATAATGGATGCATTCATCACAACATTACAACATAGGCATGTGATGTGCTGTAATACTTACAATCAACTTATAACGGTCATTTCAAATTTAAAGAGCCAATTTATTTAATGTGTCCTTAGTTGGTCAATGTTGTACTTCCTATCAACTTTGGTGTTATTTGTGTGCAGTGCCAAGTCCTTATGTGGATGGCTTTTTTCGCCCCTTTTGCCATCGAAGTGCCTATGCTACTAGTTCATACTTGGTTACCCGAAGCCCATATAGAGACACCTATGGTTCACTACAGGAAGGAACATCACTGTTGAGCGGGAAAACGCTCCCCCTCAGGCCTGCTCAATGCTGAGGGGAACTCTCGGCATTAAGCCCTCGGCGTAGGTGGTCCTCGGCACAGTAGTTTACCTTCGGCGTTGCTTCGGCCCTCGGCGTAGATGGCTATGCCGAGCGTTTAAACGCCCCTCGGCACAGCCCAGCCATCGGCACAAGGAGTTAACGGCGCGAAGAAGATGGCGCCCAGGAGCAACGCCGAGGGGGATACGCTCGGCATTACTTGCCACGTGGAGCGGTAGGGAGGATGCTGTGATATACCTGTGCCGGGGGGAGGGGGCACTCGGCTTTGTGTGATCTGTGCCGAGGGGTGCCCTCTCGGCTTTGCTTGCTGTGCGCTGAGGGGACCCCGCTCGGCGTTGCTTGTTGTGCGCTGAGGGGATCCCGCTCGGCTTTGCTAGCTGTGCTGAGGGGATACCTCTCGGCGTTGATGTCCACCAACCCACTCTGAGGACCAATGCCGAGGGGATTACCCTCGGCGTTGATGTCCACCAAGCCTTTTTTTCAGCAATTTTGGGATTGACATCAGATACACATATATATAAGAATTGGCTATAACAATGCAAAAACATTTCAGCATAGATGACATCCATAAACATATCACATGTCTAGCATCAAATCTCCATATATAGATACATGTAGTCACAAATACACATCACTACAAGTTCGTTGCGCATTGTCTTCGATAGCATCATCACTACAAGTTCATTACACATAGTGTTCGAGAGCATCATCACTACAAGTTCATTACACAGAGTCATGCGATAAATGCCATATGGCAACCGGTCTTCCACGGACTTCAAGCACTGGCACAACACATTTTGTCTTCGAGAGCATCGTCACTACAAAATGAAAGAACATTCTCGTTTAGTATGGAAAATTGTATGAAAGAACACGCATGTTTAGCATGGCAAATTGTCTAAATCAAAGTTCATGCATGGCAAGTTGAGCATGGAAAATTGTATTAAACAACACACACGTTCAGCATGGAAAATTGTCTAAGTCAAAATTCATACAAGGCAAGTTGAGCATGGATAATTGTATGATACAACACGCACGTTTAACATGGCAAATTGTCTAAGTCAAAGTTCATACATGGCAAGTTAAGCATGGAAAATTATATGAAACAACACATGTTTAGCATGACAAATTGTCTAAGTCAAAGTTCATGCATGGCAAGTTGAGCATGAAAAATTTGCCAAGTCAAAGTTCATGCTTGGAACTAACCGGGGTCGGAGATTGTGGACGCAAGTCACGGTCAGAATGAGTTACGATTATAAATATGCAATTGACTGCATATTTACTCGCGTAACCCTTCCAAACTGAAGACTCCTAGGTTACGCTAGTGACTTGTTAATCTAGCTAGACCAAAATAAACCTAGACACATGACAAGAGAGCGGAATGATCCTTACCCTTGAAGCGTGCTCAAATCGGCGAAGAAGCTCGAGTAGCGGCGTGGGACGGCGAAAGGACAGCAACCTCCCGGACGGCGACCTCCGGGATGCCGAACTCCAGGACATCGACAGGATCGGATCAGCAAGGTGGTAATGACATGGCCTAGTATACAAAATAAACAAAGATTAGCAAATCTATTACAACATTATTGTCTCTCACAAATAGCACAGTATTACTATATCTCACAAATAGTATTATTGTCTCTCACAAATGTCGGGGCCTAGTTTATGTCTTACATATAGCGCACACATAACACAAGACAACATTATCCATTTTCTAGCATGCAAACATGGACATGAACAAAATATATGTATACTACACAAATTCGAATCTCACAAATCACAGAGTAGAGAAAATGAATTTCAAACCTTCGGTGCTAGCCTCATCACCTGATGATTCTCCCACGGTTCTGCAATTTCAGAAGAAAAACAAATCAGCAAACAACTCCACCAACGCCGGTCGTCCACTGGCGCTGGCCAGGGGCGTGGGAGAGGCCGTTCGGGACAGTCCAGGAGCGTGGCCGCCGTCCCCCTTGACCGCCGGTCATCCACCGCCGCCTTTCCTCCTCTCGCCGCCGTATTCCGGTCGATCTAGGGTTAGGGGCAGGGGTGTGGAGGGGTGGGGAAATAAACTGCAGGAGGAGAGTGGAGAGAGAGGAGGAGTGAGGGGATTACTCGCCGGAGCCGGATTCGACGCCTTTGCCTTCGTGCTGTCGCGCGGCGTGCTCGAGCTGCGGGCGTGTGCGAGGGACCTGAGGGCAGATTGGGGGGAGCGGTTGGGCGTCGTGTGTTGGACCCTGGGGCGTCGCGTGTTGGGCATCGCGTTTTGGACCTGAGGGCAGCGGTGCGTGCTCGATCGGTTGCAACATGCGTTTGTGTTTCTTTATGAAAAACGTATTCTGGTCGATTCGAGTGTTGTTTTATGGAAAAGGTATCTGGGCGTGTGTTTGTGTTTTTTTACATAGGCGTGCGTTTGTGTTATGCAACGTGACCGGGCGCGTGCGGCAGCAAGTTTTTTTTAAAAGAATCGACGGAGAAATATGCTACTCCCTTCTACCCATATTAATTGATTCAAATTTGTCTAGATTTAAATGAATTTAGACACTATTTAGGTTCATCCATATTTTAACAAATCAAAGTCAATTAATATGGATCGGAGGGAGTAGCACTTTATCGACCGTGCACATTTTTTTTGGATTGTATCCCCTTGGCCCCTCAATTGTTTATGGGCTATTGAATTGCACGGATATATATGCAATTATACATCCACGTCCAATTGTATGTTTGTTTATAAGAAAAAACACACAAAACTTGTACTCCTTGCGACCCATATTAGTTGACTCAAATTTGTCGACTAATCGAGCTGAAAAACAGCCCGATCAAAAGTCAACACAAAAAAATTCTAATAGCCAGATATTTCGCATGATTCCGGTGCTCCAGCGGTCTTTCTCCACCGAAACCCTAGTCCGTGGGACCCGCAGGTCTACCCTTATAGCATTCTCCGTACGAGGGTCCACCGATGTACTTTTTTGTTGGTTTAGGTTTGTATAGGTCATATCTACATGAACAACAAAGGTTGGGGCCAAGATTCCACCGGTAGCCCTCTGTTTGATCCGTGGCGGGAGTTTCCTCCTACACGCCGACCACTTTTCTATGTGTTATCGCATGCAAATGAACATGAAGGCACCCGGGAGCTAGGAATTGCATCTATGGACCTTCCACCACACTTATACATGTATTCTAGGGCCACTTGCAAGTTTTCACGTGATTCCGGTGCTCCGGCGGTCTTTCTCCATCGAAACCCTGGTCCGTGGGACCCGCATGTCTACTCCCGTAGCATTCTCCGTACGAGGGTTCACCGATGTACTTTTTGTTGGTTTAGGTTTGTATAGGTCATATCTACATGGACAACAAAGGTTTGGACCAAGATTCCACCGGTAGCCCTCCGTTTGATCCGTGGTGGGAGTTTCCTCCAACACGCCCAGCACTTTTCTATGTGTTATCGCATGCAAGTAAACATGAACGCACCCGGGAGCTAGGAATTGCATCTATGGACCTTCCACCACACTTTTACACGTATTCAAGGGCCACTTTAAAGTTCTCGCGTGATTCCGGTGCTCCTACGGTCTTTCTCCACCGAAACCTAGTACGTGGGACCCGCAGGTCTACCCCCGTAGCATTCTCCGTACGAGGGTTCACCGATGTACTTTTTTGTTCGTTTAGGTTTTTATAGGTCATATCTACATGTACAACGAAGGTTGGGACCAAGATTCCACCGGTAGCCCTCCGTTTGATCCGTGGCGGGAGTTTCCTCCTACACGCCCGGCACTTTTCTATGTGTTATCGCATGCAAGTGAACATGGACGCAACCGGGAGCTGGGAATTACATCTATGGACATTCCAAGATACTTGTACACGTATTCTAGGGCCACTTGCAAGTTTTTGCGTGATTCCGGTGCTCCGGCGGTCTTTCTCCACCGAAACCCTAGTCTGTGGGACCCGCAGGTCTACCCCCGTAGCATTCTCCGTACGAGGGTTTACCGATGTATTTTTTGTTGGTTTAGGTTTGTATAGGTCATATCTACATGGACAACAAAGGTTGGGACCAATATTCCACTGGTTCCCTCCGTTTGATCCTTGGCGGGAGTTTCCTCCTACACGCCCAGGACTTTTCTATGTGTTATCGCATGCAAGTGAACATGAACGCACCCGGGAGCTAGTAATCGCATCCAAGGACCTTCCACCACACTTGTACACGTATTCTAGGGCCACTTGCAAGTTTTTGCGTGATTCCGGTGCTCCGGCGGTCTTTCTCCACCGAAACCCTAGTCCGTGGGACCCTCAGGTCTACCCCCGTAGCATTCTTCGTACGAGGGTTCACCAATGTACTTTTTATTTGGTTTTCGTTTGTATAGGTCATATCTACATGGACAACAAAGGTTGGGACCAAGATTCCACCGGTACCCTCCGTTTGATCCGTGGCGGGAGTTTCCTCCTACACGCCCAACACTTTTCTACGTGTTGTCGCATGCAAGTGAACATGAATGCACCCGGGAGCTAGCAATTGCATCTATGGACCTTCCACCACACTTGTACCCATATTCTAGGGCCACTTTCAAGTTTTCGCGTGATTCCGGTGCTCCGGCGGTCTTTCTCGACCGAAATCCTAGTCCGTGGGAACCACAGGTCTACCCCCGTATCATTCTTCATACGAGGGTTCACCGATGTACTTTTTTGTTGGTTTTGGTTTGTATAGGTCATATCTACATGGACAACAAAGGTTGGGACCAAGATTCCACCGGTAGCCCTCCGTTTGATCTGTGGCGGGAGTTTCCTCCTACATGCCCAACACTTTTCGATGTGTTATCGCATGCAAGTGAACATGAATGCACCCGGGAGATATGAATTGCATTTATGAACCTTCCACCACACTTGTACACATATTAAAGGAACACTTGCAAGTTTTCGCGTGATTCCGGTGCTCCGGCGGTCTTTCTCCACCGAAACCCTAGTCCGTGGGACCCACGGGTCTACCCCCGTAGCATTTTCCGTATGAGGGTTCACCGATGTATTTTTTGTTGGTTTAGGTTTGTATAGGTCATATCTACATGGACAACAAAGGTTGGGACCAAGATTCCACCAGTAGCCCTCCGTTTGATCCGTGGTGGGCATTTACACCTACACGCCGAGCACTTTTCTACGTGTTATCGCATGCAAGTGAACATGGACGCACCCGGGAGCTAGGAATTGCATCTATGGACCTTCCACGACACTTGTACACGTATTATAGGGCCACTTTCAAGTTTTCACGTGATTCCGGTGCTCCAGCGGTCTTTCTCCACCGAAACCCTAGTCTGTGGGACCCGCAGGTCTACCCCCATAGCATTCTCCGTACGAGGGTTCACTGATATACTTTTTTGTTGGTTTAGGTTTGTATAGGTCATATCTACATGGACAACAAAGGTTGGGACCAAGATTCCACCGGTAGCCCTCCGTTTGATCCGAGGCGGGAGTTTCCTCCTACAAGCCCAACACTTTTCTATGTGTTATCGCATGCAAGTGAACATGAACTCACCCGTGAGTTATGAATTGCATCTATGAACCTTCCACCACACTTGTACACATATTCAAGGGCCACTTGGAAGTTTTTGCATGATTCCGGTGCTCCGGCGGTCTTTCTCCACCGAAACCCTAGTCCGTGGGACCCGCGGGTCTAGCCCAGTAGCACTCTCCGTACGAGGGTTCACCGAAGTACTTTTTTGTTGGTTTAGGTTTGTATATATCATATATACATGTACAACAAAGTTTTGGACCATGATTCCACCGGTAGCCCTCCGTTTGATCCGCCGCGGGAGTTTCCTCCTACACGCCGAGCACTTTTCTATGTGTTATCGCATGCAAGTGAACATGGACGCACCCGGGATCTAGTAATTGCATCTATGGACCTTCCACTACACTTGTACATGTATTCTAGGGCCACTTGCAAGTTTTCACGTGATTCTGGTGCTCCAGCGGTCTTTCTCCATCGAAACCCTAGTCCGTGGGACCCGCAGGTCTGCCCCCGTAGCATTCTCCATACAAGGGTTCACCGATGTACTTTTTTGTTGGTTTAGGTTTGTATAGGTCATATCTACATGGACAACAAAGGTTGGGACCAAGATTCCACTGGTTCCCTCCGTTTTATTCGTGGCGGGCGTTTCCTCCTACACGCCCAGGACTTTTCTATGTGTTATCGCATGCAAGTGAACATGAACGCACCCAGGAGATAGGAATTGCATCTATGGACTTTCCACCACACTTGTACACATATTCTAGGGCCACTTGCAAGTTTTCGCGTGATTCCGGTGCTCCGACGGTCTTTCTCTACCGAAACCCTAGTCCGTGGGACCTGCAGGTCTACCCCCGTAGCATTCTCCGTACGAGGGTTCACCGATGTACTTTTTTGTTGGTTTAGATTTGTATAGGTCATATCTATATGGACAACAAAGGTTGGGACCAAGATTCCACTGGTAGCCCTCCGTTTGATCAGTGGCGGGAGGTTTCTCCTACACGCCCAGCACTTTTCTATGTTTTATCGCATGCAAGTGAACATGAACGCACCCGGGAGCTAGGAATTGCATTTATGGACCTTCCACCACACTTGTACACATATTCTAGGTCCACTTGCAAGTTTTTGGGTGATTCCGGTGCTCCGGCGGTCTTTCTCCACCGAAACCCTAGTCCTTGGGACCCGCAGGTCTACCCCCGTAGTATTCTCCGTACGAGGGTTCACCGATGTACTTTTTTGTTGATTTAGGTTTGTATAGGTCATATTGTACATGGACAACAAAGATTGGTACCAAGATTCCACCGGTATCCCTTCATTTGATCCGTGGCGGGAGTTTCCTCCTACACGCCCAGCACTTTTTTATGTGTTATCGCATGCAAGTGAACATGAACGCACCCGGGAGCTAGGAATTGCATCTATGGACCTTCCACCACACTTGTACACGTATTGTAGGGCCACTTTCAAGTTTTCGCGTCATTCCGGTGCTCCGGCTGTCTTTCTCCACCGAAACCCTAGTCCGTGGGACCCGCAGGTCTACCCCCATAGCGTTCTTCGTACGAGGGTTCACCGATGTAATTTTTTGTTGGTTTAGGTTTGTATAAGTCATATCTACATGGTCAACAAAGGTTGGGACCAAGATTCCACCAGTAGCCCTCCGTTTGATCCGTGGCGGGAGTTTCCTCCTACACGCCCAGCACTTTTCCGGTCAGTATTCATCTACCTAGGTGTTGTATGGCGCCAACAACGCTGAGAGGATTCCCCTAGGCATAGACCCTGCCAGGTGTGCTATGCTGCTAGCAACGCTGAGAGGAATCCCCTCGGCGTAGGTCCTGCCAGGTGTGCTATGCTGCTAGCGATGCTGAGAGGAATCCCCTCGGTGTAGGTCCTGCCAGGTGTGCTATGCTGCTAGCAACGGTGAGAGGAATCCCCTCGGCGTAGGTCCTGCCAGGTGTGCTATGCTGCTAGCAACGCTGAGAGGAATCCCCTCGGCGTAGGTCCTGCCAGGTGTGCTATCCCGCAAGCTTGCTAATAGCAATGCCGAGGGGATTCCCCTCGGTGTAGGTGTCGCAATGCTGAGCGGAATCCTCTCGGCTTTGCTTTGTGCCGTTAATTTTTACTACATGTAGCTATGCTAACGGTAATCCTCTCGGCACTGCCATATACTGTGAATTGTCCGTCCGCGATGCGGGAAGGAAACTCGTGCTCATCTTGCACCGATGGTACCCCTCGGCATTGCTATATCTATGCTGAGGGTATAGCTACGCCGAGGGTCCCTCTCGGCATTGCTCATCTGTGCCGAAGGTTTTGCTATGCCGACGGCATTTTTATGCCCACGCTCACATGAGCTATGCCGAGCGGCCCGACCATTTCCCCTCAGCGTTGAATTTCCCGCTCAGCATCTACGTTCGTTCCCGTAGTGGTTGGATCCGTCATCTTGGCTACAATACTTATAAAATTCAGTATTTTTAAGATTTTTAATACCCATTCCATACTCATATACCAAGAATCTACAAACAAAAGGTGTGTTGCATTCCCTGCCGCCATACTATTCCAAATAAGGATTTTCATGGGAAACTAATGGGCAATAGGTTAGTTATTCTTGGACTGCTATAAATGTGACTTCCTATTTAGGAAAGTAATTATTTCTATGAGGAGAGAATAACTTAGAAAATCAAAAATAGTAAATCATATTTGGAGGTTTCAAAAAGTTCCAATTTTCATGTGGATACATAATAATATGATCTACAAATATCAGCTGAATTCTGGTTAGAAACATGTGTTGTACTTTAGGCTAAATAAATCAAAATATTGTGGTTTTGGAAAGTAAAAAACTTGGTTTTGACAACCCCCCCCCCTTTTATTTCCTGTTTATGTTAGACTAATATGTCATGGTATCGTGACATATCCCCTAATCCCGTAAATTGAGTAGAGTCGTTATTATTATGATCTCCCATTTATGGTTATGTAATATTTGTCTATATATTAACATGCAATGGAAAGGCCCAGGTGTGGTCAATTCCCCAAATCACTTTTATGGTATATAACACTTATGATCCACCTAATTTCGCATCCCTCCCTCTCCTTGCGCTATAGGCCTCCAACCCTAGTTGCCGCCCCTTCTCCCCTCCCCCTCCCATGGCGCCCTAGCCGAGCCCCACCCACATGCTCACCTCAGGAGCAGGCGACGGCCATCTAGAGCATCTTCTCCCTCGTCACAGTCATCCTCGACCTCACCACCAATGTCTTCCCCAAGTGGCGCACCTTCTTCAACATAGTCGTCATGACCTACGCCCTTGAGGATCACCTCATCACCAAGAGCCTCCGACCGACACCACATGGCATTCCGGCGCTCGCGCTATCCTTTAGCAGCGAAACCCTAATCCAAGGTCCCCACAGGTCTTGTCTCCTAGCATTCTCCCTATGAGGTTTGATCAATGTACTCTTTTGTTGGTTTATGTTTTTATGTCATACCTACATGGAAAACCAAGGTTGGGATCATGGTTCCACCGGTTTCCCTCTGTTTGAACCGCAGAGGGAGTTTTCTCCTACAGGTCCAGCACTTTTCTAGGTGTTATCGCATGCAACTATAGAAGGTCACACCCGGGAGCTTCGTATTGCATATATGAACATTCCACCACACTTTTTCATGTATGCTAGGGTCACACACACGTAGTTGTGGCATTTCGGCGCTCAGATGGTCCTTTAGCAGCGAAACCCTAATCCTAGGGCCCCGCAAGTCTAGCCTCCTAGCATTCTCCATAGGAGGGTTGAATAATGTACTTTTTAGTTGGTTTAGGATTGTTTAGGTCATATCTACATGGAAAACCAAGGTTGGTCCCAAGATTCCACCATTTTCCCTCTGTTTGACCCACGGCAGGAGGTTTCTCGTACATGTCGAGTCTTCTCTAGGTGTTATTGCATGCAACTATACATGGTAAAACCCGGGAGATAGGTATTGCATATATGAAGCTACCACCACAATTGTGAATGCATGTTAGGCCACACATAGGTTTTTTGGCATTCTGGCGCTCCGACGGTCCTTTAGCAGCAAAACCCTAATCCGAGGGCCCCGCGGGTCTAGCCCCCTAGCACTCTCCGTATGAGGGTTGAACAATATACTTTTTGTTGTTTTAGGATTTTTTTTAAGTCATACCTACATGGAAACCAAGGTTGGGGCCAAGATTCCATCGGTTTTCCTCCTTTTGACCCGTAGGGGGAGTTTCCTCCTAGAGGTCTAGCACTTCTCTAAGTGTCATTGCATGCAGCTATAGACGGTCACACCCGGGAGCTAGGTATTGCATATATGAATCTTCCACCTCACTTGTTCATGTATTCTAGGGCCACATGCAGGTTTTTGTTGGATTTTGGCGCTCCGGTGGTCCTTTTCCAATGAAACTCTAATCCAAGGGCTAGCCCCCTTGAATTCTCTGTACGAGGGTTAACCAATGTAATTTTTTGTTGGTTTAGGATTTTTTAGGTCATACCTACATGAAAACCCAAGGTTGGGCCCAAGATTCCACCGGTTTCCCTCTGTTTGGCCCGTAGCAGGATTTTCCTCCTACATGTCCAGCACTTCTCTAGGTGTTACCACATGCAACTGTAGGCGGTCACACCCGTGAGCTAGGTACTGCACATATAGACATTCCACCATTTTTTTTCATGTATTATAGGGCCACATGTAGGTTTCCATGGCATTCAGGCGGTTAGACGGTCCGTTTCTAGCAAAACCCTAATCCGAGGGCCCCGCAGATCTAGCCCCCTAGCATTCTCCATACGAGGGTTGAATAATGTACTTTTCTATTGGTTTAGGATTTTTTAGGTCATACCTACATGGAAAACCAAGGTTGGGTCCAAGATTCCACCGGTTTCCATCCGTTTGACCCACAGCGGGAGTTACCTCCTACATGTTCAACAATTCTCTAAGTGTTATCACATGCAACTGTAGATGGTCAGACAGGAGCTTGGTATTGCATATATGGACATTCCATCACACTTGTGCATATATTCTAGGGCAACATGTAGGTTTTCGTGGGATTTCGGTGCTCAGGCAATCATTTAGCAGCGAAACGCTAATCCGAGAGCCCCACGGGTCTAGCCCACTAGCATTCTCCATATGAGGGTTGACTAATGTATTTTTCTTTGATTTAGAATTGTTCAGGTCATACCTACATGGAAAACCAAGGTTGGGACCAATATTTCACCGGTTTCCCTCTGTTTCACCCGCAACAGGAGTTTCCGCCTACAGGTCTAGCACTTCTCTAAGTGTTATCGCATGCAACTATAGATGGTCACACCCGGGAGCTAGGTATTGCATATATGAAGCTTACACCACACTTTTGCATGTATGCTAGGGCTACACGCAGGTTTGCATGGCATTCTGGCTCTCCGACGGTCCTTTTCTAGTGAAAACATAGTTCGTGGGACCCGCGGGTCTACCTCATAGCATTCTCTGTACCAGAGTTGACCAATGTACTTTTTGTTGGTTTAGGTTTTTAGGTCATATCTACATGAACAACTTCTGTCCCAAAATGCGTGAGAGATAATATTCACACGCATGCGATAACACTCATGCAGTTTCTCGACGTGCTGTTGTAAGAGACAAGAATCAACGTCATTTTGTGTAGGTGGAGATCGCTATTCAGAGGCTACGAATCCCTACAATTGGTGAAAAACATCTAACCACATTACAGTTATCGAGAGTAATAAATAAATGAGTAGAAATACATGGCTACATTAAATTGAAAATAAAAAATAGGTTGGCCGACGGCAAAGCCGTTAATGCATCTTTCTAACTGAGTGGCTGCGAGCTGAAACAACGAAAAGGGAAAAGGGGGAGCTATGCCGACGGCAAATCCGTCGGCGTAATTGACACCGTGTTCTGCGCCATCATGTGGGTTGTTGTACACCGACGGCCGAGTCATGCCGACAGCAGCCCTCGGCCTAGACTTACCTAGCCAACAACATATTCCGGCCCGACGGCATTCGTTCTTATTCTCGTACTCCTCACCATGATAGAGGATGCAATCACTAATGCATGCATGTATCTTCTGCATCTCTAATTCTATATGGGAGACAACTTTTTTTCTTCGTATGTAATGGCATGCAATTTATTATACTTTGAAAGCTTCTTCTTTATTATTTTTAGTAAGTTCTTAAATGCCTTGTCAGATAAACTATTCTCTGCCTTTCATTGCAGCAATACCATTATGGTACCGAGATTTGTGTTGTCATCTTCGCAATTTCGGTATAACATTTTTTTGTGATGCTCTAACATGCCCTTCAACTTCTCATTTTCACTTCTGCATTCTCTCTATGCATCAACAATGGCCAGGTGAAGATCACCAACGAGCTCATCTGGTGCCTCTTCATCTTCAGCTTCCCCCGTTACAGTATCACCGTATTTAGGGAACATAGGATAGTTTTCATCATCCTCTTTTTCTTTATTGTCTTTCATCATAACCCCTATCTCTTCGTGATTGGTCCAACAATTATAGCTGGGCATGAAACCGGACCGAAGCAGATGGGTGTGAAGGGTTCTCGAGGAGGAGTAATCTTTCTTATTCTGACAGACAACACATAAAACCATTTACACTATTTGCCTCAGCCAAATCGATAAAATTATGTAGGCATGTAATGAACTCGGCAGTGCGTAGGTCACCATACATCCATTGCCGGTCCGTATGCATTATATAATTAATTTTATCAAAAACTATTACAGAACATCTAGAGAAATGACCACCGCACATCGACACTTGCATTGTATCAATGACAGATAAAACGATAAAGTTGATAACCTCGACTGAGGCGGAAAAAAGAGGAGAAAGATTAAGTGTGGCTCAGGCACTTTATATCATGTTTGTTTTGTGTGAAATCAAGTGGCATCACGCATTTCATCGAGCACCTATTGTGTATAGAGGAGAAAACCAAAACAGCATACACCACTTGTACATAAGAAGCAAAAAACAAACTAGCTCACACACATGCATGTCGGACTAAGGTACTGTATATATAGGAACATGGACCTTTAGTCCCGGTTGGAGACACCAACTGGGACTAAAGGACATCGCGTCGGTCCGATTCGAACCGGAACTAATGCTGGCCCTACCCTGTGCGCTGTCCTAGCTGTTAAAACCATGACTAAAGCTTATATTAGTCCCGGTTACTAACGCGACCGGGACTGATGCGCCGAAT
Source organism: Avena longiglumis (assembly GCA_030063025.1). Classification (NCBI taxonomy): domain Eukaryota; kingdom Viridiplantae; phylum Streptophyta; class Magnoliopsida; order Poales; family Poaceae; genus Avena; species Avena longiglumis. The sequence continues at coordinate 3,885,591 of CP125979.1, forward strand.
AGCTCCGAACGGAAGCCTTGTTTTCTATTAGTGCGTCTATGATTCTGGCATCAACAAACAAACAAAGATGGGAGAGAGTGTGAGTATAGGACCCATGGCCCTGGTTAGGATGCATAGATGATCCATTGGTAGAAGCGGGCCTGTTGGTAGGAACAATTAGGAAACTAAGGTTGAGATTCATCCTTGGGAGAGGACATTGTAGCATGTCACCTATGTGGTGTGTCATTCACATGCCTAGAAATTGTACATCAATTCATGTTTCCGCATCACCAGTAAATTTGTTTGACAGAAGAAAGCCACATCTTTGATGGGAAATGAGACTATGGATGCACGAAACCACTACTGGAATAACCAAATAGCCCGATGGCCTTTTTATACGCCGACGGCAAAATATCGGGGCCGTCGGCGTAGCTTGACAGGCCGTTGGCCCAGTTTTGCCGTCGGCGTAGAATAAATAGGCCGAAGGCCGCCGTCGGCGTAAACAAGACCGTCGTCATAGCCTATTGGGCTAACGGCAGAGCAACGGTGTCAAGTCTACGCCGACGGCCATCGGCATAGGTTTCGGACCTATGCCGACGGCTTTGCCGTCGGCGTAGCTATTTTTCTTTTTTTGCCACATTAATCTTAGAAAAATCATAACTAAATCATTTAAATTCATAAAAATACATATAATATATCAAAATTTGCAGAAAAATAAGATCTATCTATATAAACTCAAATATTATATATTTTTATTCAAAAAAATACAAATACTTTCGTATAACATATTTTTCATTTTCTGAGTGCACAAAACGGGGTGTTTTGTGAAGCAACCACCAAAAGAAAGTTTCAAAATGATAATACCACATTTTTCAAAAATACTAGACCATATTGAATGGACAATTTCCCAACCTAGGAATCTAAAACCTTTCTGTTCACCTCTCATGAAAAAGACAAATTCCTGCCGAATCGGAGGAAATGAGTTAGATTTGAACTACAGGTACATGATATGTTGCTCATGATTTTTTGCAAAAATCATTTTTAGGTTCATAATATGCTATTACATCAGAAATCTAATGCAACTTTAGTGAGGCTCAGCTCCGAACTAAGAATCTTCATGCCCCTCGATTTAGAAAGTTTGACGATAGTTTGAAATGGGCATAAAAAATTAAAAAACAATCAAAACAATGCAAAACCTTCGCACGGTGTCATATTATATGACATAGTTGCATAAAAAATACCAGACTTGGTATATTCATTGAGTCTCAAAAAGACCTTCACAAAATGACCTATCTCAATCGAGGTTTTCTGGATTTCAGGTCAAATGACAATTATTATTGATAGAATCGCGGTATAGTTTGCGATAATGTGTCCATATTGTGCACGCATATGTATCATGGTATGGTGAACAATGTTGCAGAAGAAAGTTTTCCTTTTCATCGCACCGAAAAGCTATTTTTCATTTTCCGAGTGCAAAAAAGGGGTGTTTTTGTGAAGCAACCACCAAAAAAAAGTTTCAAAATGATAATACCACATTTTTTCAAAAATACTATACCATATTGAATGGAAAATTTCCCAACCTGGATATCTCAAACCTTTCCGTCCATCCCTCGTAAGAAAAACAAATTCCTACCGAAACGGTAGGGAATGAGTTAGATTTGAACTACAGGTACATGATATGATGCTCATGATTGTTTGAAAAAATCATTTTTAGGTTCACAATATGCTATTTTATCAGAGATATAATGCAAGTTTAGTGAGGCTCAGCCCCGAGCTAAAAATCTTCATGCCCTCAATTTAGAAAGTTTGACGATAGTTTGAAATGGGCATAAAAAATTCAAAAACGATCAAAACAATGTAAAACCTTCGCATAGTGTCATATTATATGACATAGTTGCATGGAAAAATACCAGACTTGGTATATTAATTGAGTCTAAAAAAACCTTCACAAAATGACCTATCTCAATCGAGATTTTCTGGATTTCAGATCAAATGACCAATGTTATTGCTAGAATCGCGGTATAGTTTACGATAATATGTTCATATTGTGCACGCATGTGTATCATGGGATGGTGAACAATGTTGCACGAGGATGTTTTCCTTTTCGTCGCACCGAAAAGCCATTTTCTATTTTCCGAGCGCCAAAAACGGGGCGTTTTGTGAAGCAACCAACAAATGGCTAATTCAAAATGCTATCACCCCATTTTTCAAAAATACTAGATCATCTTACATGGACAATGTTTCAACCGAGGGAGCTTGAACTTTTTCGTCCACCCCTGGTGAAAAAGACAAATTCCTGCGAATCGGTAGGGAGTGGGTCTGATTTGAACTACATGTACATTATCTGATGCTCATGATTTTTTATAAAAATCATTTTTAAACTCACAACATTATATTTAATTAGAGATCCACTTCAAGTTTTCTTTTTCGTAGCACCAAGAAGCCATTTTCCTTTTTTTTCCGAACATAGTTTCGGTTGTTCTAGTGTTAAAAAGATACGATATATAATTAAATATATGATAGGGATGTCATATTTGGATTCCTCTTATTTTTCTGATCAATTTGGATATATTATTTGATGAATTACGATTTACGGATTTGTAGTTGTGAATTATTCAATATTAAATGGAAAAAGGCAAAATAAAAAAAATTATTTGAATTTGAATTCAAGATTATTATTACTTATTCATTATTTTTTTCTTAAATAAATGTTTGAAAATTTAAAAATAAAGGCGCGTGATACCATCCTCCAAGGGTTAATAGGATTGATATGGTAATATTATCAATAAGGTCTAGTTTCCTGATTGAAGCTTATCTGAAAGGAACAGAGAAGTTAAGCGTGCTGGGGCTGGAGTCTAGGATGGGTGACCGATGGAAAAGTTTGACCATTAGTATAATTTAACCAGAAATTAATTATACTTAGAGTTAAAAAAAATGCTTGTGAGATTAATGAGTCAAATAATTAAAAATGCTCGTGAGATTAATAATTCAAAACAAGAACAAAAAATTGGAAATTTTTTGAAAAATGATAGGCCGACGGCATTGCCGTCGGCGTAGCTCCAGCCAAATCCTCTAGGCCGACGGCAATGCCGTCGGCGTAGCTGCCGCCAGGACAAACGGCCGTCAACCGTGTGATGTGGGTCCCACATCCTTTACGCCGACGGTATCCTCTACGCCGACGGACAAACGGACTACGTCTACGGGATCGTACGCCGACGATCATACGCCAACGGCAACCGTCGGCGTAGCCTAAACCGACGGCAATCAGGAGCTACGCCGACGGGGTCTGGCCATCGGCGCCTGGCCTGTTTCCTGTAGTGAACCCTACCCACTATGAGCGAAGTATACGATTAGGCCACATTCTCACATCGTAGCAAGATTTCCTTTCTCGACCTCTCCTATTCCCAAGACAGCTTGCATCATATTTCTCGTCTTTTGTTTATTCCTGATAGTGATCAGCATATAACATAGAGGTTGTGATCTTGAAGGATGGTGGGAACACGCTATGTTTGAGTGGTCATATATAGATTCTAACACGTGAAGGGGTGAAGAATCGATTGGAGAGTTGTTACTTACATTCATTTTGGAACAATTTCATTCAGATTGCACGTGATGAGCATGTGTATATTCAAAGTATGTGTTAACATGGAGTTGGGACCAAGATGACGTGCACTTGAAATAGACCACATAAAGAGAAGAAGATCATGGAATTTACCTAGAGGTGTTCTGTTTCACTACAAATGGTAGTCCTTCTAGGAGTAGGAAAAAAGCATCACATTGCTAGACTTCCACCTTGGAGTCGTTTTACTCTATCTTGGGGCCATATCCTCCATCTCTTGTAGGTGGTCTTGACGCTCTAGCTTCCAGTCGTACCATGACTTTGTCTTGTTGTTGTGATGTTTCCACTGATGTAGGATAATGAGAGGAACATGGCTATATAGTGAAGAATTCTCTAAGTGCATGGACCTCATGGCTAGTGTTCTCATGTATGCTAGACTTGTAATGTCATCCCCTTGAGTAGTTGCGGTGGCATGCATGATGCACACTGACTGAGCATGACTCAGGCGTTTTGCTATGCAAAACCTTCCTTATTTTTATACTCCAAACTATAGTGAGGAGATAATTCTATTTGTCTACTATTTATCTATTGGATTCTTTCCACGAACAATAACACCCTAGGACCAACTCAGACACATCAAAGGAGGAAATGCACAAGAGGAGGAGATATTTTAGGCGTGCTCTGCTGCTGCTTGCCAGATCAAATCAACGAGGAGTTAGCCTGGAATAATTGATCAACATGAGGATTTGGTGGTGGTCGAATTGGTAGTTCTTGCATGCTTCATGCCAAATTTTCTTGTTACTTTCTTGATTTTGTGGGGGCCGGGGACAACAAATGATGGGAACAAGAACACACATTTCTTCTTCCTTCTTTTGCACTAATTTTTTTATTTTTGATGAATTTTTTGGAATATCTATTATATACTAAAACCAATATAAAGGTGTTTTTTGAGACACCAGGTTGATACACATCACTCAAGTTATCTAGACTACTTGATGGTTATGATTTAACGGAAAATATAATTGTGTAACACGTGTTAGGTTATGCACCAAACTTACGTTCAAGTGTTGAAACGTGCCCTGTGAGTCCGCCTTCAAAACAACTAACTACCTAGAGTCCTGGTCTACTATGTTGTAATTGAAACAAGTCCCGGTGCACTACTTTTTAAAAGACAGTACTAGGCGTCTCCGGGGGCATTGGTGCTTTTTATCATCCGGTTCCCGGCCAACCACGTGTTCTCTTTTTTGGGTCAAATTCTTGTTTTTGCTACAGAAATTCCCTTTTTGCTACAACCAGTCCCGCTTTTTCTATATGTAGCAGAAAACGGTTCGAGTCAAAAAAAAAAAGAACAGTTCCGTCGGAGACTTCGCCGGAGACCTCGCCGAAGAGTTTGTAGCAAAAATATTGTGCTAACGTAGCAAACCCGACCTCGCCGGAGACTTTCTCTAGGAGACCTCGCCGGAGACCTTGCCAAAGACCGTGTAGCAAAAAAGTTACGCTATTGTAGCAAAACCGTAAAACGGTAGTAGCAAAAAAAAATGCTACTGTAGCAAAACCAGAGAACGTTGGTAGCAGAAATATGCTAATATAGAAAAAACCGACCTCGCCGAAGACTTTTGCCAGGGACGTCGCCGAAGAACTCGCCATACATGTCGCAAAAAAGCTACGCTATTATAGCAAGACCGTACAACGTTTGTAGCAAAAAACATTACGTCCTTGTACAACTCCGGCTGTGCTCCATGGAAAACATACAAAAATATTGTAGCACTTCCAGGACAAAAAAGTAGCAAACCAAATACGAGTATGTAGCAAGAAAAATATCTAAAAGTAGCAACCGCCGATCACTAGTCTTAGCAACCACCGTAGCCCATGGTAGCATCCGTCGTCGCCCGTCGTCGTAGCAACCGCCATCACCGGTAGCAGAAACCATCGTCGCTGCTTGTAGCATCAACGTCCTGCAACCCCATGGGCTCGTGCCGCAGCGTGCGGGCTGCAGGGCGCCGTCGACGGCGCGCTGGTTGCAGGGAGGACGACGGCGCGCGGGCTGGAGGGCACCGGCGGCGCACTGGTTGCAGGGGAGGGCAGTGGCGCCGGAGTTGGTTGCAACGGAGGGCGGCTGCGGGGGCGCGTGACCACGGGAGCCCTCGGGTCATGGAAGAACGCAGCGGCAGCAGCACACCGGGGGACGAACGCGGTGGCGGCGCTGTAACTGGTGGAGGCGGCGCGCGGCCGGGGCAGCACACCGGGGGACGAACACGGCGGCGCAGCAACTGGTAGAGGCGGCTCGTGTGGATCCGTATCCATGAGCGAACCAGAGGAGGAGTAGTCCGCGTGAGGGGATAACATTTTCCAGGTGGGCCCCATCATTGTTGCGTCGTTCCAGGAGGACGCGTGGCACGCGGGGAGGGCGGAGGACGGGAGCGACGGGATCCCCCGGGGGAGTCCAATCATTTTCCTTTTTAAAAAGGGGAATCCAAGCTTGAAACAATCCGTTGCAAAAAAAAATCCCACTTATATAACATCCCACACATTGCAAGCAATGCAAATTTTGGCTATCAGACTTGAAACATCGATGTAATTTTTTCCAGTCAGAATGCTGAGCAAAAAGAGGCCGAATTGAAACATAGCACCGACACAAAAAAATCAACGTGACGGAGTCAACGTCAGGCACAACTTGAATAAACAAAGCTCATAATATTTGAGTTAGACTATCTCTTAATATGTATCCTAAGTTGAATTATTTGGGCTAACCTAGACAAATCACATCACCTACAAGCTTTTTATATCATTAAAGATATATTAACCATTAATGATCATTGTACAAGATTACAAAGCTCGATAAAGAGCAAGAGCCAGCAGTTATATGCTGCACATAATAGATTCTAGAAGTTCAAATTACGTGCAGGAATAAAAAAAATTGACAATATAATTATTTATACCTAGAAAAATAATTGCAAAAAAAAGATAGTTCACATGATTGGTCCGGAGATTACTTGTATGTGGGAGTAATCAGCGTGGGTATCTCTTTGTTAGTATACCACAACTAAAAAATATTCACAATCTTACCTAAATGTGATCACACCCACGTACAAGTCTCATAATTGCTTTTTAAAATGATAGCAGTTATATAAGAAAATATATTTCCAAATTTCAATGCTAATCTATTTCATGTGTTTTAGGCATCTGATCCATTTGGTGACTTTTTATTACAACTATTCCATATTTAAATACACGGTTTGACTGGAAAAGAAACATATATTTAATACTCTCACGGAACAACAAAGCATATTTCTGAAAATCTAATAGGACAACTGATCCTAATAGATATGTTGTCTTAATTAAATGTCACATGTATTGAATCATAATGCAAGAGAAAAGAAGTTTTTCGCTAAAATTGTCTTAGAAAACATCAGAACACTACTTATGTGGACCCTCTTTGTTATTAGACCACAATCAATAGATCTTCATATCGATATATAAATGAGGTCACGCACAATAGATCATAATAATTGTAAAGAACTAATCACAATTATATCTTGGCACATAAGATACGATGAAACTTGAACTATTTCTTACTATAGTTTTGTAAAAAAGTTTAACTAGATGGGTGTTTTTGCAATTGAGTTAAGATCCATAGCCTATTAGCACAATTTTTTTCCGAATGAAAGACATAGGACCAGCAGAACAAGAATGAGAAGTCGGTGGTAGATAATTTACCATGTGCTTGTACACCAAAGAATGTCATATACAATATTATTACTATTAAAAATAATATAATTTAAAACATGTTTGTTGGCACAAGGTTTCACATATAAGGGTGATTGTTCACCGATAGCATCCGGAACTTTAATTTTTTATGTAGATTACATGCAATTTGAAATTAAAAGCAACTTTGCATCTTAATGGCTCATTTGAACACCATGGGATATCTAGCGAGCTTACATTAATTATACGTGAAAATAAATTATCACACACAATCAAAACATATGATCAACATATGGAAATAGCACAATGATCATTTGTATGAAAAATAAAGATGATTAAAGATGTTCCATGCGGCTATAATATTTTATTCTCCTAATCTCTTTGGTGGTAGAAAATCAATAGCATATCTTATTGATATAATATATATGTATATGATTATGAATAATTAAAGAGCAAACCGACAAAATTAATAAAGAGTAAAGATGTAGCCCTCGCATTATGCTAGTTTGTGTTAAAGATTTATGACAAGTCGTAGCAATGCCGCTTGAATATGGATGTTTTCTCTACTCAGAGTCAGAGATCTTTAACTCCATCCAGAATCATATGGCATCAACTCACCTTACCCACAAGCATAGCATTCTCCCTCTACGTGTGTCGGCCGAACATCGAGTTTTGTACCGAGCTGTCACTTCACTCTGGAATTGGGCGTCAAATCTACATCCCAACGAAAGTTGCTCGAACTTTACTTTTCTTCTTTGCAGATTGTATGCATTTTTTATGTAGAGGTTGGGTATCGTCTTGATGGGACTTCTGAGTGACAAAGTGAGAGCAGAGCATGTCTGGTGGTGATTTCAATTCCTTAAACTAACCTTGTTGAATTAGTGAAATGAGATATCAGAAGGAAACACGGCTAGCTACACATGGCGACGACGTTGTGGGAGAGTCTTGTCGTGGCAGTGTTGACACTTGGGATAGCAGTGCGGTTTTATATTGAAATTTTCTCGCCCCATTATGAGAGACTGTACGTTAGGTGAAGCACTCGTGGAGTGTCTTTCCTTGTTGAACTCCTCCAACTTATGATTAAGTTTGATTTACGATCATCCATTTGAGAAGAAATAGAAGACAATCCCAAACTCCTAAACCCCACGTACTAATCCCCAAGACCTACTCTCTCACCCCCATTACGATTTTGTTCTATGTAATATATGTCCACACATATATTTTTACATTGAAAAATATGCTAATATTAATCAACAATTACATTAATTATATTTACCTTGAAATGTTAATCAACTAAGGAAACCAAGTATGGTCACTGGATTGGCTCATCGAATCAAAGAGGATAAGTTGATAGTAGATAACAAAAAAAAAACATCACATACATGTCCCACTGAAGGCAATCATTATGTAAGTCGATCTTCCATGCGATTGGAATGAAACTGTTTTGTAATAAGTTTTTGATGTGTTTGGGTGTCCCCCTCTCCCCAAACTACTTAAAGCGCAAAGATGTCCATGCTTGGCTGATACCCCTTTATGCATTCCGAACCGAAGGGATATCGGCCAATCCCGACCGTCCTTATGGCTTCGGTTTTATAAGTTTTGAGAAAGCAGGGAGGACACCAAAGCAAAAGTCAATAAATTTACCCAGCTATCTTTTGTGCAGTTATTGACACCGGCTAATAATCTATATATATATAACCGACGGACATAATGTGTTATCTCCATGCTTTAAGAGTTTCACTACCTCTTTTTTTTTGCCAACGTAACTTCTAGAGAACATAGGAAATACTAACACTACATTTTTTTTTGCCAACGTAACTTCTAGAGAACATAGGAAATACTAAAAGAGATGATGATGGTGGAATTACATTGCTTCAGTCCCACTATGTGGAAAAGATCTTGAGTCGTTTCGGGTATAGCGACGTCAATTTTTCTCCTACACCGTATGATCCTAGTGTGTTGCTTCGAAAGAATCGAGGAAATGCTAGAGACCAACTAAGATACTCTCAAATCATTGGCTCGCTTATGTATTTAGCTAGTGCCACGAGACCTGACATCGCCTTTGCTGTAAGCAAACTCAGTCGATTTGTCTCAAATCCAGGAGATGATCACTGGCATGCTCTTGAAAGAGTTATGCGATATCTAAAAGGCACTGCGAGCTATGGCATACACTATACCGGGTATCCGAGGGTACTAGAGGGTTATAGTGATTCAAATTGGATATCTGATGCTGATGAGATAAAGGCCACGAGTGGATATGTTTTCACACTTGGTGGTGGCGCTGTTTCTTGGAAGTCTTGCAAGCAGACCATCTTAACGAGGTCAACTATGGAAGCAGAACTCACAAAGACTAGACACGCCACTTTGTTGAAGCAGAGTGGCTTCATGAACTCTTGATGGACTTACTGTGGTTGAAAAACTTATACCGCAATTCCAATGGTGTGATAATCAAACAGTGATTATTAAGGTGAACAGTTCTAAGGATAATGTGAAGTCCTCAAGACATGTGAAGAGGAGACTGAAATCTGTCGAAAATGAGAAACTCCGAGTTATTGCATTGGATTATATCCAAACATCTAAAAACTTGGCATCCTTCACAAAGGGTCTATCACGCAACGTGATAGAAAATGCATCGAAGGAGATGGGTATGAGACCCACAATTTGAGCTTTCCACATGGCAAACCACTCTATGTGATCGGAGATCCCGTGAATTAGAATTGGGAAACAAGCTGTTGGTTAGAGAGGAAAGTATCCCTACTTTAATAAACACTCCATAAAGATGCAATACTTTCCTATTACGCATGGCAGGTTGATTTATTATCTTAATGTGTTCTAAGTGGCTTATCCTAAGAAAAGATGTTGTCCTGCGAACATCTTTTGAAGAACACACCTATATGAGTCTCTGTTAAAACGTCATGATCTATGAGAGTAGGGTGCTCTCTAATAAACTCATGAAAGGTCATGGAGTATGACGTATAAGCTCCACCCGCGGGGAAGTCCCACGGTAGCCCAGTATCGGTCAAGACTTCGTGTGAAGCTAGATTGCAGCAAACTTGCAGTTCAAGGCATAGTCCACTCTACAAGTCGCAACCTAGTGTAGCATAGAATTCTAGGTGGAAGTTCAACTTAAGTCTCCACTATAGTACCGGTATATAAACAGTGTTTTGGAACCAAAGGCAAATTAAATGTGCCTCGGATCTGTGGGGATTGTTGGAATTTTGGCCCAAATAGTCTAGCCCATTTTCTATTTCAATAATTCCTGAAAATCCTAGAGGCCCATGTGGCCCATTCATGCAAGACAAGAGCTGGGACAAATGTTTAGTCTCACATTGCTAGTTGAGTGGAAGTTGGACCAGCTTATAAGGTGAGCTCTCCTACCACTTGGTAAAAGGATGAGAAGGAGAAGGAGAGAGTTCCACACGCTCCTCCTCCTCCTCGCCGCCACACGCCACGCCCTCGCCACGCCACGTCCACGTCACGTCACGTCCGCACGTCAAGGCCGCCGATTATGGGAATCTCGCCGACGAGCTTTATTTTGCCACGCATGAATGGTATATGAACAGATGTACGAAGCTGGAACGTTTTTGAATGGACTTTAATACGAGTTAAATGAATACGAATTGAGTGGAGGCTGCGGTGGACTGCCGCTGTTCGCTTCATCTTCCGTCCATTCGTTTCATCTTCGCACCGCTCGCCTTCCCTCGCGCCTATAAGAGAGAGAGGTCGCGCCTCTCGCCATAATCGCCACACATCCTTGCGCCTCCGGTTCGAAGCTGTTACTTCCATCTTCCCATCTCGTCTTGCGGCGTGCACCGCGAGCCGGGACAAGAGGCCTCGAGACCCCGCTGTTTGAGTCTCACGGGAGAAGGCGATAAGGTTTTTGGGAGCGCTATCAGCCGACCTCGGCTTCGCCACGGACTCCCTCACAGATAGTGACGCTTCTTCCGACATTAGCACCTCTTCCTCGATGACATGGCCAATGACGGTTCCAACGGGCGGTTCTACTTCTACGCCGTGTACATCTTCTGTCTTAATCTTGTTCGATCCTATACAAATTTTATGCCTTGCGGTTTGTTTGGCTATATGCCTTAATATGTTTTCGCTTTTTAACATGATTAGTTTTTTGCCTATTTTTCTAGTCATGTTTTATCTAGCGTTTATTATGGATAATTCGCTTGGTAAATTGCTCTATTTCTCAACAATCCAAAAACCTTATTTCAGGCAATTTGCCCCAAGTGGCTTTGTTGCTTCTATGAAGCCACCTGTGTTTGAAGGTGTGAATTACAAACGATGGCGTGCGAGAGCAGTGCTCTGGTTTCAGACCATGAGCGGCTATAACGCCATCTATGGCGCACCTGAGGGGGAACTTAATCCCGCTCAGGAAGAGGCGTTCCATAAACTTGATACCACTTTCAAGGCTGCCTTGATCAGCATCCTTAGCGACAATATTGTCGATTCATATCTGTCATTTAGCAATGGCAAAGATATGTGGGATGCGCTCGAGTGAAAATTTGGAGTCTCTGATGCTGGCAGTGAACTGTATGTCATGGAACAATTCTATGACTACAAGATGATTGATGACCGCTCCATTGTGGAGCAGGATCATGAGATACAGTCACTTGCTAGGGAGATTGAGCACTTCACTTGTGTGTTACCGGACAAGTTTGTTGCCGGAGGCATCATTGCCAAACTTCCCCAGTCATGGAGGAATTTTGCTACTTCTCTGAAGCACAAGAGACAAGAGTTCTCCGTGACGGATCTCATTGGGACTCTTGATGTGGAAGAGAAGGCGAGAGCAAAAGACACACGTGCTCGAGGTACCGAGGGAGGTTCTAATGCCAACCTGGTACAGAAAAGGAACTTCCAGCCTCACAAGTTCAAGAACAAAGGAAAGTTTGATGATAAAGGAAAGTTCGATGGAAAGAACAAGGCATCACGGTCCACCAGCTTCAAGAAGAAGACTGATAAGAGGAAAGGTGTTTGTCATGTGTGCGGTGATCCTAATCATTGGGCTCCTGCTTGTCCCAACCGCTTTGACAAGCGCCAGCATGGGAAGAGCAGCAAGACTGCTAATGTTGTCATGGGCGACGTTGAGATGAAAGATGTTGGGTATGGTATATTACCTACTGTACTTTCATTATGTCATTCTCCTGATTGGTGGATTGACACGGGCGCTAATGTACATGTCTGTTCTGATATTTCCATGTTTTCTTCATATCAGGTCAGAGGGACTCAAACCGTCTTGATGGGGAACGGCTCGCATGCTTCGCTCATGGTGTTGAATGCAGTCGATCTGAAGTTCACTTGGGAAAGACATGCGCAAGAACGTGCATCATGTTCCCTCAATAAATAAAAATCTTGTTAGCGGATCTCTTCTGTGTCGAGATGGCTACAAGATTGTATTCAAGTCCAATAAATTTGTAATTTCGAAGTATGGAACCTTTATTGGTAAAGGCTATGAATGCGGAGACAAGAGGCTTGTTCCGCTTATTATGCAAATTCACTTTGATTTAATTTATGATAAATTGAGTTCTACTAATCCAAATTAGAAATGAACTCCCACTCAAAAACGACATCCCTCGTGTCTTTTTGGTGATTACATGAACCAAATCCACTACACCAAGTCCGATCATCACGTGAGTCGGCGTAGCTTCAAAGGCGAGCATCAAATGGGCATCATATCTACTATATGACTCATGCTTAACCTTTCGGTCCGTGTTCCGAGGCCATGTCTGTACATGCTAGACTCGCCAAGTAAGAACCTTAGTATTCGCGTGTGTAACTGTCTTACACCCGAGATATGCTCGTGGATTCAAGTACACCCGATCATCACGTGATGTCTTGAAGCGACGAAACATTGTCGGTGCATACTTAAGGAAGAACACATTTTTATCTTGATATCTAAATGAGGGATCATCTTATTATGCTAAAAAAACGCCAAACAAGCAATATAAGATGCTATCAAACATCACATGTTTATTAGTGGAATGATATGGTTCCCGCATATGATCTCTATCATGTGCACCGTGGTATGATCACTATCATACCTTTATGTGTAAGTCCAAGGTCTATGGAGATTACACGTTATGTGTGTTGTAAGAGTATCATCTCATACTTCTACTTACAACATCACCATATCATAACACTAGCCCAAAGAACAATCTAAACTAGACGCCTAATTTATCCATTGCAAATTTTACGTGGCTTAGGGCTTTCAAGATAGAACCGTTCTTACCTACGAACATGAACCACAACGAGGATAACCAAATTGTTGACAAATCGTTGCAAATTAGATATTGACTATAGTAGGAGAGCAGACACCGCTAGCCACTTATGCAAAACTAGTTGCATGTCAAGCGTGGAACAGGTCTCATGTGCGAGGACATGTAAAGTTTGTCGGGCGCTTCATCCCACTATGCCACCAATATCCAAAGTACAACTAAGAAGCAATAAAATGATCATCGCCCACATACTCATATGTGTACTACCTGCAAAGTATCTACGCATAGATCCGGCTCTGATACCACTGTAGGGTTCGCAGCATAGAAAACAAAATTTTTCCTACGATGGGAACAACTATGTACCAAGATCTATCTACTAGATACAAACAACGGGCGGATGTATATCCGTAGAGAACATACCCTTGAAGACCGACAAAGCTTAACGAGTCCAAACTCGTGGTTGATGTAGACGATCTCTTGCCGATCTCAAGATCGAGAGGAAGTCCTAGCGCCACAAAGCATCAGCTCATCCGGGCTCGCACACACGTGCGAGTCACCGAGCAACCTCCGCCTCCTCGCTCCAGCGATGCAGCGGAAGCACAACTCTTTCTTGCCGAAAAACCGGGAACATGTATCTCGCTAGTCCGAGACCATGGGGATAAAATCTAGAGGGGAGAGATCCTTCACGAGGAGGTGTGGTGTGAGAGGAGAGGGGCCTTTATAGGGAGAGGGGGCACCCAAGGGGCCATGCGCCCAGCCATGGGGCTGCCCCACCTCTTCCACATTCATGGGTGGAGCTCCCACTCAAAATGAAAAGCCTCCACTCCCATTAAAAGCCTCCACTCATAAATCCACTCACATGCATTAAATTTCCACCAAATTTAATGCAAGCTCTCATTTAAATAAAACTCTTTTATTTATTTATTCAGAATTTTGTTAATTACTTTAATTAACAAACATTCACATAAAACCCTTGCTAGTATTCCATTTCACATAGAACCAGTTTGACAATTTCAACCAAACAGTTTAGGTGTCTAGTGAAATAAATTCCGCGCTTTCCTTTTCTTTCGGCATGAAACTTTTGCTCCAAATGGATGTCGGTGTCTCTTAAGTGTGTAACCCTACGGATCGGGAATAAAGCGGACATGATCGAGACCCCTCGCATAGCAATAAGCAGAATCGGGATCTGGATACCCATACTGACTCCCACACATTCAACGATGACTTTCTTGTGATCGTTGGAACCTTTTACGCTAGTATCTTAATCCCTTTGTTTAGCGATATATTACATGTCCGAGATTCGATCGCCGGTATCTCCATACCTAGTTTGATCTCACATCGACATGCACTCTTTTCTCGTTCCGTGATATAACATTCTAGTGATCAAATCACTTGCTTGCAAGCTAATCAATGTGATATCGAGAGGGCCCAGTATATCTATCCGTCATCGGGATGAACAAATTCCACTCTCGATCCATGGGCCTCAACATAACACTTTAGTAGTTCGAACCCATCTTTATAATCACCTTACGGTGTGACGTTTGATGTTATCAAGAAACTCTTCCGGTGTTAGTGATTGACATGATCTCATGGTCTAAGGATTAGGATCACTGTAAGTTGTTATAGCAATATAAACTCAATGACTTTGATCGTAATGCTATACTTGGATGAATGTTCATCACACCATTACACTAATGTTGTGACCTCGTTATTAACAACATCCAATGTCCATGATCAGAAACCTATGATCATCTTGTTAATCAACGAGCTAGTTTATAAGAGAGGCATAACTAGGAACTTTCTATTTGTTTATTAAACACACATGTATTAACGTTTGTATTAATACAATTATAGCATGCAAAATAAACATTTATCATAAATAAGGAATACGATAATAACCACTTTATTATTGCCTCTCGGGCATATTCCTTGATCTCCCACTTGCACTAGAGACAATAATCTAGTTTGAGAACTTTGTGTATTGAACACCTATGGCTTTCGGTGTTCCATATACACAATTGCAAGTGGTTAACTTAATCTACTGAGCGCTTCGTGTCCGTGTGTATTCATGTCTTTGCGTCTTCACGCATCACTCATTCTCCAATGAGATGGCATTGTATAAATTTGGTCTTCGGTGAGACCTTTAGTTCCTTGGGGTTAAAACACGTCGATACTATTGTCATACAATATATCTTTAGTGTTAGCCCGTTCTGAATCACACCTTAGTTTGATAACAAACTACTTGACACAAATTCCTCCTTCTTTGCTACTATAGCGGTCATATATAGCCTTTTGTTGTAGTATTCGTCACAATGTCTTAACTTTGGAACTCTTCCAAATCCATCATGGAATCTCCTTTCCATTACATTGTGCCACCCATAGTTTAAATTGAGATAAACTTAATTTGTATCTTGTGACAAAACTAGTATCAATGTAACGCTTTACAATGAACTATTTGTAATTGTTTGTCACCTCTACACAAATATATTCTTAGTTCTTCCAAAAGATCATAAGAATATCCTTACTATAGTCCAATGATCATTTTATGATTCATTCTGGTATATGCTCATAACACTTAGAGCATAGGACATATCTGGATGTGTACATATCATGGTATGATTGATCAAAACATTCTTGTGATTTCACTCATCAAGTGTCAAAACACTTGAATCTTGTTTCACTTATCAAGTGTCGATACACTTGAATCTTGATTCAATTCCTTTCCATGTGACAAGAATTGTTTCTTGTCATTTCTATATTGAACTCCTTCAATATCTCATATATGTACGTTTTGGCATAACCATATTAGCGTCATCGTCTATCCACTATAGACATTCATGCTGAATATTCGGGTTTTGCCTAAGTCTTTCATCGAAATGAAATTCTTAACCATTGTCAATAAAATATACATCATTTCTAATCAACAAGATGTCCTCCACATAATGTATTAGAAATATGTCTTAGCTCCACTTAATTTCTTGCAAATGCAAGCATCTTCATCGTCTCTGATGAAAACTCGTTTCATCATGGTGAAGATTCCAACTCCGATGCTTACTTCAACCATTGAAGTTTGCATGCCCTTTTAGCATCCTTTGAATTTAACAAAACCCTTTGGACCGTGTCATGTACACGCCCTAGGTAACCATTCTATTAGAAGAACTTTGTTTTGTTTATTCATCTACCATATACCAAATTATATGTAGTGGTTGCTACTTTAATCCGCTCGACTAAATATCGCTATGAAAGATCAAATCTTGTCATAGTCAACTCCTTGAACATTGTCGTAAAATACTTTTACGACATGTCGATTATTTCATAGATGTGAAACATCCATGTCTTCTTTATAGATCCAAATCGACCGATAGGTTTTACACCTTTCGGAGGGTCTTCCAAGTTCAAAACTTGATTTCTCGTGTATGGAACTATCACGGATTTTATGGCTTCAAGCCATTTGACGAGCCAGGCCCATCATCGCTTCTTTGCATATAGTCGGTTAATCATTGTCAAACAATGATGATTTACTCTCAAATCTTAGTATTTGATTGTTTATCCGACCGACTTGGTTCAATAAGAACTTAGATCTCCGTGACCACAACCTTTGAGGCACATGAGCTATGAGTATTATGGCAGCCTTGAACGATTTCCCGCGCAACTCAGCTCATATAGCTAAGGTTCGTTAACCTTATCAAAGTTCTATTGTCCTCCCACTTAACATTTATGAAAAATTCCTTCTTCAAGAAACTTTACATTTCAAGCGACAAACCCTTTTGTCCTCGGTGTTATGGAGGAATAACCAATTGTTATTCAAATAACCTACAAAGACATGCTCATCCGACTTTGGTTGTAAACATCTTACTTATGTTTAGCATACCAAAATTTAAGAAATGACAACTTGGGTTTTACCCCAAACCATAACTCCCATGGTGTCATTTCAACGGATCTAGATGGAGCTCTTTTCAAAGGTAAAAGCGGTAGTCTCTAAAGCTTTAATCTTTTAAAACATAATGGCAGTTTTATAAATAACACCTTTGATCCAACCATGTCAAACAAGGTTTCATTACAAATCTCAAACACTCCATACTCCTATGGTGTTTCGGGATATGTAAATCTAGGTGTTTTGCTAAACTTGCAACTCAAATAAATCCCTTTATGATAAAATCATAATTCATTTATTTTCTTGTTACACTTGTAACTCAAATAAATCCCTTTATGATCAAATCATAATTCATTTATTTTTCTTGTTACAATGATTTTCCACTTCATCTTGAAAGTCTTTGAAAACGTTTTTCAAATATTTCATACTTCTTTCTCATTAAGTGAATATTCACTCAAAATTCCGGAGAAAGCATATGAAGTTGAAACCCATCGCTTACGACTGCACATAATGGACTACATACATCGATATGTATAAATTCCAATATTTTAGTCGTTCGTTCTTCGTTGGTCTTTGAACGAAGTTTTAATTATCCCGAGGAAAGTCTCACAAGCGTCACTTGATCAAATCAAAGACTCCAAAAATCCATGAAAATGGAGATTCTTCATGTTTTCTTTCCAATATAATTTAAACAGCGATGTCACTTCATAAGTGATCTTTCAATCATTTGTCTTGCAACATTTTAGCATCAGGATTTATGGATGTGATTTCTTCAACTAGATTTGTAAATCATCCATCTTATATGGAATACGGTAATTATTTGAACAACCTTTGTTCTTATAATACCTGATTCAAATAACAATTATTAAAACAAATCTTGAAGTCTTTCTTCAACTAGATTTGTAAATCATCCATCTTATATGGAATACGGTAATTATTTGAACAACCTTTGTTCTTATAATACCTGATTCAAATAACAATTATTAAAACAAATCTTGAAGTCAAGCTTCGATGTCAACGAGAAATACAAACAACGGTTTGTTTGTTTTCGATGAACATCATCACATTTTCTCTTGCTAGTTACTTAGGCCATTGTGGTTCATGAATTGCGTCATTCCGTATGAAATTTCATACCAACCAATTCGGTATCCAATACCCAAGAACCACATTGTTTAACAAGCAAAGAATACAACCATAACATGTATATCATATATATACCTAAATTGGATATTTCCAATCTTTTCTTTTCTGCCAAATATATTTTATAGATTCTCTTTCAGCATTTCCTTTTCCTTTTAAAAGAATTTATCAACATCAAAAGTGGCGCCATATACATGACACCTAGTCCAAAGCGTGTATATTCAAATAATAATACCTTTGGACTTGCACTTTGAAGTAGATCACCATCATCAAAATGATCGGTATTCTTTCAAAATCCATTCTTTAGTAATCTTTTAGTGTAGTAAACACTTTACATACATCTTCTATTCACCCTTATCATGACGACTTTCATGATCAAGCTCCGTAGCTTATAAAGGCGAATCGTGAATATAACATTACTTTCCAAAACCCTTTTGGATGATTAGGATGTCTAGCATCTCCAACCTTTGTAAATTCTCATCCAATATGAGAACATATATATACTCTATCATATTGCAGCAAAACATTGTTTCAGATATCGTTATATCTGCCACACATGATGGTTTCTGAAACAATTCTTTCAGCTCCTAGATAAACTTGATGTTTAAATCAAGAATCATGGAGGCAAACATGATACTTAAGATACTAACACTGGAATTGTTACTCTCGATTTAATACCAATTATTAAATTTCACGGAGTAAATAGAAATTTGCTGAAAGTTTGCAATAGGACTTTAAACTTTAGATTGACACTCAACACAATACGATACCAGTTCGTAAAGTATATATCCATAATTCTATAGTTCTATTATCTCAATTACAACTATGCATAAGGTGGTGAACGAATGCCAATGACTACAACAAATTATGCAAATTCACTTTGATTTAATTTATGATAAATTGAGTTCTACTAATCCAAATTAGAAATGAACTCCCACTCAAAACAATATCCCTCGTGTCTTTTGGTGATTACATGAACCAAATCCACTACACCAAGTCCGATCATCACGTGAGTCGGCGTAGCTTCAAAGCGAGCATCAAATGGGCATCATATCTACTATATGACTCATGCTTAACCTTTCGGTCCGTGTTCGAGGCCATGTGCGTACATGCTAGACTCGCCAAGTAAGAACCTTAGTATTCGCGTGTGTAAGCTTTACACCCGAGATATGCTCGTGGATTCAAGTACCCGATCATCACGTGATGTCTTGAAGCTTAAAACATTGTCGGTGCATACTTAAGGAAGAACACATTTTTATCTTGATATCTAAATGAGGGATCATCTTATTATGCTAAAAAACGCCAAACAAGCAATATAAGATGCTATCAAACATCACATGTTTATTAGTGGAATGATATGGTTCCCATGACATGATCTCTATCATGTGCACCGTGGTATGATCACTATCATACCTTTATGTGTAAGTCCAAGGTCTATGGAGATTACACGTTATGTGTGTTAAGAGTATCATCTCATACTTCTACTTACAACATCACCATATCATATCACTAGCCCAAAGAACAATCTAAACTAGACGCCTCTAATTTATCCATTGCAAATTTTACGTGGCTTAGGGCTTTCAAGATAGAACCGTTCTTACCTACGAACATGAACCACAACGAGGATAACCAAATTGTTGACAAATCGTTGCAAATTAGATATTGACTATAGTAGGAGAGCAGACACCGCTAGCCACTTATGCAAAACTAGTTGCATGTCAAGCGTGGAACAGGTCTCATGTGCGAGGACATGTAAAGTTTGTCCGCCGCTTCATCCCACTATGCCACCAATATCCAAAGTACAACTAAGAAGCAATAAAATGATCATCATCGCCCACATACTCATATGTGTACTACCTGCAAAGTATCTACGCATAGATCCGGCTCGATACCCTTTGTAGGGTTCGCAAGAGAAAACAAAATTTTCCTACGATGGGAACAACTATGTACCAAGATCTATCTACTAGATACAAACAACGGGCGGATGTATATCCGAGAACATACCCTTGAAGACCGACAAAGCTTAACGAGTCCAAACTCGTGGTTGATGTAGACGATCTCTTGCCGATCTCAAGATCGAGAGGAAGTCCTAGCGCGCCAAAGCAAGCCGCATCCGTGCTCGCACACGCTCGAGGCACCGAGCAACCTCCGCCTCCTCGCTCCAGCGATGCAGCGGAAGCACAACTCTTTCTTGCCGAAAAGCCACCGGGAACATGTATCTCGCTAGTCCGAGACCATGGGGATAAAATCTAGAGGGGGAGAGAGATCCTTCACGAGGAGGTGTGATGTGAGAGGAGGAGAGGGGGGCCTTTATAGGGAGAGGGGGCACCCAAGGGGCCATGCGCCCAGACATGGGGCTGCCCCCCTCTTCCACATTCATGTGGGTGGAGCTCCCACTCAAAATGAAAAGCCTCCACTCCCATTAAAAGCCTCCACTCAAATCCACTCACATGCATTAAATTTCCACCAAATTTAATGCAAGCTCTCATTTAAATAAAACTCTTTTATTTATTTATTCAGAATTTTGTTAATTACTTTAATTAACAAACATTCACATAAAACCCTTGCTAGTATTCCATTTCACATGCGAACCAGTTTGCAATTTCAACCAAAGCAGTTTGGTGTCTAGTGAAATAAATTCCTCGCTTTCCTTTTCTTTTCGCATGAAACTTTTGCTCCAATTGGATGTGTGTCTCTTAAGTGTGTCACCCTACGGTTCGTGAATAATGCGGACATGATCGAGACCCTCTCGGATCAATAATCGAGCGGGATCCGAGACCCATCGACTCACACATTCAACGATGACTTTCTTGTGATCGTGGAACCTTTACGCTAGTATCTTAATCCCTTTGTTTCATGATATATTACATGTCCGAGATTCGATCATCGGTATCTCCATACCTAGTTTGATCTCGCATCGACATGCACTCTTTTCTCGTTCCCGTGATATAACATTCTAGTGATCAAATCACTTGCTTGCAAGCTAATCAATGTGATATCACCGAGAGGGCCCAGAGTATATCTATCCGTCATCGGGATGAACAAATTCCACTCTCGATCCATGGGCCTCAACATAACACTTTAGTAGTTCTGAACCCATCTTTATAATCACCCTATTACGGTGTGACGTTTGATGTTATCAAGAAACTCTTCCAGTGTTAGTGATTGACATGATCTCATGGTCTAAGGATTAGGATCACTTCGTAAGTTGTTATAGCAATATAAACTCAATGACTTTGATCGTAATGCTATACTTCGGATGAATGTTCATCACACCATTACACTAATGTTGTGACCTCGTTATTAACAACATCCAATGTCCATGATCGAAACCTATGATCATCTTGTTAATCAACGAGCTAGTTTATAAGAGAGGCATAACTAGGAACTTTCTATTTGTTTATTAAACACACATGTATTAACGTTTCCGTATTAATACAATTATAGCATGCAAAATAAACATTTATCATAAATAAGGAATACGATAATAACCACTTTATTATTGCCTCTGCATATTCCCTTCAACGATGCTAAGTGAGAAATTTAACACCACTAGAGCTCATACATTCGATCTTTGTGAGATGAATGGTGTGTTGACAAAAGGTGGAAAGAAATATTTCATGACTTTGATCGATGACTCTGAGATATTGTCATGTGTATCTTCTGAAATCAAAAGATGAGGCTTTGAGTTTCTTCAAAATCTATAAAGTCGAGGCGTAAAATCAACTTGATCGAAAGATTAAGAGGCTTAGGTCGATCGTGGTGGAGAGTACTTTTCCAACGAGTTTGATTCCTTCTGTGCGGAACATGGTATAATTCATGAGAGGACGCCTCCCTACTCACCCCAGTCAAATGGAATAGCCGAAAGAAAGAACCGTACTCTAACAGATTTGGTTAACGCCATGTTAGACACATCGGGTCTTTCTAAGGAATGGTGGGGGGAGGCATTATTGACCGCGTGTCATGTCCTAAACCGAGTTCCCATAAAGAACAAAGAAATTACTCCATTCGAAGAATGGGAGAAGAAAAGACTAAAACTCTCTTACTTACGAACTTGGGGTTGTTTGGCAAAGGTTAATGTACCAATCCCCAAGAAGCGCAAGCTTGGACCAAAAACCATTGATTGTGTTTTTCCGCTATGCTTTTCATAGCATTGGTTATAGATTCTTGATAGTAAAATCTGAAGTACGACATTCATGTCGGATAATCATGGAGTCATTGATCGACTTTCTTTGAGGATATCTTTCCAATGAAGGATAAACCTAACTCATCAAATCCGAGATACCTAGTTCATCTAATCAGAATTTGCTATATTCTCGAACCTACCATTCGATTGAACACTCCGAAAGTCCTAAGGAGGATGATAATGAAATTCCTAAAAGGAGCAAGAGAAAAGGACTGCAAAGTATTTTGGTGATGATTTCATTGTGTACCTTGTGGATGACACTCCCACTTCCATTTCGAAGCTTATGCATCTCGATGCGGACTCTTTGGAAGGAAAGCATTCATAGTGAGATGAATTCCATCTTAGCTAATTAAACATGGGAGATCACCGATCGTCCTTATGGGTGCAAACCCAGAGGATGTAAATGGGTGTTCAAGAAGAAATTAAGGCCTGATGGTACTATTGAGAAGTACAAGGCAAGGCTTGTGGCCAAGGGTTATACCCAAAGGAAGGTGAAGACTTCTTTGACACTTACTCACCAGAGCAAGGTTGACCACCATTCGAGTACTACTTTCTCTGGCTGCCTCACGGTCTTCTCGTTCATCAAATGGACGTTAAGACGCTTTCCTAAATGGAGAGTTGGATGAGGAAATTTATATGGATCAACCAGATGGTTTTGTAGTAAATGGTCAAGAAAGAAAAGTGTGCAAGCTCTTGAAGTCTTTTATGGTCTTAAACAAGCACCTAAGCGTTACGAAAATTTGATAAAACCTTAACGCTGCAGCTTTGTTGTAAACGGTCGACAAGTGCGATACTATCGCCATGGTGGGGTGAGGAGTCATCCTTTGTTTGTATGTTGATGACATACTGATTTTCGGAACCAACCTTAATGCAATTAAGGAGGTCAAAGATTTCTTATCTCGTTCCTTTGAGATGAAGGATCTGGGAGTAGCTGGTGTCATCCTGAACATCAAGCTATTGAGAGATGAGGATGGTGGAATTACATTGCTTCAGTCCCACTATGTGGAAAAGATCTTGAGTCGTTTCGGGTATAGCGACGTCAATTTTTCTCCTACACCGTATGATCCTAGTGTGTTGCTTCGAAAGAATCGAGGAAATGCTAGAGACCAACTAAGATACTCTAAAATCATTGGCTCGCTTATGTATTTAGCTAGTGCCACGAGACCTGACATCGCCTTTGCTGTAAGCAAACTCAGTCGATTTGTCTCAAATCTAGGAGATGATCACTGGCATGCTCTTGAAAGAGTTATGCGATATCTAAAAGGCACTGCGAGCTATGGCATGCACTATACCGGGTATCCGAGGGTACTAGAGGGTTATAGTGATTCAAATTGGATATCTGATGCTGATGAGATAAAGGCCACGAGTGGATATGTTTTCACACTTGGTGGTGACGCTGTTTCTTGGAAGTCTTGCAAGCAGACCATCTTAACGAGGTCAACTATGGAAGCAGAACTCACAACACTAGACACGGCCACTGTTGAAGCAGAGTGGCTTCATGAACTCTTGATGGACTTACCTGTGGTTGAAAAACCTATACCCGCAATTCCAATGAACTGTGATAATCAAACTGTGATTATTAAGGTGAACAGTTCTAAGGATAATATGAAGTCCTCAAGACATGTGAAGAGGAGACTGAAATCTGTCAGGAAAATGAGAAACCCCGGAGTTATTGCATTGGATTATATCCAAACATCTAAAAACTTGGCAGATCCCTTCACAAAGGGTCTATCACGCAACGTGATAGAAAATGCATTGAAGGAGATGGGTATGAGACCCACAATTTGAGCTTTCCACAGTGGCAAACCACTCTATGTGATCGGAGATCCCGTGAATTAGAATTGGAAAACAAGCTGTTGGTTAGCTGAGAGGAAAGTATCCCTACTTTAATAAACACCACTCCATAAAGATGCAATACTTTCCTATTCTGCATGGCAGGTTGATTTATTATCTTAATGTGTTCTAAGTGGCTTATCCTAAGCAAAGATGTTGTCCTGCAGAACATCTTTTGAAGAACACACCTATATGAGTCATTGTTAAAACGTCGCATCTATGAGAGTAGGGTGCTCTCTAATAAACTCATGAAAGGTCATGGAGTATGACGTATAAGCTCCACCCGGGAAGTCCCAGTAGCCCGATGTCGGTCAAGACTTCGTGTGAAGCTAGATTGCAGCAAACTTGCAGTTCAAGGCATAGTCCCTTTGCAAGTCGCAACCTAGTGTAGCATAGAATTCTAGGTGGAAGTTCAACTTAACAGTCTCCACTATAGTACCGGTATATAAACAGTGTTTTGGAACCGAAGGCAAATTACATGTGCCTCTGGGATCTGGTGGGGGATTGTTGGAATTTTGGCCCAAATAGTCTAGCCCATTTTCTATTTCAATAATTCCTGAAAATCCTAGAGGACCATATGGCCCATTCATGCAAGACAAGAGCTGGGACAAATGTTTAGTCCCACATTGCTAGTTGAGTGGAAGTTGGACCAGCTTATAAGGTGAGCTCTCCTACCACTTGGTAAAAGGATGAGAAGGAGAAGGAGAGAGTTCCACACGCGCGCTCCTCCTCCTCCTCGCTCGCCTCGCCACGCCTCGCCTCGCCTCGCCTCGCCTCTCCTCTCCTCTCCTCTCCTCGTCCACAAGGCCTTGTGCTTGTTATGAGGAATCTCGCCGAGCCGAGCTTTATTTTGCCACGCATGAATGGTATATGAACAGATGTACAGAAGCTGAAACGTTTGCTTTGAATGGACTTTTAATACGAGTTAAATGAATACGAATTGAGTGGAGGCTGTCCGGTGGACTGCCGCCTGTTCGCTTCATCTTCCGTCCATTCGTTTCTTCTTACCGCTCGCTTCCCCTTCGCGCCTATAAGAGAGAGAGGTCGCCTCCTCTCGCCATTACGCCACACATCCTTGCGCCTCAGTTCGAGCATGCGCTACTTCCATCTTCCCATCCTGTCTTGCGGCGAGCCGGACAAGAGGGCCTCCGAGACCCGCTGCTTGAATCCTGCGGGAGAAGGCGATAAGGTTTTAGGGGAGCGCTATCGGTACCGACGGCTTAATCACGAACTCCCTCACAGATAGCAGCGTCTTCCCCGAGGACTTCTTCCCGACATCAGCACCCTCTTCCTCGGCGACATGGCCAATGACGGTTCCAACGCCGGTTCTACTTACTGCTCTGCGTGTACATCTTCTGTCTTAATCTTGTTCTGATCCTATACAAATTTTTTTGCCTTGCAGTTTGTTTGGCTATATGCCTTAATATGTTTTCGCTTTTTAACATGATTAGTTTTTTGCCTATTTTTCTAGTCATGTTTTATCTAGCGTTTATTATGGATAATTCGCTTGGTAAATTGCTCTATTTCTCAACACAATCTACGGGCGCGTGGCACTAGCTCGCCTCGAACTCACAGAAATACACTGCACAAGATCATACATCATCGCTCACCATAACCAGTAGTATTGAGTTGTTTGTTTAGTTGAATAATCTTGTGGCCATCGAGTTAGGTTTCAACTCCGTCAGATAGTTTGTTTCATCAGACCGAGCACGAGCCCACATGATGCCGTGTGTGTTGTTTCCGGGCTACTGCGAGTTCATGACGAGCTCATGGCCTCATGGGCGACGTTGTCCCTGTTTCGACAAGGCATATTGATCGTAAAGCTTGGCGACGTCGTTGTTCCCTTTCAATCAATAAATTAGAAGAGCCAGCAAAGCAGCAAACTGTTCTCTGCACAAAATCCTCTAATTTCCCTCTCTTTTCGCGTGTGTTCATGAGATCATGGCGGAGAGATGACATGATTTTCTTGGCAGGGTCGCATTGTTGGGACTTCCCTCCTCATTTCTAATGGGTAGCACCCGAAGGAACAACCCAAACACGATCCCTTCCTCGGTGTCGAGGTAAACCTCGGACATGAATGTAACAACGTCATTTTCACAACGGACCTCATTGAGACCCTTAAGCTTCTTCATCATCCCCGACAAGTTCTTAGTGGTGACATAAATATAAAGGTAGATTAGGATTTACGAAAATATGCCCCGCAAATCCAGACATCTATAAATCAGATTCCTCTTCGAACAACGGCCTAGCTTGGTAGGACTGATTCAGATAGGTCGAGGAAATATGGAGGATGTGTTCGTCTTCAGGTAGTCAAATAGGTGGGAGATGGTGTATGTTCTTGCTTGCTCAGGTTGTGTTCTGGGTTTTGTGGGGGGAGAAGAGATGTAGGAACATGGATACACATTTTTTTTATTTCATTCTTTTGCTCTCCCTTCTCTTTCGGAAATGTATGTGTTACATTACTGTTAGGGAAAAACTCATGGCAATGTTGCTTGACGAAGATATGATGTATTCTGGTCGTATCTAGATTCAGACCCAGCTATCACAGCAGTACATCTTGATAGTATCTCCTAAAATAGATGAAACCTCTAAGACGGCAGGGAAAATCATCGAACTGGAGCTATGTATCATATTAGATTCCTTTTCACTTCATGACAAGTTGGTCTTTCCTTGATGTCTCCTACTCTCAAGCTACTTTACATTGTGTTTCTCTTTTTTTCATTGTAGTATTTGCTAGATGATGTCATAAAACAGAAAGGTAGTGAAACTCTTGAAGGAAGGATGGAGGGAACACACAGTGTCGATGGCCATATATAAGTTCTTACTCGTGCAGGGTGTCAAGAATGACACAGAGAGTTGTTGGGTACATTCATTTCAGAACAATTTCATTCAGGTCATATGGAGTATCTTTTTACATAATGTATGCATTCACCAGAACATTATAGCGTAGGCATGTGATGTGTTGTAATACTTACAATCAACTTATAATGGTCATTTCAAATTTAATGAGCCAATTCATTTAATGTGCCCTTAGTTGGTCAATGTTGCACTTCCTATCAACTTCGGTGTTATTTGTGAGCGGTGCCAAGTCCTTATGTGGATGGCTTTTTTTTTGCCCCTTTTGCCATCAAACTGTCTATGCTACTAGTTCATACTTGGTTACCGAAGCCATGTAGAGGCGCCTACAGTTGGATCCATCATCTTGTCTACAATACTTATAAAATTGAGGGATTTTAAGATTTTTAATACCCTTCCATATGCATATACCAAGAATCTACAAACAAAAGATCTGTTGCATTCCCTGTCGCCATACTATTCCAAATAAGGATTTTCATGGGAAACTAATGGCCAATAGGTTATTTATTCTTGGATTGCTATAAATGTAACTTCCTATTAAGAAAGAAATAATTTCCATGGGGAGATAATAAATAAGACAACCGGACCAAGATTGCCTCAACGGAGGGCTTGACATGGACTTTGACTTTGAACAAAGGAAGAGTTCTGAATGCCTCATTTTGGATCCCGGGAATCCATTCGACCCTATAATTGTGCAAAATAGTAAATAATATTTGGAGGTTTCAAAAAGTTCCAATTTTCATGTGGATACATAATGATATGATCTACAAATATCAGCTAAATTTTTTGTAAGAAACATGTGGTGTACTTTAGGCTAAATATAAATAAAAAATTGTGGTTTTGGAAAGGAAAAAAACTTGGTTTTGCCCCCCCCCCCCCCCATAGTTGTATTTCTTGTTTAGATCCCGGATATTATATTTTGATGAAACTTGGGTAAATAATAGACATCTATACATAATTGTATACTTTTTTAGAAATTTTGAGATTTGAAATTTGTGATCTTCATTCTTTTTAAATGGCTCTCTAGAAAATGTGGTGCATTAGGGCGTGAAAATCTTGACCTTGAGCGATCATAGCTCAACCTGGGCTAGTTGACCCTACAAGGAGGGGTCGGAGACAAAACCCCTATGAACCTGGACGTCAATTAGATTCTTTATGGGCCAACGTCGGGCGAATCAAAGGAGGAACTGCAGATGAGGAGAATAGCTTCTAGTTGTGACGACTCATTTGCATTGGAGAATTGATCCATCAACTTTGGGATGGGGTAGTGGTCGAATTGGTGGTGCTCCTTTGCTCCAAATTTCTCTTTCATTCCTGGATTTTTAGTGTCGGGTGGGGGGGGGGGGACAAGAGACAACGGGGAGAAGGATAAGCAATTCTTCTTCATTCTTTTCAACTGTTTTTATGATGAATTCTATAAATATTTGTGTTACATCTTTTTGAGCAGCCGTATTGTGCTCATATTAAATTACAATCAATCCTGAAAAGAAGTACATCACCCTTATGATCAACAGGTCGTATGAAAAATACAAGACAATATGTAAAGATACCGAGCCAGAGAGACACATAAGATTTGACTCTTTTTCCACTTTACAAGGATGCTTTTCTCTCGATGTTTCGTATTCCCACGGTAGCTAGCTGGTGTGGTATTTCTCAGGTAGCATAGGACAGAAGAGGTGGTGAAGCTCATCAAGGATGGAAGGAACTCATTGTCGGGTGGTCATATATAAATTTTTACTCGTGCATGGTGTCAAGGACTACATAAAGAGTTGTTGTGTACATTCATTTAAAAACAATAGTATTCATCATGTTGCATTGCATGGAAGATATGCGTACATAATGGGTCCATGCAATCTGGCATATACAACAAAGCATGTGATGTACTCTATGCTACACGTAGAATCGACTTGTATTGGTCAAATCAAATTCAATGAGCCATTTAACTTAATATGTCCTTCTTTGGTTAATATGGGCATCGTGAAATGCGTCTTTTGGGGGCCCAGGCCTGTGGCCAAAAAATTAGGAGTACAACATATAATATATTGTGTCTTTATTAACTTATATGAGAAAAAACTTGTAAAAAGGGAAACTCGTATATTTAGATAACAGTAAATATCCATTGTCTACTCATCTAAAAACACGTGCATATAACATAAAGTCTGGCATATAATATTATGTTGGTATTACCTCACTAAATCCCTTGACAAGAACCTTGAGAGTAAACTCATTAGGGGAGATAAGACTCCAAGAATATTCCCCCCCCCCCCCACACACACACACACACACTCTTGCAAATCTCAAGGTTTCCTTCTTAAAATATCTTTTAAATTATTTTATATACTTATTTCCTTTTAATTAAGTTATCCTTAGCTATGAGGTTTCCTTTGCAAATCTGGCACCTAATGTCAGTAATCTAGTGTCAGGAGAACTTAATTCAATTGCAACATTTTTCAAAATATATTTTAGAGCACGTGATTTAAATTTTTATGTAATTTTTTTCTTCTAAACAAAGTCAAATAAGGTGAATAATTAGTTTTGGTAGATCTTGATATGCAAAATATTGTGGGGACCAGTAGTCAAATAATTAGTGCAAATTCTTTCTTCTGTTAACATCACCGACTCTTGGTGAAATTTGAGTTCCAAACAAAACAATAGAAAGAAACCGCTTGCAAAAAACAGAACCTCAACTCTTCGGCCTACTGATTAAACCCTAAGACCCTATACACCCTGCCACCCCCATTTTAAATGTTTTTTTTCTTATATAATAGACCTCCATACATTTACATTGCAGCATATGCACATATTAATCAAACTAGATATAGGGGTGCGCCTTGGCGCACGATCCCGTTAATTTCGAACCAATTTGGCGATTATAAATAGCTAGAAATATTTACCAAATGAGTGTCAAGGCTCAAGATTGATAGATGATTTTCAAATGAAATTTTGAAGGAGGTTTAGGGTTTATTATCTTCCATCATAACCCCTCTCTCTCCGTGCTTGGTCCAATAATTATAGTTGGGCATGAAACCGGATCAAAGCAGATGGGTTTGAAGGGTTCTTGAGGAGGAGTAATCATTCGTATTCTGATAGCCAACACATGGACAACAAATAAAACTATTCAGACTATTTCCCTCAGCCACACCAATAAAATTATGCAGGCCCGTAATGAACTCGGTAGTGTGTCGGTCGCCGTACATCCATTGTCGGTTCGTATGCATTATATAATTAAGTTTATCAAAAACCATTACAGAACATCTACAGAAATGACCACCGTATATCGACACATGCATTGTATCAATGACAGATGAAACGATAAAGTTGCTAATCTCAATTAGGTGGAAAGAAAGAGAAGAAAACTTAAATGTGGCTCATGCACTTCATATCATGTTTTTTTTGTGTGAACTCAAGTGGCATCATGCTCTCACGCATTTCATCGAGCACCTCTTGTGTATAGAGGGGAAATCAAAGCAACATATACTACTTGTACATAAGAAGGGAAAAAAACCAGCTCACACACAAGCATGTCATGTCGGGCTGAGGTACTGTATATATAAGAACATGGACCTTTAGTCCCGATTGGAGACACCAACCAGGATAAAGGGCATCGCGCCGGTCCGGTTCGAATCGGAACTAATGCTGGCCCTACCCCATGCGATGTCCTAGCTGTTGGAACTGGGACTAATGCTTGTGATAAATATTGAATCCCTAATATTTCAGTGTATTGATTTGACCCTCACGGGGAGTATATATAGACGTACATGGGGTAGGCGGAGACTTGGAGTACAAGATGTAGAGTCCTAGTCTATCTCTAGTCTATACACGTATACGTACTCTAACATCCCCCCTCAGTCGAAGCGGGAGTGAAGCGGACGCTTGCGACTGGATTTGAAGTCTTGCGTTTTCGTCGTCTTCACCTCTTTGTCATCATCACCCGCGTAAACATGATCATGGCTGACACCTAGGGGCGGTGACAGCGTCCCCTTCTAGTGCCTCTCTTCCCTCCCACAGTCACAACGGGAGTGGCATGGACGCAAGTGACGACGCGGACGCTGTTGACTGGAGTTCTTGAGTTATTGTAGACGTTATTTTTGATGTTGATGTCAAGGTAGCCGATCGTGATGTAGCCGTGGTCGATGTAGGTGTGGTCGATATCGTAGTCGTCGTAGTGGTGTGGCCGCCATTGCCGGAGGCGGAAAAAATTGCCCGTTTTTTGTTGTTGTTGACAAAGCTGCAGTTGTGGACGTTTTGCACCTTGTAGAGGTACCGTCGGGGCGTCTCTTGGACACGGTTATAAGTGAGACCACCGGTTTTGCTAGGACCGGAGGAACCCACCAAGCACACAAGGTTTTGCCAGAACCATATGCGCAATCGTAGGGGCATCACAATTGTGATGCCGGTTTGTTGTTGCAGTCGTCGGGGTCGTGGACGCGGCGATGCCGTCGTCGTGCCTTGCAGTTGTACTGTCAAAGGGTGTCGTAGTTGTATGTCCATCGTGTGGACGGGGTATAGCGGCAGCGGCGGTGTGTCGACGAAGATGTTGATAAAGACCACGTAGATGTAGACCTTGGCTATGATGTGTCGGCGGTGTTGGAGCAGGCGTGTCGGCGATGATCATCGCTTGAAGGCGTTCCTTGTGACGGCGATGATGTCAAAGCCTTGATGTCGGAGAAGTCGGCATAGTAGTGTTCCACACCGGCCTGGCGTGTGGATGATGTCGATGTCGCTTCTCCGTGAATGTACTCGACGAAGGTCTTGGCTTGTAGTCTGGCATAGTCGTACAGCTTGATGTAGATGTTTAGGTCGATGTAGTCCGACTTGATGCAGTGGAGATCGTAGGCGATGCAGGAGGTAGCTCTCCCGTGGTTGATGCAGGGTCCTTGCACGGAGCGAGCCTATCTTGGCGGACAATGGATTGCGGCGCGTAGGGTTACCTTGATGCAAATTTTGAATCCCTAATATTTCAGTGTATTGATTTAACCCTCACGGGGAGTATATATAGACGTACACGGGGTAGGCGGAGACTTGGAGTACAAGATGTAGAGTCCTAGTCTATCTCTAGTCTATACACGGATACGTACTCTAACAATGCTCATATTAGTCCTGGTTCCTAACGCGATCGGGAACGATGCTCCGATAGCTCCGAACGGAAGCCCTGTTTTCTATTAGTGCATGTGTGATTCTGGCACCAACAATCAAACAAAAATGGGAGAGAGTGTGAGTATAGGACCCATATGGCCCCTGGTTAGGATGCATAAAGGATCCATTGGTAGAAGCGGGCATGTTGGTAGGAACAATTAGGAAACTAAGGATGAGAGTCATCCTTGGGAGATGACACAGTAGCATGTCACATATGTGGTGTGTCATTCACGTGCCTAGAAATCGTACACCAATTCATCTTCCCGCATCCCCAGTAAATTTGATTGACAGAAGAAACCCACATCTTTGATGGGAAATGAGACTATGGATGCTCGAAACCCTACCCACTATGGTTGAAACATGATGTTGGCCTTTACGTTGGACGGTCGTAATCCAAATAGAACTTGGCTAAATTCTCCAAGCTAGAGCGAAGAATCCGATTAGGCAACATTCTCACATCATAGCAAGATTTCCTTTCTCGACCTCTCCTATTCCCAAGACAGCTTGCATCATATTTCTTGTCTTTTGTTTATTCCTGATAGTGATTAGCATATAATTAACACAGAGGTTGTGAAGTTCTTGAAGGATGGTGGGAACACACTATGTTTCAGTGGTCATATATAGATTCTAACACGTGAAGGGGTGAAGAATCGATTGGAGAGTTGTTGGTTACATTCATTTTGGAACAATTTCATTCAGATTGCACGTGATGAGCATGTGTACATGCAAAATATGTGTAAACATGGAGTTGGTACCAAGATGACGTGCACATGAAATAGACCACATAAAGAGAAGAAGATCATGGAATTTACATAGAGGTGTTCTGTTTCACTACAAATGGTAGTCCTTCTAGGAGTAGGACAAAAGCATCACATTGCTAGACTTCCACCTTGGAGTCGTTTTACTCTATCTTGGGGCCATATTCTCCATCTCTTGTAGGTGGTCTTGACGCTCTAGCTTCCAGTCGTACCATGACTTTGTCTTGTTGTTGTGATGTTTCCACTCATGTAGGATAATGGGAGGAACATGACTATGTAGTGAAGGATTCTCTAAGTGCATGGACATGGCTAGTGTTGTCATGTATGCTAGAATTGTAATGTCGTCCCCTTGACCAATTGCAGTGGCATGCATATGGTGCACACTGAGCATGACTCGGGTGTTTCGCTACGCAAAACCTTCCTTCTTTTTATACTCCAATTATAGTGACGAGATAATTCAAGATTATTATAATGCAATGTGATCGATAACAAGATGATAAATAAACATGTTTTCTTTATTGGTGATGAATAAAAATTTACGTACAATCTCAACAGTCCTGATAGGGAAGAAACACATGTTAGGAGAGTCATGAGGAACAAGTTCCGATGTGGAGAGGCGCTTGTTGGAGAAGAAGGCAAGTAGGTCCGCCCGTTGGTAGTTTGGCAACTACAAGTGCAGGTAGGGATACCGACGATTTATCCCTGATTAATTGTTATTATTTAATCTTAGAACTCCTTCTAATCACCTTTTTCTTGCGAATATCCATCATCTTATAAAATCACCACCAAAAACCATGATGGAAAATATGATGGGTGACGTATCATATGATGTCTAAAACTCCTTGAATCAGTGGGAAATTAATAAGGAGAAAATTGTACATCGAATAATCGTTATTATTTCTTTATTAACTTTTACAAGAAAATCCTATTTATCTATTGGATTCTCTCCACGAACAATAACACTCTAGGACCAACTCAGACACATCAAAGGAGGAAATGCACAAGAGGAGATCTTTTTGGCATGCTCTGCTGCGCTGCCTGCCAGATCAAATCAACGAGGAGTGAGCCATGAATAATTGATTAACATGAGGATGTGGTGGTGGTAGAATTGGTAGGAGTTCTCTCTCGAAATAGGCTTTCGCCCCGCTATATTAATATAGCAACCACACGATACAACTGCTGGGCAGCAGCACAAGCAAGCCCAAAACAAAAAAGGAGAGAAAGAAAGAGAAAAGAAAGCCAACAATGGCAGATCGACAAAACAAGGGAAACCCGCAATCGCTGCGCCCTCCGACGATGTACCACCGCAAACCTAGCATTCCGGAGCACCGCGTACCAAGTAACACCTTCAGGAAGGCGGCGGCAGACGCTGTTACCGGACTAGTCCTAGGGGTTTCCCGGTACTGGAAGGAGTGGAGAAGGGTACACCGACGCCCTCGAGAAGGCAGCGACGACACCCTCGAGCGTCACAGCGTCGATGCAGACGAGCCGACATGAATTTCTCCCGACCCCAAAAACCACTCCCGGATGCTCGGCGTGCTCCACCACATTGCCGCCACCAACATGCGCCACCACGATCGAGATGCCGCCCTTGTCATCTCCGAGATCACCAACACGAGGCCTAGAGAAGGACAACACACGGAGAATCGGAGTGCTAGCAAAGGTCTGACGGGAAGAACTACCTCCACCGTGTCCGTAGCCGACCGGGACGTGGTAGTAGGGTCATACCAGTCCCGCCGGCCGGCGGACCAATCGAGCCCGCAAGCCCCGCTGCCCAGCTGCAAGTCGGCAGACCGCCATCACCATCCGGATGCCCACGTGAAGCTAGACCTCCACCTCAGGGAACCATCGCAGCGACGACGTCCGCCGCTGACCCGGACCAGATGGGCCAGGCCCAGATCTGGCCGAAGCGGCGCCGCCGCCAACCGCAGCAGGCTCGCCACCAACGGCCGCGCTTCACCGGCGTGAGCTCCCGGTGATGCCGAGCTACCCCGCCATGCCGAACCACCGCTGAGAGCACCGCCGCGGCCGACCCTCCCGAGCCGAGCCCCATGCGGCGGAGAGAAACGCCGCCGTCGCCGCGCAGCAGCGGCGGCGGCCAGCGGCAAGGAGAGGCCGGGCGCTAGGGAGGGCTGGGAGACCACTCCGATCGCCCGAGCGAGGAGCAGCGAGCAGATTGAGGGTGACCGGAACCACTTATTATAAATGACGTGACCCCTGTTTTGGACAAGTCTCATTGGTAGGAGTTCTTGCTTGCTTCATGCCAAAATTTCTAGTTTCTTTCTTGATGTTGTGGGGGTCGGGGACAACAAATGATGCGAATAAGAACATGCATTTCTTCTTCCTGCTTTTGCACTGATTTTTTATTTTTGATGAATTTCTTAAAATATCGGTGTTAAAGTTTGTGACAAGGCGTAGCAGCGCCACTTGAATATGGATGTTTTTTTTACTCAGAGTCAGGGATGTTTAACTCCGTCCAGAATCATGTGGCATCGACTCACCTTACACACAACCATTCTCCTGCCATGTGTGTCGGCTAGACATCGAGTTTTGTACAGAAAATGATGCAAAACTATCACATTTGTGACAACATTCACACATAACTACCAACTTTGGCATTTTTGTCCGAAAACTATCAATATTAGGGCTAGTTTGTGACCAATACCACTGATTGTTCAGTTTAACCATGTTAAACAGTTTTCAGACCGTTCGGGTCCAACTGTCAGTCCGCAAAAATTAAGACAGTTTCTATTATTTTCTGAGATTTATTGAAACGTTATGCCTGATTGGCGGGACCCAGGAAAAATTCCTAGCGTTGACCCATCCCTAGACCTGGCACACGAGCGGAGCAGAGCGAGGCCGGCCTGAGGACGCCCCTGGTGGCCGTCGCCCGCCCCTCACCTCGCATAGCTCGCCTGCGTCGGCCCTGACCGGATCTCGCCCGTGCCGCCATATGAGGAGCTCGCACGCGGCGGCCACTGACGGAGCTCGCCCGCGTAGGCCCTAGGCTAGAGTGAGCCTGCGTCACACCTGGCCGGAGCTCGTCCGCGTCAGGAACCTGACCCGCCTCTGGCTCGGGCAACTACACGGCCGCCGACGGCCTCGAGGAGAGCACACAGAGCCAAGGCTGTGGTGTGTCGCGCAGCGGCACGGCGACATCCCCTTCCCGGCACGGCGCACGGCCGCTTTGTTTGGTCATTGTGGTCATCCACATCCCCTTCTCGGACCGCAGTGGCGCCGCCAGATTCGACGCGGGCGCGGCCGAGCTCGGGGAGTAGCCACGCGCGCACGGCCAGACCCGGCCAGCAGCTGTGCGGGTGCAACTATCTCTGACACGGCCGGACGAGCGCGGTCAACGTCCACGAAAAATATTTTTTTCTTCTTCTCCGCCTCTACTCGTCCACCAGGAAATAATATAAATTATTTTAATTTTTGCCACACAGGACTGACTTGTGGGCCCAAATAGTTAGAAAACTATTTAACATGGTTAAACCGAGCAATCAGTGCCATCTCCCACGAACCGGCCTCAATATTGATAGTTTTCAGACAAAAATACCAAAGTCGGTAGTTATGTATCAATGTTGCCATAAATATGATAGTTTTGGGTCATTTTCTTTGGTCATCCACATTCCCTTCTCGGACTGCAGTGACGCCGCCAGATTCGACGCGGGCACGGCCGAGCTCAGGCGAGTAGCCGCGCGGGCACGGCCAGACCCGGCTAGCAGCTGTGCGGGTGCAACTATCTCCGACACGGCCGGACGAGCGCGGTCAACGCCTAGGAAAAGTATATTTTTTCTTCTTCTCCTCGCGCCTAAGATTTGGTACTTGCGCGTTCACGCTCGTTCCAAATGCGACGGCTGAAGGGGTAGAGGCTGGAGACTTGGTGCTCCTGAGCTTGTGAGGCCACGGAGTGAACGACGATCATCGCCCGTGCTGCCTCCGGTCAAGTGGCCGGAGTGCTTACGTTAGCTTACTTTTCTCAGAGCACATATTTTAAAATAGAACATTGTTTTCTGGCATGAACAAAGAGGGTAAAATCAATGAGGACTATTACAGTACCCTCATATCATTTTGGTCCGTTCATTTTTCTGGATTCTAAGGTCTAGATTAGTTTATACTAGTGCGTAAAAGCTGGGTAGTATAAATTGTACTACTAGCGTTCAGAACATGGATAGTATAATTGCTAAAGGGGTAATTTTGGCAAAGTTCTACATAACTGCGCTAATTCTAAGCCCGTTTGTTGTGATTAAGTCATATGATGCTCGTGATAACACCTTCTTCGATGAAGCATCAATGGCATGTTGTCAAGGTGATGCGGAAAGCTGCCATCAGATCTGCCATGAAGTGGCCCAGGCATAAGAGTTGACGGCGACGTTGGTTCCATATGGATCAATCAACGCAGATCAGTGCAAATACGGCATGGCACTTTAGCATCGTTATAAGAACAGTTTCGGTAGAACTGCTTGGCGCCGATCATTGACGCTTCCATCTAAATTTTGTTAGGCATGTTTTCTACAGAAATTGATCGTAATTTGTTGGCTTAGCTATGAGTTTCCTAGAACCTGGAACACGACCATGTAGCCTAAATTATGGTTTCGTGGTGTAAATTCCTAAGGCCTTGTTCGTTTGATAGGGATTAAATCACCATCTGGATCTAAACCTAGATTGGATTTGGTGAAAACCATGCTTCACCCAATCCAGACCTGAAGAATTCCAAGTATGGATTGATTCCCTAGCATTCTAAAGGCTGTTCGTTTATGCCTTGTTGGATTTAGTCACCGTCTGCCGCCGAGCTCACCTGACACCTGCTCGATGCACTCCGAGTTGTCCTGGAATTTTTCCACGGGTCAAGTGGAGATTATTTTTTTCCAGATCGATTCATAGGAAGCTGGCCTGGATGGCTTGGACCGAAATCCATGGCCTGGATATAGCTTGGGATCAACCGAAGACCGAAATTAGATGGTCTGAAAAATTTACATAGCTGAGTTGGAAAATTGAAATCAGGCCATAATCCAGGCCAATCCAAGCTTGCAAGGGATTAAACGAACAGGGCCTAAGTGATATATTCTTCCATTGTGTAATTTTCCTGAATAGAACGCAGGCCTCCACTAACTAAGGCGAAAGGCCGTCCCACGCGGCGGCGACAGTGCTGCGGCGAGGATCATTGGCCGATGTCTTCCGCGGCTGCCATGGAGTTCTATTTTCTAAGGAAATGAATGAGCATAGAAGAAGGAGATTGACAATCAGTTAGCGGGATTTTAGGCTTGTTAAATGCCATATTTAGTGGGAATTGATTAACTGCCGCATAAACAGATTTCCTCCTTAAAATGTCTAGACTGCTCTTTGAAAATCAATGGTCAAGATTGAATTTATACTAGTGGCCTCTCATGGGTAGTAAAAGGTACTATAAAACTGACCAAAATCATAATGCACCAATGGTTGCACTAAGGTTCGCAAACAAAAAAAATGGTTGCACTAAGAATCGTTGCAAAACATGCAGCTCCCATCCTGTAGCTGATTGTACACCGAGCCCTAATTTGGCACAATACATCAGTGGGACGTAGTGGCTAGAGAAGTGTAGCTGCGCAATGTTCTTCAGATCCGTTCACAATCTACTGGCGCGTGGCACTAGCTCGCTCACCATAACCAGTAGTATTGAGTTGTTTGTTTAGTTGAGTAATCTTGTGGCCATCGAGTTAAGTTTCAACTCCGTCAGATAGTTTGTTTCATCAGACCGAGCACGAGCCCACATGATGCCGTGTGCGTCGTTTCCGGGCGACGGCATGCCTGCGAGTTCATGACGAGCTCATTGGCCTCATGGGCGACGTTGTCCCTGTTTCCACAAGGCATATAGATCGCAAAGCTTGGCGACGTCGTTGTTCCCTTTCAATCAATAAATTAGAAGAGCCAGCAAAGCAGCAAACTGTTCTCTGCACAAAATCCTCTAATTTCCCTCTCTTTTCGCGTGTGTTCATGAGATCATGGCGGAGAGATGACATGATTTTCTTGGCAGGGTCGAATTGTTGGGGCTTCCTTGTTTCTAGTGGGTAGCACCCGAAGGAACAACCCAAACACGATCCCTTCCTCGGTGTCGAGGTAAACCTCGGATAGGAATGCAACAACGTCATTTTCACAACGGACCTCATTGAGACCCCTAAGCTTCTTCATCATCCCCGACAAGTTCTTAGTGGTGACATAAATATAAAGGTCTTTCCTCCAGCAAACACTCCGTATGAAAGGTTTTTCTGAGGAGTGGTGTGCTTTGATTCAGTCTTTTGTGTCTGGGGGTAGTGTTGCCATTAAAGTAAATGATGATACTGGCAAATACTTTCAGACCAAGAAAGGACTGAGGCAAGG
The DNA here is from genome assembly GCA_030063025.1 of Avena longiglumis. Lineage (NCBI taxonomy): Eukaryota > Viridiplantae > Streptophyta > Magnoliopsida > Poales > Poaceae > Avena > Avena longiglumis. The sequence continues at coordinate 3,925,195 of CP125979.1, forward strand.
GGATCCATTATCGCCATTACTATTTAACATAGTGGCTGATATGTTGGCTATCCTTATTGAGAGAGCTAAGGCTGACGGCCAAATTGAAGGTGTAGTTCCACATCTCGTTGATGGTGGACTTTCTATTCTTCAATACGCTGACGATACAATTCTTTTTATGGAACATGATCTGGAGAAAGCTAAGAATCTGAAATTAATATTATCAGCATTCGAGCTCTTATCTGGGCTTAAAATAAATTTCCATAAAAGCGATTTGTATTGTTTTGGCGAGGCCCAAAACGAGGCCCACATATATGCTGAACTTTTCGGCTGTGGTCTGGGTCAGTTTCCAATCAATTATTTGGGAATACCGATTCATTATCGGCGTCTCACAATTGCTGAATGGAAGCTCGTTGAGGAAAGGATACAAAAACGTCTTAATAGTTGGAAAGGAAAATTGTTATCTCTTGGGGGAAGACTAGTACTTCTAAATTCAGTTCTTACTAATATGGTACTGTATATGATCTCGTTTTTTCAAATGCCAAAAGGGGTTTTGAACAAAGTGGATTATTTCCGTTTAAGATTCTTTTGGCAAGGGGATAGTGAGAAAAAGAAATATCGTCTGGACCGATGGAATGTGGTTTGCCGGCCGAAGGAGTTTGGTGGACTAGGCATACACGATTTGCAAGTCAAAAACACCGCGTTTCTGGGCAAATGGCTTTTTAAACTACTTACTGAGGAAGGCGTTTGGCAAACCATGTTATGGAGGAAATATGTGGGCTCCAAAGCTGTGTCTCAAGTGGTATGGAAACCCGGAGATTCACATTTTTGGGCAGGTCTTATGGCCACCAAGAAACATTTCTTTCGTTTTGGTGCTTTTGAGATTAAGGATGGATCACAAATTAGGTTTTGGGAAGATAAATGGCTAGGCCAATCTACTCTTGAAACAGTACCCAGCTCTATATTCAATTGTTAGACATAAAGGAGATACAATCTCCACAGTGATGGATGACTATCCTCCTAATGTGTCTTTCAGAAGAAGTCTCATCGGTCCTAGACTATTATCTTGGAACAATCTCCTATTACGGTTATCCAGGATACAATTGTCGGACGGTGTTGATGTGTTCAAATGGAAATTACTGAAAAGTGGTAAATTTTCCGTTGGTTCATTATATAAAGCTTTGGTCCAACCTGATTTCCTAGTCGATGATAATAGTAAAATTTGGAAAATAAAAATACCCCTTAAGACGAAGATATTTGCATGGTATCTACGGAAAGGGGTAATTCTGACAAAGGATAATCTTGTAAAGAGGAATTGGCATGGAAGTACACAATGTGTTTTTTGTCATCAAGATGAGACAATTCGACACTTATTCTTTCACGCAAATTTGCTCGGTCTATATGGTCATTCATCCAAATATCTTACGGCTTATCTCCACGTTCAGTAACCAATGTTTTTGGTAATTGGTTACATGGAATTGTTGATAAACAGAACCTTGTTTAGGTGGGAGCGCTTGCCATTATATAGTCGCTATGGCTTTATAGAAATGACAAGATTTTTAATAACATTGTGTCTTCCCTCTGCGGGTTATTTATCGAGCCACGGCTATCCTTCGATCATGGAATATTCTCCAACGCATGGAGTTTGGGAAGTATTTACGGGCGGATGTCGATTGGAGGACACGGCGAGGAATATTTTCTCACGACATGGATGGCGCGTGATCACGAGGATCGAGCTATCTTAGTTTCCAGGCTTTAATTTAGTGCCTTTTTGTAATGCTTTTTTCATTATTATCTTAGTTTGTCTTTCGTGTGGCTGTGTGCATCTTAGTTATGCAGAGGCCGGGTGTAAGAATCAAATATTTGGTTAATAAATGCGCCCATTTCCAAAAAAAAAACATCTATAAATCAGATTCCTCTTCGAACAACGGCCTAGCTTGGTAGGACTGATTCAGATAGGTGGAGGAAATATGGAGGATGTGGTCGTCTTCAGGTAGTCGAATAGGTGGGAGATGGTGGATGTTCTTGCTTGCTCAGGTTGTGTTCTGGGTTTTGTGGGGGACAAGAGATGTAGGAACATGGATACACATTTTTTTATTTCATTCTTTTGCTCTCCTTCTCTTCGGAAATGTATGTGTTACATTCTTTAGGGAAAAACTCATGGCAATGTTGTAGCGAAGATATGATGTATTCTGGTTGTATCTAGATTCAGACCCAGCTATCACAGCAGTACATCTTGATAGTATCTCCTGAAAGAGATGAAACCTCTAAGACGGCAAGGAAAATCATCGAACTGGAGCTATGTATCATATTAGATTCCTTTTCACTTCATGACAAGTTGGTCTTTCCTTGATGTCTCCTACTCTCAAGCTACTTTACATTGTGTTTCTCTTTTTTTCATTGTAGTATTTGCTAGATGATGTCATAAAACGGAAAGGTAGTGAAACTCTTGAAGGAATGATGGAGGGACACACAGTGTCGATGGCCATATATAAGTTCTTACTCATGCAGGGTGTCAAGAATGACACAAAGAGTTGTTGGGTACATTCATTTCAGAACAATTTCATTCAGGTCATATGGAGTATCTTTGTACATAATGTATACATTCACCACAACATTATAAATGTAAGCATGTGATGTGTTGTAATACTTACAATCAACTTACAATGGTCATTTCAAATTTAATGAGCCAATTCATTTAATGTGTCCTTAGTTGGTCAATGTTGCACTTCCTATCAACTTCGGTGTTATTTGTGAGCGGTGCCAAGTCCTTATGTGGATGGCTTTTTTTTCCCCTTTTGCCATCAAAGTGTATGCTACTAGTTCATACTTGGTTACCGAAGCCATGTAGAGGCGCCTACAGTTGGATCCATCATCTTGGCTACAATACTTATAAAATTGAGGGATTTTAAGATTTTTAATACCCTTCCATATGCATATACCAAGAATCTACAAACAAAAGATCTGTTGCATTCCCTGCCGCCATACTATTCCAAATAAGGATTTTCATGGGAAACTAATGGGCAATAGGTTAATTATTCTTGGACTGCTATAAATGTAACTTCCTATTAAGAAAGAAATAATTTCCATGGGGAGATAATAAATAAGACAACCGGACCAAGATTGCCTCAACGGAGGGCTTGACATGGACTTTGACTTTGAACAAAGGAAGAGTTCTGAATGCCTCATTTTGGATCCCGGGAATCCATTCGACCCTATAATTGTGCAAAATAGTAAATAATATTTGGAGGTTTCAAAAAGTTCCAATTTTCATGTGGATACATAATGATATGATCTACAAATATCAGCTAAATTTTTTGTAAGAAACATGTGGTGTACTTTAGGCTAAATATAAATAAAAAATTGTGGTTTTGGAAAGGAAAAAACCTTGTTGTATTTCTTGTTTAGATCCCGGATATTATATTTTGATGAAACTTGGGTAAATAATAAACATCTATACATAATTGTATACTTTTTTAGAAATTTTGAGAATTGAAATTTGTGATCTTCATTCTTTTTAAATGGCTCTCTAGAAAATGTGGTGGATTAGGGCGTGAAAATCTTGACCTTGAGCGATCATAGCTCAACTGGGCTAATTGACCCTACAAGGAGGGTCAGACAAAACCCCAATGAACCTGGACGTCAATTAGATTCTTTATGGGCCAACATCAGATTTAATCAAAGGAGGAACTGCAGATAATGAGAATAGCTTCTTCTTGTGACGACTCATTTGCATTGGATAATTCATCCATCAACTTTGGGATGGAGTAGTGGTCGAATTGGTGGTGCTCCTTTGTGCCAAATTTCTCTTTCATTCCTGGATTTTTAGTGTCGGGTGGGGGGACAAGAGACAACGGGGAGAAGGATAAAGACTTCTTCTTCATTCTTTTCAACTGTTTTTATGATGAATTCTATAATTTGTGTTACATCTTTTTGAACAGACGTATTGTGCTCATATTAAATTACAATCAATCCTGAAAAGAAGTACAACACCCTTGTGATCAGCAAGTCGCATGAAAAATACAAGACAATATGTAAAGCTACCGAGCCAGAGAGACACATAAGATTTGACTCTTTTTCCACTTCACAAGGATGCTTTTCTCTCGATGTTTCGTATTCCCACGGTAGCTAGCTGGTGTGGTATTTCTCAGGTAGCATAGGAAAGAAGAGGTGGTGAAGCTCATCAAGGATGGAAGGAACTCATTGTCGGGTGGTCATATATAAATTTTCACTAGTGCATGCATGGTGTCAAGGACTACATAAAGAGTTGTGTACATTCATTTAAAAACAATATTATTCATCATGTTGCATTGCATGGAAGATATGCGGACATAATGGGTCCATGCAATCTGGCATATACAACAAACGCATGTGATGTACTCTATGCTACACGTAGCATCGACTTGTATTGGTCAAATCAAATTCAATGAGCCATTTCACTTAATATGTCCTTCTTTGGTTAATATGGGCATCGTGAAATGCGTATTTTTGGGGCCAGGCCTGTGGGCAAAAAATTAGGAGTACAACATATGATATATTATGTCTTTATTAACTTATATAAGAAAAAGGACGCGCTATTTGGCTCCGAGCTCATATGCACCCTTTACTTGAGTTTGATTTTTGTCAAAATTTGAGATGCTAAAAAAAATAAAAAATAAAACCTGCACGTACAACTTCAAGTTTTAGGTGCGCGAAAAGTCGCTTCGTGAAAAATAAACATTTTAGGTGACTTGTAAAAAAAGACAAAAATCGGTTCTAAAGTAACGTGCTACACAAGACAACTTTTTATGTTTTTTTCACAGCCCACAAAACATATTGGTTTTTCGTGGAATGACTTCGCGCGAACCTAAAACATGAAGCTACACATGAACATTTTTTTAAAAAAAATCAACATTTTGAAATATGTTATTTTTGTACGGGAGCAAATACAACCGGGTTCAAAAATGGATTTCCAGAGAAAAAACTTGTAAAAAGGGAAACTCATATATTTAGATAATAGTAAATATCCATTGTCTACTTATCTGAAAACACGTGCATAACATAAAGTCTGGCAAATAATATTATGTTGGTATTACCTCACTAAATCCCTTAACAAGAACCTTGAGAGTAAACTCATTAGGCGAGATAAGACTCCAAGAATATAATCCTATAACCCCCCCCCCCCCCCACCACCACCACCACCACCACCACCACCACTTTATATACTTTTAATTAAGTTATCCTTAGCTATGAGGTTTCCTTTGCAAATCTCGCACCTAATGTTAGTAATCTAGTGTCAGGAGAACTTAATTCAATTGCAACATTTTTTTCAAAATATATTTTAGAGCACGTGATTTAAAATTTTCTGTAATTTTTTTCTTCTAAACAAAGTCGAATAAGGTGAATAATTAGCTTTGGTAGATCTTGATATGCAAAATATTGTGGGGACCAGTAGTCAAATAATTAGTGCAAATTCTTTCTTCTGTTAACTTCACCTGACTCTTGGTGAAATTTGAGTTCCAAACAAAACAATAGAAAGAAACCCCTTGCAAAAAACAGAACCTCAACTCTTCGGCCTACTGATTAAACCCTAAGACCCTATACACCCTGCCACCCCCATTTTAAATGTTTTTTTTCTTATATAATAGACCTCCACACATTTACATTGCAGCATATGCACATATTAATCAAATACGAATGAAATAATTGGATTGGCTCATTGGTATTTGATATGATCCATCAAGACAATTTGATAGTAGGTAGATCATAAAAGACATCCCACGCTATCGAAAAATAGTCCAACGAGTTTATGTACCCAACTGTCCGTGCAGTTTTGGACACCCTCGACTGACTAAGAACCAATATATAACCCATGACAGAGTGTAGTTTCTCAGTGCTTCAAGAATTTTAGAACCTCTGTTTTGTAGGGGTTCGTAGCATGGAAAACAAAAAAATTCTACCGCATGCAAACAAACAAGCCAAGATCTATCTACTAGATTGTAGCAACGAATGGATAGAGGAACTCACCCTCGAAGATTCCAAAGCGGTTAACGGAGCAGATTCTCGTGGGTGATGTAGTCGTACTCTTGTCGATCTCAAGATCGCGTAGACGATCCTTCCGGCGCTGCGTTCCGGTAGCGCTTCCATGATCGGTCCTGCACGTTAAATTTTCGATGAAGACCTTCCTCTCCTTGTTCTAGCAGGTGGAGGTTGTAGCACTCTCTCGCGATTCCGGCGGACGTGGTGTCGGAAGTAGAGTAAAGATCTCGCAGGGCTTCGCCTTAAGCCGGAGCGAGTATCGTGGAGTATGAGAGAGGCCTTGGTGATCTAGGGTTTAGAGGGCACCAAGGGAGGCTTGGCCGGTGGCTAGGGTTTGGGGAAACCCTAACTCACCGAGTTAGAGGAGGCCCTAGGCGGCGGTGACTTGGAGGAGGCCGGCGGCTTGGAGCAAGGGTTTTAGGTGTGAGGGGTAGGGGGCGCCCTACCCCTCCTTATATAGGTGGAGGATGGCCGGTTGGGAGGAGGGAGTCCTCCCCCAACTCGGCCTCCTTGGCCGGCGGGTGGAGGGAGGGGACTTCCTCCCCAAGTAGGTTTCTTACTCTCCATCCACCAAGCAAACTTGAGATTTAACTTTTTCAAATTGGCGTTTGACTTTCAAACTAGGATTTGATTTCTCTCTTTATTTTGCCCAGCAAAGTGACCTAGTACATGATGCAACCATTCCACATTGTCATGACACATTCATGTACCCTTCCCCCTCCGGAGTGCCGGACCTTCCGGGCCCTTCTAGAACATTCCTGGTGAAAACACCAGAATCATTCCCGAACTCCGAAACAGGACTTTCCTTATATGAATCTTATTCTACGGATCATTCCGGATCTCCTCGTGATATTTCGGATCCCATCCGAGACTCCGAACAACATTCGATATCTTTCTCATCATTCCATAACTACTCAACAACATTGAATTCTTAAGTGTGTCTCCCTACGGTTCGTGAATTACGCGGCCATGATCGAGACACTTCTCCGATCAATAACCAATAGAGGAATCTGGAAATTCATATGGCTCCCACATATTTCTACGATTACTTTGCGATCGAATGAACCACTTACATATGATACCAATTTCCCTTTATCTCACGATAGTTTACTTATCCGAGGTTTTGATCGTCGGTATCTCTGCATACCTAGTTCAACCTCGTTACTGATAAGTACTCTTTTCTCGTTCCCGTGGTATGTGATCCCTTGTGAGCCAGTCACATGCTTTCAAGCTAATTGGATGACATTCCACCGAGAGGGCCCAGAGTATATCTATCTGTCATATGGATGGACAAATCCCACTCTTGATCCATGTGTATCAACCCATACTTTCTGAACACTCAATGCCACCTTTATAGCCACCCAGTTACGGTGTGGTGTTTGATGTCATCAAAGCATCCTTCCGGTGATGGTGATAAGCATGATCTCATGGTCGAAGAAATTAGGTTACTATGTATCAGAAAGCTTATAGCAATTGAACTATTAAAATGACTTGATCTTTATGCTACGCTTATCTATAGGAGTATCCATCATAACATTCTCCTAATGATATGATCTTATTGTCAACAACATCTCAATGTTCATCATCAGGAAACCATGATCATATATTAACCAACAAGCTAGTATTATAAAGAGGCTTTACTAGGAACTCTAGTTTAGTTTACAAATCACACAAGTATTAATGTTTCCGGTTAATACTGTTATAGAATGAATGTAAACATTCATCATAAACACAAAGATATAATAATAACTACATTTATTATTGCCTCTAGGGCATATCTCCAACATGTTTTACGTTACTAATTGCTCGCGGATACAATGTGAGAGAAGAGAAAGCCATTGGACATTAGCATGAGAATACGAGGCATCGAGAAATAAAAACTTGTTAGGAAGTGAGAAGAGAGTCAAATGTCATTTGTTTGTTTGGTTCAACACCTTTCCTTCCCGCCTTGCATTCTACCTTAGACTAGTCGAATTCAGAAACAATGGCCTTCCGTGCCCATGCTGCTCCAGATCCAAAAGGAGCAACGGTGGCATCTAGATTTTTGGTGCCCCTATACATCGGAGGCCACTACGTGAGGAACAAGCGTAGCACTCGTCCTTGTCATTTCACTAATCTAGTGTCTCGAGAGATTGCATTGAGGTATCTACTAGAGAACATGGGCTTCAAATATTAAAATTAAATTAATTTTCCTCACAAATGTAAAAAAGTAAAACTATGTCGTGCCATTTTTTGCCGTATATTTATCCACAACACTATCTTAGTAACATTATCACACAGCCCCAACGAAAAGCATCTACTACTCAGAAAGACAGTGTGTGAGAGGCTGAGAGCTCCCTGCTCTACTCTGTTATATGTTGATCCAAATTATACAAAGTATAGGCCAACTTCTGACGAGTGGAGCGAGGCCCATCGCCGAAGGCTTGGGGAGAGTGTAACGAGTCTGAAGTTGGCCCACTTCGTGCCCAACAGGGGCCTTTGTGCGGGGCGGCGACCCATGATGCAGTCTGGATCGTCGAAGACCTAGGTTTCCACCGATATAGAAACCCCTTGTAAGTGGGTTGGGATTAGTTGCATCTGTGAAATCCCGGCGTTAAACACTCCTCGATATAGTGAAGTTTATTTGCGCCGTGGTTTTCCTCTCTTTGTTGGAGAGGTTTTTTCCACGTTAAATTGGTGTTCCCTTGCTGTGTTTTTCGTTTTCGTTCTTCGTTATCTTCTTGTCGCAATTGTATCATACTCATCGCGATTCGGAGAGAGAGAGAGAGAGAGAGAGAGAGAGAGAGAGAGTACCATGTTCCACTATATATGGGAGATACCGCTCACCATCCTACACTACCCTACCTAACTAGTAGAATTGAGTTGTCTGATTTGTTGAATATATCTTGTGATTGTTGAGTTAGGCTTCATTTTAGTCACTTAGTTTGTTTCTTTTTTTTTGAGGTCAAATCACATTATATTAGACAACTCACGACAAAAAGACCACCGTTTGCGGCCGTTAGCTCCTCCCGTTAAATGGACCTGTGGGGTCACGGGTCCCACCTCGTTGTCGTGACAACACCTATGCCGTGTGCCATTGTCGACTTTGCCGAGTATATTTTATTTGCCGTGTTCCTTTATGGGTCTTTGCCGTGTATATTTCTTTGTCGTGTTCTTTTTTAGAAATTTGTCGTGTTCACGTACTTTGCCGTGTATTTTCTGAGTTACACACGGCAAAAACAGACTTTGCCTTATCCCGTCCGTTTGGCACACGGCAAAGACTTGTCTACACGACAGCGACATTTTTCCCCGTAGTGCCTTCCCTTTCAAAATATAAATGATTTAGCTTTGTGAAGAACATGTATCTAGAATTTTTTTAGTGTTTAGGTTTATTCAGGTTTGGAGTGAATCTACACATTAAAACAAGTCCAGATATATTTTCTTCACAAACCTAAAATATATTATATTTATATTTTCTTCACAAATCTAAAATATCTTATATTTTAAAACATAATGAGTATTATAAAACTGTTATCGCCATATTTTGGCCTACGAAGGGGATGGGCCGTGATCAAGATGGGCTTAGAAGAGACATATATTCAACGCGTTGTTGGATCGGCCTAGTGCATAAATTTGGGCTGAATTGCCCGTGTATCTTGTATCATAATAGGTTTTGTTTCAGTTTAGGTTCCGTTTCAGTTTAGGTAAAGATAGAGTTGTAGAGTTATTCCAAAAGTAGAGAGTCTCCGGACTATAAATATGTACCTATGGTTATCAAAGAAAGGAGGACAATCACGTTCACAACCAACACAATCTCGGCGCATCGCCACCCCTTGTTTCTAGGGTTTTTCTCGGGTAAGTGCCATGCTGCCTAGATCGTATCTTGCGATCTAGGCAGTATCTATATCGATTCCGGTGTTACTCGTCTTGAAGCCTTGTTGATGGCGAGTAACACCTTTACAATTTGTTAGAGCTAGCATCGATACTTTTACTATGATTGCTTATTCATGCTACCTCTAGCTATCTCGCCTTTGCACCTTCTCCGGGTGTGAAGGTGGCATCTTGCTTGATTTCGCTTAGTCGATTTGATCTGTTATAGTTGTGCCTTGTTCATCAAGGTTTAGTTTAATATCTACGTGATTAGGCCTCACAAACTGGTTGAACGATCCGTGTACGTAAAGTATGGTTTATTGATCTTAGAGGGACGTTCGGGAATTGACGTTATGTTGGTTTTAGGCCTTCTCTAGGATCGGTTTTCTACTATTTTCGTATCTATTAGGCTCAACTACTGGTGGACGTTCGGTTGCATGGTGAAAACACCAAACTATCGTAGATCGACTTAGCTTGTAGTAATTAAGCAAAACCCCATGTTATCATAGATCCGAGCCATGGGGATAATCGGCTCTAAAAGCCGATTCTGGAAACACAGGAGCCGATCACGGCTCGAATTTTACGTATACTTGTTTACCGTGGCGAAACCAATCGGAACAATCCATCACCTTCGACCAGGTATAGGTCGGTGGCATCTCGAACCAAGACAGGGCGTGCGTGCGGAAGATTCGGGCCGCCGTTGACCGAGGGACCAGGCCCACCGGCCGCTCACAGGAGCCTCCGGCTCTTCGTGTTGCTCGTCGCTGCCCGGTGAGTTTTGAGCAACACATTCGCACGCCGGGTGGACAGAGGTCAACTACATGGTGGCTCATTCTCTACACACTCTGAGAGCCCGGTGAACGCCTTGAGCGGGTCGCGGTTCGTGGTCCAGGAGATCATGAAACATCAAGATACTCTCCGTGGCCCACTTTAGGGACCCACCAAGGAGAAAGACCGCTCCACACCAGGCCGAATCGCCATTCACACTCGCGGCTCAGGCGCTGGATCAGGCGTACATTGTCTACAAGGCGGAGGCGATCAGGTGATTGCCAATTCCTGTTCGAGCCACCCAAGGAGATCCCGCATGGGTACATATGTGCCTACGTGCGGATGCAACAACTTGGCGCTGACGGATCGAACCGCAGAGTGTCATGGCGGGGTTCTGCTGCAGGATCTTGTGAGCGGCGTTCTGGAGCAACGATGTATGCAGGATGGACGACAAACAGGCGTAGCCAAGTATGCCACCTGGAACAAGCCATGAGAGTCTAGCCCTGCAGCTCAAACAGTGGACCAAATCACTACCATCCCGAGAGATCGGTTAAACCGTCAAAAAGCGCTAATCGGCTACTCAAAGCCGTACCCCAACGAGTTTGACCTGATTCCACTACCGCCCAAATATAAGCTCCAAGTTCTCAAGATTCGGTGGTCGGAGGGGTCAAGCTCGATCGAGCACGAAGCCGATACGCACAGCTAGGCATGATTTGACATCGGATCAAATGCGTGAGATTTTTGCACAATCTCTAGGACCAGCCTTGGTGGTACACCTCGGCCACGATTCAATTCGCACTGGAAGCAACTAGAAGAACAGTTCCACATCCGGTACCATTGAGGCTACCGAGGTGGCATTGCGGACTGGCAAAGTCTGCAAGCGAGGAGAAACCGTGGCGAATACATCCGGCGGCAGACCATCAAACAGATGTTACTCGGCTCGTTTAAGCGAAGGAAGCAATCGGTGGCGGTGTTGGGACTCTTAGCACCCATCAAGGATATGGCTTTCGGTGGAGTACAACTCATCGGCACACATGGCCTGGCGGCGATGTATGAACAGCGCCACCACGAGTTATACCAAGATGAGTTCAAGCGGCCCTTAAGCACAGTCGTTCTGAGAAGAAGATGATCCCACAAGACCGAGGTGGCCGTGGCGAGTGGGCTCGGCGGACCCGTGTCCTGCAAGTGGGTGAAACAATGAGGGCCTTTGAAAGGTTTGACTTGACGTGAGCAAAGTCGGCGGATATTCGATTCTTCTTTGAAAGAGGTGAGGTTACCCGAGGCCACAAAATCCCTACCGCTCGGAGATGAGCAGGAGACCATCGCAAGTGGCATCATTCGTTCACCCACACCACCAATGATTGCAAAGAGCTACGTCACCAAATCCAGATGGCAATAGAACAAGGCCGCCTGATCCTCGGCCAGTTCGCCATGAAAGTGGACACGAATCCGTTTCCCGGTGTCAACATGATAGAACTCACCGCCCGCGAGACGTCAAGCTGGACTTTTCGTTCGGTGTCAATATGGCTGCGTCGGGTACCACCATGACACGTACAAGGAAGGAGGTGATCACTCTCGGGGCAAAGAAAGAGAAGGCTGGTCCACGCGGCCCGCCCACGATAATGACGGAGATACTTAACAGAGAACGGTGAGGAGGGTGCGGTATCGAAGCCACATTCCGCATCTCCTTAATAAGTATGAGCGTCGGCATGATCAACGCGCCAACGGTGGAGGCAACGAAGGACATAGGCACCTCGCCAGAGACCACCCAAAGAGAAGGAAGGCGCAGACAAACATTGGGATTGCCTTTTTCAAGCATTCTTTGGGGCGTGGGAATGAGCCGATTGCCTACGGTGACAACTGCGAATGTGGACAACAAAAGAAGGGCACGAGGCGATATCGGTGTTGAACGTCTAGGACCTCTCCAACCTCGAGCCGTCCTAAGGAGTCCGCTGAGCAAAGGGCCTTGAGAGGCCGGGGATGACAAAGAAGAAGACAGGTTTCACCGTCCAAGGTGGTGCCCGATGGACTCGGACACACCCGAGCGTAGTGCAACGGCTGCGTAACTTAGAAGAAGTCAAGCGCAGTATCTCCACGCCGCTAAAGAAAGCACGGCTGATCGGCCGTCAAAGTAAGCGAGACTACGGAGACGGAGGCCGCGCGACAAGGAAAGAGTGGCGCCCCAAGCCAACAAAGCCGATGCACGAGCATCGGCTGGCACAAACATGGTGTTCAGACTCGCAGAGTTCCGCGCCCACGAACCAATATGCTACCAAAGTACGGTTTGGCTGCGGCCCGGCGATTATCTTTGAGAAGCCACGAGAGAAGGGTTACAAACATCCGAAAGCTCAGTACTGGGGCTACATCAATGGACAACCCGTCGGCAAGATGTTGGTGGACACCGAGCGATCAATATCATGCCATACTCCATGCTACGACGTTTGGGGCGCTCCACTGCGGACTGATCAAAACCAACGCCACGTTAAGCGACTTCAACGGCGGTCTTGAACGCAAGGCGTTACGAGCGTGGATCCGACCGTGGGCAGGAAAACCATACCCACGTCATTTTTCGTCGTGAACAGCAAAAGTACCTCGCCGTCTTGCTAGGAAGGATTGGATCCACGCTAATCGCCGCATTCCATCCACGATGCACGATTACTGTCTGATGGGACGGATGAAGTGGAGGTCGTCCATGCGACGATTCTATCGAGGTTTCCATTCTTGGCATGAACATCGGGAAGCGAAGACCAAGAGCCGATCTGGAATCAGTTTGGGCTGTGAGCGCATTGAAGCGTCAAAAAACGGGGTGAGGCTAGTCTTATCCGGCCCGACAGAGTAGAAAGATCCACGATCATCGTATACGGCCGATCCTCGCGATCGGCCACAAAAATAAAAAGCAACGATCATACGACAAGCGGATCATGTAGTAAAGCGAGACGCATACGCCATTGTAAAACCATGGTGTATACCCTCGACTAACGCATCAAAAGGGGCGATTCTGCAATCGGCCCAAATTATTTTTGTCCTTACCTCTTGCTTGTCCTGTGTTTAGCATCGACTGACGGTGACGGAAAGCTTGGGTATGGGTTCACATCCGATGAACTGGAAGAGATTGACATTGGTCCCGGGGATAAGCCACGACCAACATTTATCGACAAAAAGTAGATCCGTCTGCGAGGCCCAATGATCGCCTGTTGAGACGATACCTGCATCGCTGGGACTACATGTAAATGCTCGGGTTAGACAGAGCATCATTGAGCATCGGCTCCCATCGAAAAAAGGATTCGGCCATTTCAAGAGCGAGCACGGCAAATGAAGGCCGAATTCGAAGAGGTCAAGAAGGAGGTCTTGATACCAAGTTAATCAGCCATGCGGTATCTTTGAATGGATTTCTAGTATAGTGCTGTAGAGAAGAAGGATGGCCAATGGCGTCGCCATCGATTTTCGGGATCTCAACAGGCTACCCCAAAGGATGAGTATCCGATGCCAGAAAGCGAGACGTTAATCAACGCGGCTGGTCACAAGATCTTAAGTTTCATGGATGGCAATGCTTGGTTACAACCAAAAATTTTTATGGCTCCGGAAGACATACACAAAACCGCATTCGAGTACCAGTTCGGTAGGGTTATTCGGTATGTGGTCATGACGTTTGGACTAAAGAATCTGGCGCCACATACGAGGGCCATGAATTATATTTTCCACGACCGATCGGCAAGCTGGTGGAAATCTACATTGACGTGGTGGTCAAGTCTGCTTCAGCAAGGGCACTTGGGCGATCTACAACGCGTCCTGGACCGAACAAGAAAGTTCGGCCTGAGGATGAATCCAAAGAAGTGTGCCTTCGGAGTAAAGGCCGTCACGTTCCTGAGTTTCTTGGTCCATGAACGCGGGATTGAGATCGGCTCAAGAGTAAGGAGGCGGCGAACAATGAAGCCACCCACTACAAAGAAAGAGCTGCAGTCTCTCATCGGCAAGATCAACTTCGTCAGACGATTCATCTCTAACCTGTCAGGAAGGATAGAGCCGTTCATGGGGCTCGTGAAAATTAAAGCTGACGAGGAATTCCGCTGGGGGGCAGAACAACAACGGGCCTTCGACGAGATCAAAGAATATCTGTCAAAGCCGCGGTGTTAGTTCCACCCGGACAAACCGTTCTATATTTACTTGTCGATATCGACACGCCCATCGCCTCGGTGGTGGTACAAGTGCATGATGGGCTAGAGCGAGTCGTATTCTACATAAGCGAAGGATCTTTGGGCAGACGAGGTATCCAGATATCGACAAGTTGTGCCTCTGTTTGTTTTTACATGCACCAAAGCACATCTTGCTACGCCAGAGGTCATCATCATATGCAAGTCGGACGTCATAAAGCACATGCTATCGGCTCCTATGCTAAAAGGCCGATTGGGCAAATGGATGTTTGCATTATCGAGTTTGACATCCGGTATCAACCCAAAAGCTGTTAAGGGACGGTAGGTGATCTTATTGCGGAGAGGATCAACACTAACATAGCGACCGTCCATAAAAGCGTGGGCTATGTTTTCGACGGATCGGTTTGTGACGATGGTCGGCATAGGCATTTTGCTCGTGTTGCCCCGGGGCAACATTTTCCTTCTCCATCGTTGTCTACCCTTCGCACCAACAATGAAGCCGAGTACGAGGCAATACGCAAGGATGGAGTTACCTCGAGCCGGAGGCGGTGGAAATTTTGGTGACTCGAAGTTGGTGATTTCCCAACTCACGAGGAGTACAAGTGCGAGAGCGAGTCCCTCTTCCCATTATGGTTTAATCGCCGTGAGTGATGGCACGCTTCCGACACGTAAACTTCAATTTGGATCCCATGATCGCAGAACATAGAGGCAAATGATCTTGCAGATGGCTTCGGGCTATAAAGAGGCGTGGAGGGAGCCGATATTCGTCTGACTCTTGGAAGCCGATTTGGAGAGCCGATATCTTCAATTACTTGAAGGATTCGCCTGGGGGCACCTAAACGGATAAGGTCTGAGCCATGAAGTATGTGCTTATTGGGGACGAAATGTTTTACGGGACCTGGAAGGATTATTGCTCAAATGTCCGGGAACGGCCGAGGCTAATCGGCTCCTACGAGGTACATGAAGGCGCTGGGACTCACCAATGCTCATAAGATGAAGTGGTTGATCAGCGATCAGGTTTTATTGGCCTACCATGCTCGAGGACTGTTTTAAGTACTACAAAGGGTGTCAGCATGTCGGATTTGGAAAAATCCAGATGGTACCCGCATCAGCAATGAATCCCATCATCAAGCCTTGGCCATTCTGAGGTTGGGGCATGGACATGATCGGCAAGATCAATCCTCAGTCAAGCAAGGGCCACATGTGGATCTTGGCCATCACAGATTATTTTACCAAATGGGTGGAACCCGTCCCTATGAAGTCAGTAAGTTCAAAAGATGTCATCGATTTCGTGAAAGATCACGTCATTCATAGGTTTGGGATTCCCCAGACTATCACAACCGATGGAGGTTCGGTTTTTATTTCTCACGAGTTCGAGAAAGTTACGAGGACACAGGATTAAGCGATACGGTCATCCCGCACTACGCCAAGCAAATGGGCAAGCTGAGGCGTCCAACCAAAGTCTTATCAAGCTGATCAAGAGGAAGATCGATGAGCACCCTAGGCGTTGGCATGAGGTTTTATCAGAGGCTTTATGGGCTTATCGCATGTCGTGCCATGGGGCAATAAAAACCTCTCCGTACCATCTGGTCTATGGTCAAGCCGTGTGCCTTGGGAAATTACTTGGATCGAGACGTATTACTTTTCGTAATGAGCTAACAATTTGAAGAATATGCAACTTTGATGAGTGACATGTGGAAGATGTGGTGAGCTTAGGCTGTGGTCGCTTGAGAAAATAAAAGAGAACAAGGCTAAAGTAGCTCGTGCCTACAACAAGAAGGTGAAGCCAAAGGAGTTCCACGTTGGAGATCCGGTATGGGAAGCTGTGTTGCCCTTGGGTACTAAGGACGCAACATACGGTAAATGGTCTCCAAATAGGCACGGGCCATACAAGGTCGACCAAGGGTTAAGAGGGAACGCGTACATGCTTGAGCAAGCCGGACGTGAAATTCCCGATGTGGTCAACGGTCAACATCTCAAGAAATACTTCCCAAGCATGTGGGATGTTGGACAGTAGAACTAGAAGAGCCGATACCTGAAATCGGCTAGGCAAAACACGTAAGACGATGGACAGTAAAAATGTGGGGGCCGATGTTCAAAATCGGCCGATTAAAAATTCGAATATAGCCGATGCAAGGTCATCGACTCTAGAGGTTCACACAAGCTACCAACAGATGCCAGCCTACACATACGAGCTACTGCCTCGAGGGTGTAGAAGGTGTCAGCACGGACGTAGTCCAACTTGGTGATTTCAGCTTCGTCACCATCATCCTTGCTGGTCACGAGTTGTTCGTTCAGGGCACGTTTTTCGATGGGCAATTGGAGTTTGGATCGCCCGTTTTGAAGAAGAAGGACACAGGTCGCCCATTTTGAAAAAGGGTCGCGGGTTACCGTTTTAAACCAAGAAGTGGCCGTTTTGAGGTGCCTAAAGATGCGACCAGATTTAATTTTCACCAACGTTCGTGACACTAAGGATGGGCGTGCAATGAAACCATACAGTATCAACGTTCTGGTTTTGGAGAAGCCGGTGGGTGGTCATCGGCTCTTACTGCGGACTGTTGTGACACATATGCGGGTAGTATGATGGGAGCCGATGCGGTGTCATCGGCTCTTGGAGCAACGACCTATTTTGGCAATCAGCGAAATTAGGGGCAAATCAGAAAAGGCTTTGGGGAACAGATTTTCATTCATTTGAAGATGATCGATTGCAAAAGGATGGTCGATTACAAAAGGAGTCCTGCTACTACTAATGCTACTACTAATGCTACTACTACTAAATCCTAATCAAGGCGAGGTCGTAAATCATTGCCCGCCGTCCTCCTCATTGTCTTCTTGCTACCGGCGTCGTCTTATTCTTCCATCGAGGAAGCGGTAGGGCCTCCTCGTCCTCGTCTTAAATCGTCGCCGTCTTCGGACCCGCACGGAAGTACTTCACCGGTGGTACTCCTCGGAGGAGGTGTCCTCCTCCTCCTCTTCTTCTTCCTCTTCTTGAGGAGTCGACGCCATCCTGTGACATGGCGTCGTCGGCTGTCCGCCTCCAGCTCCCGTCGGCGAGGAATCGAAGGTTCTCGCCGCCCGTCTGTCGACGCATCGTCCTCGACAGACGGCAAAGTCCAACCCTCTCGTCCCACCATTGTGGGGCGAGTGTTACTGCCGCTGTCGGGTGTTCCGGAGTTGGTTCGCGGTCACCGAGGCTATTGGGCGTGGGAGGATGCAGGAGGAAGCAGAGGAGGCCATGGCGAAAGAGGTTTTCCGGTGAAGAAAGAGGGTTTTCAAGCTACGGAGGAAGATGGGGACTGTGAACTGTTCAGCGGATTTAAATAAAGAGGAATAGTGAAGAAACGGTTCAATGCCATAGCAGTTTCCCGCATTGCCAAAATCGTCAAATCATGCCTTTGCGGAGGAGTTGAGAAGACAGGCGTCATGATGAAGGGGTGGCGTGGCGATCTGTTACGCCACGCGTTACGGCGACGCGTAACCCGATAGAGAAAAAAACCCGGAGAAGAAAAAACACGAGTGGTTTTGGAATTATCATTGCCAAAACCAGGGGGCATGTGTTATCGCCATATTTTGGCCTGAAGGGGATGGGCCGTGATCAAGATGGGCTTAGAAGAGACATATATTCAACGTTGTTGGATCGGCCTAGTGCATAAATTTGGGCTGAATTGCCCGTGTATCTTGTATCATAATAGGTTTTGTTTCAGTTTAGGTTCCGTTTAGGTTTAGGTAAAGATAGAGTTGTAGAGTTATTCCAAAAGTAGAGAGTCTCGGACTATAAATATGTACCTATGGTTATCAAAGAAAGGAGGACAATCACGTTCACAACCAACACAATCTCTACGCGCCACCCCTTGTTTCTAGGGTTTTCTCGGGTAGTGCCATCGCCTATATCGTACCTTGCGTTCTAGGCAGTATCTACTTATGCGATTATCCGGTGTTACTCGTACTGAAGCCTTGTTGATGGCGAGTAACACCTTTACCACAGATTTGTTAGAGCTAGCATCGATACTTTTACTATGATTGCTTATTCATGCTACCTCTAGCTATCTCGCCGCCTTTGCACCTTCTCCCGGGTGTGAAGGTGGCATCTTGCTTGATTTCTGCTTAGTCGATTTGATCTGTTATAGTTGTGCCTTGTTCATCAAGGTTTAGTTTAATATCTACGTGATTAGGCCTCACAAACTGGTTGAACGATCCGGTGTCGTAAGTATGGTTTATTGATCTTAGAGGGACGTTAGGAATTGACGTTATGTTGGTTTTAGGCCTTCTCTAGGATCGGTTTTCTACTATTTTGCGTATCTATTAGGCTCAGCTACGCGCGGGACGTTCCGGTTGCGTGGTGAAAACACCAAACTGTCGTAGATCGATTTAGCTTGTAGTAATTAAGCAAAACCCCATGTTATCATAGATCCGATGCGAGCCATGAGGATAATCGGCTCTAAAGCCGATTTACTGAAACTTACAGCCGATCACGGCTCGAATTTTATACTTGTTTACCGTGCAGAAACCAATCGGAACAATCCATCACCTTCTGACCGGTATAGTGGTGCATCTCGAACCAAGACAGGACGCGTGCGTGCCGGAAGATTTGCGGGCCGTTGACCGAGGGACCAGGGCCCACCAGCCGCTCTGGGAGCCTCCCGGCTCTTCGTGTTGCTCGTCGCTGCCCGCCGGTGAGTTTTGACAGGCAACAAAAACCACGTGTGGTTTTGGCACCAACCGATAAACGAAGATGGAGGAGGAGGATGGCAGATCCAGTGGTAGAATTTGGATACGTCGATACGCAATAAGTAGACAACTAAGGACGAGAGGTATCCTTGTGAGAGAAAACGATAGCATGTTAAGAGGGAGCACATCTGTGATGTGTGCTTCGCGTGGCAAGAAATCGTTCCTCACTTCCAAATTCTTTATCCACGGTAAATTTAAGTGACATAAGAAACCCACCTCTTTGATAGGATGGTAAAGTAATGGACGCACGCGAGCCGACCCACCATATATGGTTGAACATGTTGCTCACATTTACGTTGGACAATGGCAATAATTGGAACCTTGTGAAAGTCATAAAAAATCATATACACCCTTCGATTCATATTAGTTGATTTGAATTTGTTAAGATTTGGATGAACCTATATACTAAATAGTGTCTAGATTTATCTAAATTTAGATAAATTGAGTCAATTAATATAGATCGGAGGGAGTACTATTCTTGTCTCTAGGATTCCTCTCGGCGATCTCGCTCATATTTACAATGGTGGACATTTGTGGACCCTTTCTTTTTTTCAAGCAACCAGCCGAAACTCTCTTCTGAGGTTCCACATCTCTATGTCCACAATGGTGTACGCGTGTTAACAAGCACAACTGGCCAAAAGCTAAACATGTAGAGGACTTTGCTTATACTCCCTCAAACCTATATTAATTGACTTGGATTTATTAAAATTTAAATAAACTTATATTCTAAATAGTATCTATATTCATTCAAATCTAGACAAATATGAATCAATTAATATGGATCGAAGCGAGTAGAAAAAAACTTAAGTTTTCAGAATAATATATATTTTTTTACGGCCAAGAATATCTCGAGTGGCTTTGCCATGATGGAAAAACCCTGGCCAAGTGCCCTGCCCGCGTGACACCTCCCTTCCTTTTCCAATTTCCCTTCCCGCCTGGTTTTCCCTCCACCAACCAGCCACCACCCATATACATCCGTCCCCACCTCCTTCCTCCTCTCCCCACCCAAAACCCGCGCCCAAATTCCACGATTCTCCCGACCCCGACCTCCAGATCCGCCGCGCGCATGGCGCACCCGCCCGCGGACCGCCGCCTCCGCTCCCCTCCGTCGTCCGCGTCGCGCGCCGACTGCGACCACCACCGCTTCCTCCGCCCCGGCGCGCTCGCCAGGCTCCGCGACTCCAAGATCGTCGCGCGCTCCCTCCGCTCCGCCGCGCGGCTCCTCCCGCCGTCCTCGCCTCCTCCCCGCTCCCCCGCGGCGGCGCCCTCGCTCGCGGAGGGCGGCGTGCCGCACTATTCCTTCGGGGCCGCGAGGGGGCCCCGGTACCCGCTCCGGAAGAAGCTCGCCGCGGCCAGGGGCGTCGTGTTCCTGCCCCCTCCGCCGATGTCGCCGGGCGCCGCGGAGGCGTTCTTCGGCTCGTTCGCGGCCGCGCCTTCGGACCTCTTTGTCTCCGCACACTGAAGGACTATATGGATTGCTGCGCCTTGCTCGGCCGAGGAGAGGCGTCCCTGGATGCGTTGCCGGCGGCGCTGGTCGCCGCGCTCCACGAGACAAATCTTTGCCCCGCTCGGCTGTTGTTTAGGATTTGTTAGATCTGTGCAGATGGCTTCTTTCGTGTAGGAATTCGCATCTGGTTTTCCAGATGTAGCGATTGCAAAAAAAAAATCTGAGGTAGGAATATTGCAACTTCCGAGTAGAGAGAATCTGTGTATCTTTTAGCAACTGTGACTTTAGAGAATAAATAAATAAATATTCTGTAACTTGTTTTGATCTCATTTTTATCTCTGATTGCGCCTAATATTCCATTCTTACAAAAAATTACTTTCCCCAAGCATTGCTTGACTGCTCTTACATTGAGTGGATACAAAACTGTGCTAGGAGTAGTACAAACACAGCTACCACAAATCTCGTACAAAACTGTGTCAGATTTCTTTTAGTTGGATACATCGATGCTGCCAATTTGCTCCTAACAGGACACAACCGTTCAATTGTTACAACTCAACATTTTCTCCCTTGTATTTTGACCCAACCAACGATGCATACAGCATTCCATACTTCAACAGCGAATTGAGAGGCGCTACCATCACTAGCTCTTGCTCAGGTATTTACTCGCAAGGGCGACGGATTTGGCGTCAATATCATTCATCCAGTACTCCCTTTCAGCGTGGCGTCGGTGCTGCCTTTCCCTCCTGGCCCTCTTGGGTGCCAGCCTCGCTTCCCTCGACACATACGCCAGCCTGAATCTCTCCGCAATCGGTATTTCAGGTGGAGCATTTGGACGAGGTGGAGCAGCTGCTCTCTGAGGGGCGGCGGAAACTGCCCATGTTTTCGGATCAATATCTTCTACTATGGAATGGTCTAGTGCTACACTTGCCAATGCTTCGCTCGGGGTCTGGGTCTTGGATCCAGAGAGGTCAAGAAGTGATCGTTGTGGGTTAACAATAACGCGAGGACACTCTGCGGCAATAATTTCCTTTGAGTACTCATCTATCTTTGGCTATAATAAGACACCCAAAAGACGAAACACAAGGGGAACATTAGTTAAGTAAATTGTAAACGCCAAAATCATTGTTCAGAGATAAGAGAACTTGCGTGCTTACCCAAACTAGCCATCTTAAAGACTCTGCACCGCCTCCAATATCTACTGCTTCAAGTTCCTCCCATGAGTCCTCTTCAAGAGTATTCAGTTTGGGTTTTAAGAGATTGACACACCCACGTGCAGTGAATTCGCTTCTTGGACAGCCTCTGCAATCATGGGATGGGAGCCTTTTTTCATATACTGCTACGCGGAATGCTAAGCAGTCAACATTGAAAGCTATATACTCCCTCCGACCCATATTAATTGACTCACATTTGTTTAGATTTAGATGAATCTAGACACTATTTAGTATATAGGTTCATCCAAATTTTAATAAATCCAAGTCAATTAATATGGGCCGGAGGGAGTACCAACTTCTTACCAAGGTTTGAACTAGTTATATACATTTAAGCTAGGCAGGGAGCCCAAACAGAGAACACTCATGATACATGACCATATGCTGTCTAGTGGTACGTATTGAACATTTACATCCTAATGATTTTTTCCCTTTTTGCTAATTGCCTAATTTTCAGTTGCAAAGTGCATATATTTCCTTTCAGCAACTCCAACAATCACCACTCATAACTGAGTGGCATGTAAAATAGATTATATAGCTTATATTGGACAATTCAGATTTCTTGGATAAGAAAAGCCTGAAATTTGCAAGTTTCACAGGACTAGTGAATTCAACCATGTGCATGTAAAATAGATTATATAGCTTATATTGGACAATTCAGATTTCTTGGATAAGAAAAGCCTGAAATTTGCAAGCTTCACAGGACTAGTGAATTCAACCATGTACAGGTAGGAATTGATCAATACACCACACTTTTTGAGTTATCCACAAAAGAATTAGTGGCAAATCATAACAATCATACGCAACCAGATGATTTATTAGTTTGAGGTCATAAAGTAGCCCTAAGCTTATAGATGCATTTATTAGTTGGAGGTCATACCCGCATCTTAATATCTCCAAGGATGGACAGTGGCATATAATCTCCGAAACGGCAGCAGCAGTTATTTTTTCACATCGACTGCATGCAAAAGATGTATCATTAATATATGGAACCATGAACTAGACTGTCTACCTAACTTTCATCAACTGATAGCTGACACGTAGCACCAAAGCTTTACCTAATGTCAACAGCCCATAAATTACTACAAATGTGCGCCACAGTAGCCAAACCAACATCAGTAACATCAGACCCAGATAAATCTAGGACCTTCCAGGAGCTATCAGCAAGAGAAACCAGAACTTCATCATTTAGTAGCCTTCTCCTCCTTGCAATAGAAAGAATTGCCAACTGTATCATACAATTAGCTCAACTATCACTGTCAGATTCAGATGTATGGGGTATCCGTAGATAACTAGATAATTATGGTGCGTTGAGGAAATGACACAATATACCATATTTTTCGCTGGTATCAAAATTGACATTTTAATATTAGATAAAACATATTGTGATTTCCTACTCTTCTATAAGCAGGTCAGGCAATCTTACATAAAACAATATTTTTCATACTATTGACCAATACACGAGTTTCATGGTCTCATAATGTTCCTAACTTCAAGACGTATGCCTTCTGTGTTTTCACGTCATCAAGATTCAAGATTCCACAACATGCAAAAGAAAGCAAATCATAGATTCTTGGCGTTGCATAAATGGCTTCCATGTTTAAAGTGTTATAAGTAAATTTACAGAAAGAGGGAAAGGGGTGTACCACATACTATATTGCCAGAAGGAATTAGCATTTCAAGTCATTGTCCAAAGGAAAAATAGGAAGTATGTGGCCATGATCAAAAAATAGGAAGTACTAGTAGGCACAAAGGTTCTTATGGTTGAGGCCATGGACTCAAGACCTCATTCTGGCGTTCTTTTCTAAATAATATGCAATGTCCTACTTCTCGGTTTTTGTGTGACTTATAAATCAAAGACTAACCATAGAAACAACGCATATTCCTAACAGAGTTCGCTTTCTTTTCTTTTGATCTTTGTTCGACAAGGGAACTTGTTCATTCACATCACACACAGAAAATACTTTCTCATGCAAAGATAATAAATATAGCTTGTCATGTAGGGTAGCAACACCCACACAAGTATCTTTTAACCAAATGGCACATTTGCCATGTCCAAAATAGCACTCATACAAATTTTTGTCCAAGCACGACACACTTATTAAATTTCTATGAATGGAAGGAACAAAAAGAACATCCTTAAGCAAAAGAGAAGAGCCATCAGCCAGCTCCAGAGGAATGTCGCCAACAGCCTCCACTTCTGCTTCAATCCCATTCGCCACTTCAATCTCTTTTTGGCAAAATCCTTGTCTAATGGAACCCCTGTAAAGAGTTGGCAACATGAACAGTTGCACCAGAGTCAATCCTAGATCTAGAAAACTTTTCATATAGAGATTCATTAACAAAAGAGACTATATCTTTACCTTTTTGGCCATTATGGACTTCAGCCATACTGGACAATCCTTCTTGTAGTGGCCAACCTTTTTGCAATGGTGGCCTTTGGTCTTTTCCCGTGGGTGGACTCACTGCGTCTTGATGTGGTCTTGTCACAGGCCCTTTACCATGTGGCTTGGAAGGTGAGCCACCATGGTTCTTTGTTGTGAAGTTCCTCTTCCTATTGTCCTTCACGTAGTTCAAGGAACCACCGTGAAGAGACTTGACCTTTCTTCCTCTTGGGAAAACATCCCTATGGTCTTTTCAATGTCCCACTTTTGGGACATGTTATAGTTGATTACGAAGTTCTCGAATGGTTGGGAAGAGAGGCCATGAAAGGTGCAGAAGGCGGGGCTTGAGCTCGGGTCCTCATCCATGGGCTTGACTTGCGCCATGTTGGACATCCTCAAGATGTGCTCTCTAATGCCATGTGGCCCTCCGTACTTTTCTATCACCATTTGTTTTTAGCGGTGGGATGCACTCCCATCTTTGAAGAGCGATGGCGGCTCTTTATCTTCTGAGTATTAACCACGGAGACCGCTCTCCAATTGAGCCCTGTAGGCGTTCTCAATTGTGTTCTTGACAAAAGCCAAACATTTCTTATTGGCGTTCACCGCTTTGATTGTCTGCGCCAGTAGGCTGACTCAAAGGAGCATGGTCCTCTTTCTCTTTTCAAATCGGCACTTTCCTCGGCATCACGGAGGCACATAGTTCTTTATGTTGCGCATTTGAAAGAACCAATTGAGACATGTCAAGATTAAATAAAGAAGCCTTTATAAAACAAGAAGGAGAAAGAGCTGAAGGCCGCAGTGAAGGCCAGTTCTGAACCGTGGACAATAGGAAGAAGAAGCTTCTGGCGGCAGCCATGGTGGCTCGCCTCAACCACATGAAACCAATGACACCGAGACCAGCCGGTCCACCTGAGAAAGACCGTGCCATCAATAAAAAAGGCCACTACAAGAAGGTTGCGATTAGTGAGTACATCATGGCCAAAATGGTAAAGATATATAGTTTCTTTGTTAATGAATCAGATGAAAAGTTTACTGCAGTCCATTCCATGGACATGCAAAAGAAAGAACTCATTGAAGTGGCGAATGGGATTTGAAGTGAAAGGTGAAATGGCAAATAACGCTGTGAGTTATATTTTGTGATGAATATATAAGAAAGTATTTTGTGAAACAAATGTGAACAAAGAAGTGAACTCTTGTTCATCGAAACTATGGCGCTAGACTAGGCCATATTTGAGGGAAGAATAGAAAGCCTCGTTAAAAATGACATTCTTCCTCCGTTAGAGTTCTCAGAGCATAGAACAATGCATAGATTGCATTAAAGGAAAGTATGTCAAACAAATTAAAAAGGGTGCAAACCGAAGCATAGCTACACTAGAAATAATCCACGCGGACATTTGTGGACCGTTTCCGGTGAAAAGTGTGGATGGATATGATTCATTCATAACATTCACGGACGATCACTTCCGGTATGGTTATATTTATCCAATTAAAGAAAGATCTGAAGCATTGGATAAATTTAAAATTTTCAAAGCTGAAGTAGAAAATCAGCATGATAAAAGAATTAAAATAGTTCGGTCCGATCGTGGGGGGGAGTACTACGGTCGGCATACTCCATATGGTCAAGTACCAGGACCCTTTGCAAGGTTCCTGCAAAAAAATGGAATAGTCACCCATTATTCTATGTCGGGCGAACCTCAGCAAAACGGAGTAGCTGAAAGGCGTAACCGTACCCTTATGGATATGGTGCGCAGCATGATGAGCTATTCCACCCTCCCATTGAGATTGTGGATGGAGGCACTTAAAACCGCCATTCACATTCCCAATGATACCAAGTAATGGGGTGCCCAAAAGCGCCGTATGAATTGTGGGGAGCGGGAGTTTCCTCTGCACCCTTGAGGGTGCAGGGGAGCCAGTGAGGCAAAGTTTTCAATCCAAACATTGCAAAGTTAGACCCAAAAGCGATATCTTGCCACTTCATTGGCTATCGGATAAGTCAAAGGCTATCGTTTCTCTTGTCTGACGGATACACAAAGTTTGTAGAAGCGAGACATGCAGTCTTCTTGGAGGGCCGAATTGATGAGAACCGGTAGCTTTCGAAATTGATCTTGAGGAGAAGAGGGTGCATCGCTAATCCAGATGACTCAAGAGTCATTTTCTCGCTTCTGTTAGCCACCATCTACAACCCCGAGGTTGTAATCTGGCACAGTTGTGACTCTGCGTGACAACAATGGGCGAAGATTGAACCTATCCATCGGAGACACGTGAACCTTGTTGAGCGAAAGGGCGGAAACGACCACATCTTGAAAATGTGCACGAACTTAGAGGCAAGAAATGAGCAAGAGTCGGTGAACTGAAGGTCTAAAAGAGAACGAAGACCAGCCATTTCCAAAGAAATTTACAAAGTCTACAATGTAGTTCATATGGAGGGCGATCCTACCTCATATGAAGAAGCCATGAGTAGCCCTCACTCAGCCAAGTGGGTGGAGGCAATGGAAAATGAAATGAAATCAATGAGTTCCAACAATGTTTGGGACTTAGAGGAAATTCCTAAAGGAGCCAAAACAGTAGGATGCAAATGGATCTACAAAACAAAGTATGACTCCAATGGGAATTAAAAAAATACAAAGCTAGACTTGTGG
This sequence comes from Avena longiglumis, assembly GCA_030063025.1. Taxonomy (NCBI): domain Eukaryota; kingdom Viridiplantae; phylum Streptophyta; class Magnoliopsida; order Poales; family Poaceae; genus Avena; species Avena longiglumis. The sequence goes on from CP125979.1 coordinate 3,952,366, forward strand.
CAAAAGGTTTTACGCAAAGAGAAGGCGTATATTACAATGAGACCTTTTCTCCGGTCTCATGTAAGGACTCCTTCAGAATCATCATGGCACTTGTTGCACATTTTGATTTAGAGTTGCATCAAATGGATGTTAAGACGGCATTTCTAAATGAAGATTTAGAAGAAAATGTACATGAAACAACCCAAGGGTTTTTTCATGGAGGGGAAGGAACATATGGGATGCCGCCTAAAGAAATCCATTTATGGGTTAAAGCAAGCCTCTAGGCAGTGGTATTTAAAGTTTAATGCTACAATTAAAAGTTTTGGATTCAAGGAAAATGTTGAGGACAACTGCACTTATGCAAAGTTCAAAAGTGGGAAATATATTTTCCTAATTCTGTATGTGGATGACATCACCCTTGCGGCCGGATGATGTTAGTCTACTACTAGAGACCAAGAAGTTCTTGTCATCAAATTTTGACATGAAAGACCTTGGTGAAGCTTCTTATGTTTTGGGCATAGAAATTCGCAGAGATAGAAAAGAATGGAGTGTTAGAATTTGTCCATGAGAAGCGTATTATGAAAAGATTTTAAAGAAATACAATATGCATGCGAGTAATGCAACACCTGCTCCCATAGTCAAGGGCGATAGTTTTGGAAAATCCCAATGTGATCAAATGAAGTCAGTACCATATGCTTCGGCCGTTGGAAGCTTACAGTATGCACAAGTGTGCACTCGCCCTGACTTAACTTTTATCACCGGGGTACTCGGTAGATATCAAGAGAATCCAGGCATGAAACCTTTGGAAGATGGTAAAGAAAGCTGCGTTATGTGCAAGGCACAAAAGGCCTCATGCTAACATATAAAAATCGATTCCCTAGAGATAAAAGGGTATTGAGGATCACGATTTTGAGGAGATAAAACTGACGTAAAAGTCCACGACGGATATGTCTTTACTCGCGAAGGTGCTATTCGTGGAGAAGCGTAAGCGATCGATAGTTGCATCATCTGATGTATGCGAGAATTTATAACATGTTATGAGGCCATGGACGAGGCGTTATGGTTAAAGAAATTTTACCCGAGCTTGAAGTGGTTGTTTGCATCAATGAGCCATTAAAGATATCTTTGTGACAACGAGGCATGATATTCTATGCTCACAACAACAAGTCGAGAGTAATGCTACAAAGTCTATAGATATAAAGTATTATGTTGTGAAGGACAAAGTCGAGGATCAAACTATAAGACTTCGAGCATATAAGGACAAATGATATGCTTGCGGATCCGCTAACGAAAGGCTTACCACCCAATGTGTTCAAGGAACACATAGCCGGCATGGGTTTAATGAAAAGCCTATGATTCCTGGACCACAGAGGCCCAAAAATGTGAGTTGTTTCAAAACATAAAGGTATATAGTATTTATGCGATTCTATGACAATTGAAATTTGAGACGATGAAACATGCTCTATGTATCAATCTGTGATGAAATGAGTAAAATACAAAGTTAATAATAAAGTCAAGATCTAGGGGGAGAATGTTAGATAGATCTCAACATGACAGAGCCCAACGGCCTGTCACGCCTAATGCATACTCTCGATCGGGGCGCCTAACTTATCTCGCCGCCGCCCTTGCCGGCGTCTGTCATTATATATAACGTAGATGTGGGTCAATGGCAAAGACACTCTGCACGAGGGTTCGGCCACAGCCAATCACCCCAATTTGGCTACATTCCCCCACCGATCTATAGGGTTACCGCGAGCCGATTTCCGGAAGCACCGCCACCACAAAGACACCCACGCCGTCACGCCTCTTTTCCCTTATGTATAACGACGGGCGGTTCCAGCCCAGAGACGTAGCCCGCGATCCCCTCCGCTCGTGTTTGTCGAAATAAGCCAGAAGTCTTCTCTC